>OY288246.1:53329092-53342509 GCA_958450325.1 Agrostemma githago | reverse complement strand
TCCTATCAAAATAGATAGAAAACTACCAAAAACACGTAAAATGCAGAAGAGAGACACTAATGCGAGAATTACTCAAAATAAGGCAATAATCGCACTCTAATCTCGCAAAATGGAGGAAAAACAGGTGTAAATGGGAGGAAAAACGGTCCAAATTTGGAACACAACAAGGACGAATCCATAAATAGATTATCAAGCTGCTTTGTGAGTATCATTAATGAGCTTAAGAGTCTAGGAAGGGATTTCGAGTCAGAAGACAATATTCGAAAAATCCTTTGTAGTCTAATCGATAAATGGCAACCAAAGGTCACGACCATTGAGGAAGCTAAAGCTTTATCCACTTTGACTCTTCATGAACTAATGGGATCACTCGTGGTTCATGAGTTAAACCTTGTGAAGCGTTCGAGTGATAACAAAAGGGGAAATAGTCTCGCTATAAAGTCCGCCTCAAGTGATGAGGAAGAGGATAATGAGGATGGATTTGCCATGTTCTCTTGGAACATTGTTGGTATGGTAAATGGCCAAGGGTATCGTCGTTTTAACAATAATTTCACTAAGAAATGATTTCCTAAAAAAAGACTTAGCTCGACCATAGGATGTTTCAAATGCGGTGATAAATCTCACCAAATAAAAGTGTCCTAAATGGGATGATATTCGATCTAAAGATAAGCGAGATAAAGCTAAACGGGAATATATAAGCATGGTCACGACTCCCATTTGGAGAATGTCCGATTCCAAAGAATACGAATCTACTGAGGAGGAGTTTTAAACTAAAATGTTTATCGCTAAAAACACAAACTTCAGTAACTCCAAAATTGAACATCTTAGGTGTCTTATCTTAGGTGTCTTATGGCTAATCCCAACGACTCAGAATCTGATTCCGACAATGAGGTACAAAATCATAAAGCTAAAGTTCATACCTACTCGAAAGAAATTAAATCAAGAGGGTGAGACACTCTTGTATTAATTTAAGTTCTATAGTTAAGCCAGAAAATGTTCCAAAAGTATCTCTCAATTATGTGATCGTGGTAACTTGGTTAAGTTTAGTATTAACTAGTTTTAACCCCATGCAAATGCACGACTTATATAAGAAGTCATGCATTAGCAATAATGAAAATAACCTTAACATAACACAGATTTATTTACGTTTTTAAATAATCGTTCGAGATAAATATACTCTTAAATTATAAATATATATCTTAAATTTAATTTGACTTGATAGTGTGTAAATAGTTTAGTATTCACATTAATGCGTATCATAACACATATAGTCATACGGAGTATCAGTTTTTATACAGAGCATTGCCTTCCGCGATACATATTTTACTCATTAAATAACATATTTTAATGGCTTAATTTAGTATCTCTTCTTCTTCTTGAATAAGACTCATATTTTTTAGGATTCAAACTAAAAAATAATTAAAAAATATAATGCTTTGATAAATTTATCGAGAACAAAAAAATTAGTTCTAATAGTACCGCTTTTATTTGATGGGTTGTTTTTAGGATATATACTCCGTATTTATAGTAAATCATTAGTGTATACATTTAGGCGGGAACATATTTAATAAGGGAGTGACATGTGTCAGCATCTTTTTTATTGGTTTCTCTTTTAGTATATAGAGGATTCTTCTTCTTGAATAAGACTCATATTTTTTATGATTCAAACAACAAAATAATTAAAAAATATAATGCTTTGACAAATTTATCGAGAACAAAAAATTAGTTCTAATAGTACCGGTTTTATTTGGTGGGTTGTTTTTAGGATATATACTCCGTATTCATAGTAATTCATTAGTGTATACATTTAGGCGGGAAAATATTTAATAAGGGAGTGACATGTGTCATCATCTTTTTCATTGGTTTCTCTTTTAGTATATAAAGGATTTGTGTCGTACTTTGGATGCTACAACTCGTGAAGTAATTCTTGAAGGTAGACGTGTCAAAGATGTCTATTTAACCAACTTGAATTCTTTAAGTGGTTAAACTATGTCTTGCATGAGCGTAATGAAAAATGATCTGTGGTTGTGGCATAAAAGATTTGGTCATGTTAGTGCTAAAATACACTTAGAAGATTAGACTTTGTTGATGGTTTTCCTAACATGAAATTTGACTTTGATAAAGTATGTGATGAATGTGCTAAATGCAACCATGTTAGCAACTCCCTTAAATACAAAAATGTTGTTAGTACATCTCATCCACTAGAATTATTGCATATTGATAAGTCGGTATTTGTATGTATTTTTACCCCTTTAATATTATTATTTTTATGTCGTCTTTCATACTATTCGAATTAAAATGATTATTTTATATAAGTTGGGTTTATTATTAAACTTTTAATATTTTTGTGCTAAATTGGGTGTTTAATATATATTTTAATTATTTAATATATATATACATGTAAAAGACTAATAAAATCGTATGTGTGTTTGCAGGTCTGTCTTAAGACGACAATATCTCACTCATACGATGTCGGAATAATGCGAATGAAAATGCATTGGAAAGCTAAGTTCGAGATGAACAACTTTGTTGACGAGAGAAAAATCAAATTCCATCATCTAATGGGTCGAAATCAAGCTTGAAACCATCAGCGCATTATGGAAAAATAAGGAAAGAGAATCCGGTGTAAAAAGGAAAGAAGAAGATGTGGAATTGTAAGAGCAAGATCAATTAATCAAGGAAAAAAATAAATTCACTAAGACCACATTAACAATATAAAAGAAGACATTAGGGCTTTAATGTAAAAGGAGAGAGGAGAACAAGGGCCGCAAAACACACACATAGGAATAGAGGCGAAGGCCTTGGCCTTCATGGCCAAGGTCGATACAAACTCAACCGGATTTTTATGCGAGACGCGATCAATTCAAGTCCTAATTTGTCTAACGATTGTATCTATCTATCTTATTTAGTTTTTTTTTTAGCAAAAAGTATTTAGTTTATTTATCGTTTAATTAGTTACTTAGTTTAATCTTTCAGTTATTCGAACATGTTATGTATCGATTATTGTCAATGAGTTATGATATTACGTTATTGTTTTAACGTTTAATTAGTACTTTGATATTCGTTTGAAATTCACGATTTGACTGTTGTTTTCATGTTTATTAATTTAAGTTGATCACCTAGATTATTTACACGAGTCTATTGTTAAATTAATAGTGTTTTAAATTAGGTTGCAGCTTACTGGTCTAATTTAACTACTAGAATTTTGTATGATAAATGAGTTATATTTCATTGCAGCTTTCTGGCTCTATATAATTCAATTGATTGGTGTTCTTAACGCGATTAAATTTATTGACTTGATTCGTGCTTACATGGTTGAGTCAATCTAATTTAGTTAGGATTAAACTTATGTGGTTAATGGAGTTTAACGAGTAAGAAAGATAAAACTGTTGATTTACTTGCTTACAAGGGATTAAATAGATACCGATCTATTTGAGTCTAATTAATTAAATCGATGATTAACCCGACTATATCATATATTGCATGTCTCGAATATTGTTATTATTACTAGTTACTTCTTTATTGTTATGTTTTTTACTTTGTTAGTATTATTTTTAAACCCAACAAAACCACCTTTAATATATATCTATACTATTAAATAATAAATTTTCTGAGATAATAACGTCAGTCTCAGTGGGATCGACCTCTACTTACCCTATCCACCGTAGAGTTAGTAGTGTTTATAAATTTAATTTTGACTGCGAAAACGACACGCACCAAATTTTGGCCCCGTTGCCGGGGACTGATTGTTTATTGTCTTAGACGTTATCTGCTTATTATTATTACCCTTATTATTACTAGTATATTTTTGTTTTATTAGTTGAGTCGTCTTAAGTGCCTCCCTGAGTTTCGCAACCTTTGTAAGGGGATGTTAATAGTGTCGGTTGCCCAAAAAAATCTTTAATTTATTAATTTGATTATTATATTATTTATTGATGGGGGTCGGTAGCCAGCCACGGGTCGCCCGCCAATCAGGCCTCAGGGTACCTGACCCAAGAATAAGAGAAGGCCTGCCCAACAGACCTTCCGGCAATATCACTGAAACCTCCAAGTAGGTGGCCTTAATCACTTAGCTGCCTGGCATGGCTTTGCCGCCTGCCAAGCAGGGCAACCAAGCCCCCTGCCTGCTTCCAGGGCGCTCCCACCCAAGCAGGACCAAGGGGGAACCGGGGACCCATTCGTCACTTTGCCTAAGGTAAGGGGAAATGAGTGGACGAGGTGAGTCCACGTGTCGCACAATCATCCACCCATTTCCCTCTCTTCCTTTCTCTTTTCCTCTCTCTTGCGGGAAGGTGTAAATACTTTCCCATTTCCCACATGAGAGAGGTTGGATTTTCTCTCTCTGGACTCTCACTCCTAAAAACGCCACCTAGTTCCTCACGAGCTAGGTTCATCAAGACACTTCACGGACTAACTTAGGCATCGGAGAGGGTTCCCTCGGACAACCTCCGAGGCCCTGTGCGTTCACTGTGCAGGGAGCAGGCCAACTCCGCCGGGAAGGTCCGATCAAGGGAGCGAGACAAAGGAGAGGTATAAGGAAGTCGGACGATCAATTACTTACCGATAATCCGATTACACGACCCGGATCCAGAGCCAGGTTAATTGTTTCCGTGACCGGAACAATTTGGCGCCGACTGTGGGAAAGAAAACGGTTGTGCTCACGAGTTACCCACAAAAAATCAACCATTCCTAACCACAAAAAACTAAAACAATCAAAGCAATCATGCCAGAAATCGTTGACACCAGTACAGGGGCGGGTCCGACGGTCCCACCGATGACCCCCCTGTATGGCATGCCACAGCCAGAGAGGATTCCTCCCGCGACGATTCTGGGGGTGGGGGGAACCAATCTCCTAGGCGTGCCGAGCGCTGCTGCAGCACCTGAGTTGGGGACACACCCAGGCCACACTCTAAATCTGACCCCAGCTCAGATGGCGCAGACAGCCGCCTTCTTCTCTGCAATGCTGAACCAGGAGTTCACTCCTGGGGATCTGGTAGGCAGGGTCGCATCGGCCCCCAGGCAGCCACCCTCAATAAGCAGGGATGGAGCTGGGGGCACGAAGCAGACCGCCGCCAGAAATGCTCAGAGGAAAGCAAGAAGGACGGCCCAAGTGTACGCGCAAGTGCAAAGGCGTATCACAACAGGCAGTCCAGAGCCACCTGTCCAGCAGGCATTCTCCATTCACACAACAGAATCCGCGTCTGGAGAACAAAGAGGTTTATCCCGAGAGTTGCAGGAGCGTATGAGGCCAAGGGAGCCCATGTCAAAACGCCTGGGAGATAAGCAAGGCGGGGTTTTCTCCAGGTTGACACCGGCGGTCAAGGAGCAGACAGTCCCGGGTTTGTCCCAAAGCCTGCAGTCTAGGCTCAACCGGGGGCAACCGCTCGAATCTAGACACCACCAGGCTGAGAACCTCTGCCATTCTCAGAGAAAGAGACCCAGGCAAGTCTCCCCTGAGACAGAAGATGAAGCAGCAAGCAGGCCGCCTCCAAGGCACCGCTCCCCCAGTACAGGGAAACCAATCCATAGACAATGGAATATTCATGGTAACCAGTCTGGGGAAAGCAGGTCACGACTGGTAGGCAGGCCCACAAAAACCCCACTTCATCCCGAGGTACAAGAATACCCCATTCCGAAAATTAAAATGCCCACCATTAAGTTTGACGGAACAACAGACCCGGAAGACCACCTGGCGGCATTCGAGAGCCACATATGGGCATGTACGACGTGGATGACGCCATCTGGTGCAAAGTTTTCCCGACCACCCTGGTAGGGCTCGCACAAGGCTGGTTCAGGGATCTCCGCCAAGGATCAATCAAGTTCTTCAAAGAATTGGCCGAGATTTTCCTCGAACAGTATGCTGGGAACAAAAGGAGACGCCTCACTCGCTTCGACCTCATGACCCTAAAACAGAAAAAGGGTGAAAGTGTAAGGGAATATCTGAGGAGGTTTGACCTATCCTACCAGCAGGTCAGGGAGATCGATGATTCCACCGCTGCCTACGCCCTAACAATCTCCCTGCTTCCAGGAGAAATGAAAAACCAGATGATCAGGGCCCAGCCAGAAACGTTGGCCATGGCCAGGAAAATTGCTGAAGGGTTCATTCTGCAGGAAGAGTTCCACAGCCTGCCGGATACCCCTGCAGGCCAAGCAAGGCCGCAGGGGGGACCGCAGGGTGGGCGTGGCAGAAATGAGCCAGGCAAGCAGAGAGAAGAGGGAGACACTCCCAAAAAAGAGCGTACCACATACCAACCAAGATTCGACAGCTACACGGCCCGCAATAGGCCGAGAGCAGAAATCTTCGAGTTAGAAAAAGAAACAGCAAAATGGTCTTGTCCAAACAAGCCTCGCAGCCCAAAAGGAGACCCCAAAAATTCTGCACGTTCCATGACTGCATAGGTCATACCACAGAGAATGCCGCCACTTAAAAGACGAAATTGAAAAACTAATAAGAAACGGTTGGCTGAGCAACTATGCAGCAAGGAACAAACCCCAGAAGGAGGTAGCAGACAAACCTGAGGGCTCAGCCCAGAATCGCATGGTCATCCATGTAGTTTCAGGGTATGCAGAGGGGCGGACCAGCAGGCGCAGCCAGAAAAGGCAGATCCGCGAACTAAGGAACCAAATTTGCTATGCCGAAAAAGCAGGCAGCCCAAGGGGCACTACCCTCAGCATCACCCCTGAAGATGCAGGGAGAGTCGTGTACCCACATAGTGACCCTCTGGTCTTAACCCTGGAAATCAACAATCATATTGTCAAGAGGTGTATGGTGGATACTGGCGCCTACACAAATCTCTTATACAAGGATGCTTTTGAGAGGATGAACCTTGAAAGAAGGCACCTGAAGCCAGCCCCCGGATCCTTTGTACGGATTCAATGGAGCAGGCATGCTACCCATGGGAGTTATCGATCTGCCTGTCACGTTTGGGGAGGGGACCTCAGCGAGAAATATCAGGGCGTCATTTGTTGTGGTGGATGCCAAATCCGCGTACAACGCCCTGATAGGCAGAGCCACCCTTGATGAAATAGAAGCTGCCGTATCAATAAGGGCCCTCACCATAGCCTATGTAACAGATTTTGGCATGGAGGGGAAGGTCCACGGAGATCAGAAGTCGGCCAGACACTGCTACTCCGTGGCCCTGCTGGCCCATGAGACAGAAAGAAAAGGGAAGAGAAAAGCCCAGTGCTCTCCTAGCAGGGAAGGCGAGATTCCGACCGCTCAGCAAGAGCCAGTCCGCCTGGAGCCTGAAGGGGAGAGCATGCTAGTGGATTTAGAGCCAGGGAGGCAGGTCCTTATTGGGGCCGGCCTAGAGGAGTCCTATCAAAGGGAACTAATCGCAGTCCTAAGGGAAAACAGGGATGTATTCGCCTACTCCGCAGACGAAATGCCAGGGGTCGACCCAGCATTTATTGTCCACAAGCTGAACATCAGTCTGGAGGCTCGCCCTGTAAAATGGAAGAAGAGGAACATGTCCGTAGAAAAAGATGCGACAATAAAAGAAGAAATAGACAAACTCCTGAAGGCAGACTTCATCGAGGTGTGTGACTACCCTGAATGGCTGGCAAACGTCGTCATGGTAAAAAAGTCATCAGGCGCATGGAGAATGTGCGTGGATTTTACCAATCTTAACAAGGCCTGCCCTAAGGACTGCTACCCTCTACCCAGAATAGATCAACTAGTGGACGCCACTAGTGGATACACCACGCTGAGTTTTCTGGATGCGTTCTCAGGGTACCACCAAGTGTACCTCTGGCAACCAGACAGAGTAAGGTGCGCCTTCATAACTAGCCATGGCACCTACATGTACAAGATGATGCCCTTTGGGCTAAAGAATGCAGGCGCCACCTATCAACGGTTGGTAGACAGAGTCTTCGAAGGTCAAAAAGGAAGAAACTTAGAAGCCTATGTTGACGACGCGATCGTCAAAAGTAAGGGAGACAAGGAGCATCTGATAGACCTACAAGAGACCTTCTCTTCCCTGCGGTCATACAAAATGAAGCTCAACCCTAAAAAATGCACATTCGGGGTCCGATCAGGGAAATTCCTAGGTTTTTTAGTCAGCTCCAGGGGGATAGACGCCAACCCTGAAAAAATTCAGGCGGTCCTGGACCTCCCGGAGCCAAAAACCATCAGGGACATTCAGAGGCTCACAGGCAGAATGGCCGCCCTGGCCCGGTTTATCGCCAGGTCAGCAGACAAGTCCACCCCTTTCTTCAAAATATTAAAAGGCAACAAGCAGTTCAAGTGGGAAGATGAACAGAGAAAAGCATTCGAGCAATTGAAAGAGCACCTGAAGAAACTCCCAACCCTGGCAAGACCGGTAGCCGGAGAAAAATTATACCTGTACATCGCTGTCACAAACACGACGGTAAGTGCTGTCATCCTAAGGGAGAAAGCAAACTCACAGCAACCCATCTACTTTGTGAGTCACGCCCTGGGAACGGCGGAAAGAAATTACCCCCTGATAGAAAAGGTCGCCTATGCGGTCATCATTGCAGCCAGAAAGCTCAGACCCTACTTTGACGCGCACCCTGTCGTGGTCCTCACCGACCAACCACTGGAGAAAGTGTTGGAAAAGTTTGAGAAATCAGGGAGACTGCTGAAATGGGCGATCGAGTTAAGTGGTCTGGGAATATCTTACCAGCCAAGAACAGCCATCAAAGCCCAAGCCTTGGCCGACTTTCTAGCTGAATGCTCCCATTCAGGGGAAGAAGAGCCCCCTGCCGAGGAGTGGATCGTACACACTGATGGATCCTCAACAGCCAATGACGCAGGCGCAGGCGTCGTATTAACAAGCCCCGAGGTAGTGGATTTTGAGCATGCACTCAGGTTCACCTTCCAGGCGTCAAACAACGAGGCGGAATATGAGGTTGTAATCACAGGGATAAAACTGGCTAAAGCTGCAGGGGCAGAGCGAATTATGCTAGCTACCGATTCTCAGCTCATTGCCAATCAAATTAACGGAGAATATGAGGCCAGAGATCAGACCATGGCCGCATACCTTGAGAAAGTAAAACAGGAGTTGTCGGGCCTGAAATCCTATGAAATCCAACAAATACCTCGATCGCAGAACAACCGAGCCGACGCTCTGTCAAAGCTGGCCAGCTCCAGCCTACAAGACATACGGAGGTCGGTGTGGGTTGATGTTTTGCATGAAAAATCTACCAGCGCCTGTCAGACGATTAGCACCGTTGAGGAAGGGCCGGAAAGTTGGATGACCCCCTTCATCCAGTTCAAAAGGCATGGTATCCTTCCATCAGACACAGTGCAAAAGAGAAAGGTACAGGCCAAAGCAGCCTGATTCATAATCATTGGTGAAGAACTCTATAAGAAATCTTTTACCTACCCCCTGCTCAAATGCCTACGGGCAGACCAGGCTGCTGAAGTACTGGAGGATATCCACTCAGGAATTTATGGACATCACATCGGAGGGAGATCGCTGGCCCACAAAGCCCTAAGGGCAGGCTACTACTGGCCAACCATGCTGGCAGATGCCAAGAGCCTGACCCAGAAGTGCAGAAAGTGCCAACTCTTTGCCCCGTCAATTCATGCCCCGGCCCAAGAACTCAGGCCAATCCTATCCCCCATCCCCTTCGCTCAATGGGGGATGGACATACTTGGACCCTTCACGGTGGCCACTGGGGGCAGAAAGTTCCTAATTGTGGCTATAGATTACTTCACCAAATGGATAGAAGCTGAAGCAGTGCCCAACATTACCGAGCCAGCGGTCAGAAAAGTGATCTGGCGAAATGTCATCACCAGATTCGGCCTACCAAAAATGTTGGTGTTTGATCATGGCAGGCAGTTTGACAATGATCCCCTGAGAATCTGGCTAGAAAGCCACAACATCGCAGTTGCCTACTCGGCCGTCTGTCATCCTCAAACCAACGGACAGGCAGAAGCAGCCAACAAGCAAATCTTAAATGGTCTGAAGAAAATGGTAGATGACCTCAAGGGTAGGTGGGCTGACGAGCTTCCCAGCATACTCTGGTCAATCCGGACCACCCGAAAAGAGTCTACAGGCCAAACCCCGTTCGGTCTAGTATATGGAGCAGAGGCTCTGTTACCTATTGAGGCAAAGATCCCATCTCTACGCTCCCTGCAATACGACCGAACTGAGAATGAAGCTGCAATGGTTGAGGCCTTAGATCTGGTCAATGAGATAAGGGAAGAGGCCAGTACCAACATCGTTGCCTACCAGCAACGAATGAGGAAAGCCTTCAACAGCAGAGTACGCCAGAGAAATTTCCAGACGGGTGATCTGGTCCTCAGAAAAACGCAGGCTGTTGGAAAGTCAAGAGAACACGGAAAATTAAGCGCCAACTGGGAAGGTCCATACCAAGTGACTCAGATCCTGGGGCCGGGCACATATAAAATCGCCAACCTTGAAGGACAAGAATTGCATGCTCACTGGAATGCGGACACCCTGAAGAAATACTATGTCTGAACCAGGTTTAAGGATAGTTTTTATTTCTTGCTAAGAACAATGGCGGAGGACGGTCAAAGAATGTCGACGGCTCCGACCACCCTAAATGTCAAAAAGTTTTTAAAAAGAAATGAGAAAGCTTCGGATTTATACTCGTTGCCTGTTCAAACTTGTGCTTTCACACACAAACGAGCAGGGGGCAATAAGGGGAGGCCCCCCTGTTGCCAAAGTCAAGAAAAATGAACCCCCCAACGCAAAATCCAAGTCTCCCTGCTTACCTCTGAGCAGGCAGGGAGTAAACCCCCTGGACTTTGAACAAAAGCCAGGGACAGGCCGGATCAACAAGGACTGGGGGCAGGCCCCCCAACCTTGTATAAAAAACGCAAAAGCCTCCCTGCTTACCTCTGGGCAGGCAGGGAGCAGGCCCCCTGAACTTTGAACAAAAGCCAGGGACAGGCCGGATCAACAAGGACTGGGGGCAGGCCCCCCCAACCTTGTATAAAAAACGCAAAAGCCTCCCTGCTTACCTCTGGGCAGGCAGGGAGCAGGCCCCTGGACTTTGAACAAAAGCCAGGGAAGGGCCGGATCAACAAGGACTGGGGGCAGGCCCCCCAACCTTGTATAAAAAACGTTAAGGAACTTCCCTGCTTACCTCTGGGCAGGCAGGGGGCAGGCTGTGCGACAAACTCATACAAAAAACCGAATGAAAGCAGACAAAAACAAACAAAAAGATCTGCATAAAAAGGAATAACGACAAGGGTACACAAGATAAAAGTTTGCTAAAGAAAATGATTACAGTCAACACGGCAGCCGGCCACCAAAGGGCTCGGCGCGCAAAGAAATAAAGAAGTTAAAGCATTAGCGTAGGCGCAGCGGGGGACGAACAAGAGCCCTCTGAGGAAGACTGCCCTCCATATTAAGCAAGGGGAGCATCCGGGCCAGAAGTAGCAGCCCCTTCAGCGAGCCTGCGCATTTGGGCCTCGTCCTTGGTGGTGTAGAGGGCCCGAAAAGCATCTTCGTCAAAGCCAGGGAACATCTCCCTGACAGCCTCCATGACTACCCCTAATCAAAGAGTTAGCGCCATTCACAAAACCCGCCGACACAGCCGTTTCCACCTCTTGAATTATTTCGTCCCTCTCCTTCTCCCACTCCTTGGTCTTCGCCGCTAGATCGCCAAGAGCCGCCTGCAGATCTGAATTCGCCTTGGAAAGGCGCTCCCCTAGATCAACGACACTTTTCTTAGCATGATCAAGCTCAGCTAAAAGCTTTCCTGGCCTACTCCAATTCCGCGAAGGCCTGCTGAACTCTCTTTGACTCATCTTCCAGGCGAAACACCTCCCTGACAGCCCTCTCATTTTGGGACTTCCAGTGGATCGCCTGATTCTTGGCCTCTTCCAGCTCGATCTCCTTTTTCGCCAACTGATCCTTCAGGCTGGCAATGAGAGCGACGTCCCTTTCGACTGCAGAAAGGTGGTCAGAGTTAGACAGTTCCTCATCACTCAGACGGTTAAGGGCCGCCAACTCTGCAGAAGCCTGGATGATTCTGGCAGTATGCTGGACATACTGAGTCACTTGATTGGTGGCAGAATGGACAGTCTTGAGAAGATGATCCGCTAAAACTGCCCCAGAGTCGGAAAGTAAGGCGGAAACATCTTGGCTATCGCCAGCGGTGTAATGGAATTCGGTGTTCTCCTCGGAAAAGAGGGTAGCAGGAACCCCCTGAGCGAAGCGTTTGGGTTCAGGCGTGGCAGTTTCCAGGTCCACCACTTGGTCAGCATTTGGAGCTTCCCTGCTCCTCTTTCTAATCAACCCTCTTGGAGTGCTTTCCCCAGTCTCTTCGGAGCCCGCAGCCCGCGGCCCCGAGGGAATCTGAACCCCTGTGGAAAGGCCCCCCCGCCTACCAGCAAGTGAGGGGGTAGCCTCACAGGCAATCACCTTCGCAACTAGAGAAGGGGTGGCCTCAAAAAACCGCCGTTTTTGCAGGCGTCGCTCTGGGAGGGGCAGGGAGCCTTGGTCTACTGAACGACAAACCCTTCAGGTGCTTCATCAAGTTCTTCTCACCTCTCTTGAAATCAGGGGGAAGAGAAGGACGACTTTGGACGACAGTAAGAGTCTCGGTCAGACCCAGGCGCCTCACCTCCCCTTTTCTCCAAATGAAGGTAGCAAGAGCTGCAAGACAGACAGACGAACAGTCAGGACACTTTAAAAGAAAGAAAAATAAGAAAGAGTCATCAACACTCCTGAACTACCTTCATCTAGACCCGGATTCATACCCAACCGGGTCAGGTATTTATCAGTCGCAATGAGCTCCGCATGGGGGAGCCATAATGTAGGGCCATATACCCCATACTTATCAGTGTGAGCGGCAAAATAGTCTGTCAGTTCCTTGTCCTTCTCGCTCAGCTTCACCTCCAAGGCTTTTCCACCCACGCCAGGGTGATACTCCTCGGGGGTCTCTAATCTGGTGTGGACATGATTCCTGAAATGACGGGGAATCCTCCACCCATGGGTGCTGTGCACATAAAGGAAGTTGTTCTTCCAGTCTCTCAAACTATCCATGGCTGGCCACACCAAAGAATGTCCCTTCTGCCTCAAAAGGGACCAATATCCAGGGGAGCCCACACTCCCAGAAGAGACCATTTGTAGGCCAACCATAAACCTCAGGGCATCAATGGAAGGCTTGGTGAGGTGGAACAAGCAAGTCCAGACATACGAAATCAATGACCTGACAGCCGTGGCTGTCAGCTGGGCGACGGCCACATTCATACGCCTGAAAATCTCTTCCAGGGAAGGATGAAGGGGAAAGCGAAGGCCGAACTCCAGGCACTTGTGATAAACCGCTATGCACCCGTCGGGAGGGTTGCATACGGTATCTTTTTCGCCGGGGACGACGATTGAGTACCCATCCCCGAAGTTATAAAACCGCTCAATCACACCGGCGGCGTTTTTTGCAAGGATCAAGTCCCGATTTTTCGGGTTGGGGTAAGTACTCA
>OY288246.1:52911592-53324092 GCA_958450325.1 Agrostemma githago | reverse complement strand
GTTGCCGGCCCCCTCATCCGCAGGGAGAGGGGGAGGACCTACTTCTTGGACAAGGAAAAGTATGTGGTCCCCCTAAAGACCTATCCTGAGGCCAAGAACAGGGACCTGATTTTGGAGAGTAACGCTGCTAAGGCCATTGAACAATTTTATAATTTCGGGGAAGGGTGCACGGTTGTAGTCCCTGGGGAAAAGGACACAGTGTGCTGTCCCCCAGAAGGATGTGTGGCCGTCTACCATAAGGCCTTGGAATTTGGCCTGCGATTCCCGCTGCACCCCTTCCTGGAGGAAACCTTCAGGAGGATGAACGTTGCTATCGCCCAGCTGACTGCAACTGCCATTAGATCCTTAGTAGCTTACACCTGGACCTGCCTTTTCCATGGCGAGGGGCCTTATATTGACGCCCTTCGTTTCATGGTCGGTCTTCAAATGGTGTCCTCATCTGGGGGGATGGCTCCCCTGGTTATTGGTCTCTGCTGAGGCAGAAAAAGTACGCCTTGGTCTGGCCGGCTATGAGCAGCCTTAAAGACTGGAAAAATAACTTTATATATATCCATAGCGCGTCAGGGTGGAAAATTCCTAGACATTTTAGGAACCATGTCCACACCCGCATGGAGACGCGCGAGGAGTATCACCCATGTGTTGGGGGGAAGGCTCTGGAAGTCAGGCTGAGCGAGGAGGAGATTTTGGTAAAAAAGTTTGAGATTGTGGTGGATAAACATGGGAACTTTGGCCCTGCTTTCTGGCTCCCCCATGCGGAGCTCATCACGACAGACGAGTATTTGCTTCCCCTGGGCCTGATTCCTGGCCTTGAAGGTAGTTCTAGGGATTTTTTGTTGTCACGATTTTCCAGGGACTTTATTTCTCCCTGTTTTTTAGATGACCGCCTTTCCCTTTCTGCAGATTCCTATACTTGGCGCTGGACCAAGAAGCAGGTCAGGAAGTTGGGCCTGAGCGAGGAATTGGTCGTTCTTTCCAAGCGTCCTTCCCTTCTTGCAAATTTTAGGAATGGAAGCAAAGCCCTCATGAAGCTTGTGAAAGACTTTGCCGCTGGTCGAAGATTACCTCTCCCACCCCGGCTGCCTTCGTCGAAGCCGGCGACTCCTACCCCTATCATCCATGAGGAGGAGGCGGAGGTTACTTCAGGAGCTACTCCTTCCCCCAGTCAGAAACAGGGTGCTTCTCCGGCTGGCCCTCGGATTTCGCAGGGAACGCAGCCTGGAGATTCCGAGGGGACTGGGGAGAGTGTTCCTTTGGAATTGAGGAGGAAAAGAGAGAGGGAGGCTCCTAGTGCTGACGTGGTGGACCTAGAGGCGAATGTTACCACCCCTGAGGCGAAGCGCCCTGCACGTGAGCCTTTAAGCACTCCCTTCCCAGAGGAAAATGCAGAGTTCCACTACACGGCTGGTGACAGTGTGGATGTGTCAGGCTTGCTTTCTGACTCCGGAGCCGTCTTGGCCGACCGCCTTTCAAAAATGGTGACCTCAACTTCTCATCAAGTGCTCCAATATATCCAGCGTACCTCCAAGGTTATGCTGGCGTCTGCGGAACTGGCGGCTCTCAGCCGCCTGAGTGATGAGGAGCTGACAGTTACTCCTGGGGCTCCTCCTCCCGACCGCCTGGCCATGGTAGAAAGGGATGTCTCCTTGATAAGCTCCTTGAAAGATAAGATGACAAGGCAAGAGGGAGAGTTAGAGGAGGCCAAGAAGCAGGCTGGTCAATGGAGGCTGCAGGGGGAAATGGCCGTGAAGGAGGTTGCCAAGCTAGAGGCTGATCTGAAGGAGAGCCGGCAGTCGTTGGACCGAGCCAATCTATCTTTGGCCGAGATGGGGCACTTAAAGGGGAGAGTGACTGACTTGGAGGAGCAGCTGTCAAAGGCCAAGTCGACTTTTGAACAGGCTAAGGGGGAATGGACGAAGGAGAAAGAGACCCTGGCTGAGGAGACTGAGGCTGCAGTGGATGCCAGCTTCGCGAGCGGTGCCAACTCCTCTCTGGAGTTGGTAATGGAGGTGATAGGGGAGATGTTCCCTACCTTTGATGAGGACTCCTTCCGGAGTCTCTATACCGCTAAGAATGAAGCTCGGGCGGCCAGGCAGCCTGAGGCAGATGTCGACGCTCACCAGGATGCTACGTGACGCCCCTTCTCTTTTCTTATAAAAGCTTTTATCTTTCCGTGCTGAGCCAGTGCTTATGGCCATTTTGTTTGTAATATTTGCCACTTTTTTTTTTCTTCTTCAACTTTGTAAAGACCTTTCCGCCCTTCATGGGTTTTGTTTGTGGAATATTTCTCTTTGCTTTTTATGGCAAACTGTTTTAAAATTCAGGGATCCTTTCCTTGTTTGTTTAATCGCGCCTGTCACAGCACGTCCCTGGCTTCGTTCAAAGTCCAGGGGGCCTGCCCCCTGCCAGCCCAGAGGTAAGCAGGGTGGCTTTTGCGTTTTTTATACAAGGTTGGGGGGCCTGCCCCCAGTCCTTGTCAGTCTGGCCTGTCCCTGGATTTTCGTTCAAAGTCCAGGGGGCCTGTCCCCCTGCCTGCCCAGAGGTAAGCAGGGTGGCTTTTGCGTTTTTTATACAAGGTTGGGGGGCCTGCCCCCAGTCCTTGTTAGTCTGGCCTGTCCCTGGCTTTTGTTCAAAGTCCAGGGGGCCTGCCCCCTGCCTGCCCAGAGGTAAGCAAGGTGGCTTTTGCGTTTTTTTTTTATATACAAGGTTGGGGGGCCTGCCCCCAGTCCTTGTTAGTCTGGCATGTACCTGGCTTTTGTTCAAAGTCCAGGGGGCCTGCCCCCTGCCTGCCCAGAGGTAAGCAGGGTGGCTTTTGCGTTTTTTATACAAGGTTGGGGGGCCTGCCCCCAGTCCTTGTTAGTCTGGCCTGTCCCTGGCTTTTGTTCAAAGTCCAGGAGGCCTGCCCCCTGCCTGCCCAGAGGTAAGCAGGGTGGTTTGGATTTTTTGTTGGGGGGTTCATTTTTCCTGATTTTGGCAACAGGGGGGCCTCCCCCTATTGCCCCCTGCTCGTTTGTGTGTGAATGCGCAAGTTTTGAACAGGCAACGAGTATAAATCTGGATCTTTCTCATTTCTTTATAAGATTTGCGACATTTTTGGGTGGTCGGAGCCGTCGACATTCTTTGACCGTCCTCCGCCATTTGTTTTTAGCAAAAAATAAAAACTATCTTCGAATTTTCTTCAGACGTAGTATTTCTTTAAAGTGTCCGCATTCTAGTGAGCATGTAGCTCTTGCCCTTCAAGGTTGGCGATTTTGTATGTGCCTGGTCCCAGGACTCGAGTCACTTGGTATGGACCCTCCCAGTTGGCACTCAGCTTTCCATGTTCTCTTGACTTTCCAACCGCCCGCGTCTTTCTCAGAACCAGCTCACCCATCTGGAAGTTCCTCTGTCGGACTTTGGTGTTGAAGGCTTTCCTCATTCGTTGCTGGTAGGCAACGATTTTGGTGCTAGCTTCCTCCATTAACTCATTTACCAGGTCCAAGGCTTCGACCATTGCAGCTTCGTTTTCAGCTCGGTCGTACTGCAGGGAGCGCAGAGAAGGGATCCTTGCCTCAATTGGCAATAATGCCTCTGCTCCATATACCAGACCAAACGGGGTCTGGCCTGTAGACTCTTTCCTGGTAGTTCGGATTGACCAGAGTATACTGGGAAGCTCGTCAGCCCACCTACCCTTGCAGTCATCCACCATTTTCTTCAGGCCATTTAAGATTTGTTTGTTGGCCGCTTCTGCCTGTCCGTTGGTTTGCGGGTGACAGACGGCTGAATAAGCGACTGCGATGTTGTGGCTTTCCAGCCAGATTCTTAGAGGATCATTATCAAATTGTCTGCCATGGTCAAATACCAACATCTTTGGCAGACCGAACCTGGTGATAATATTTCGCCAGACCACTTTCCTGACCGCCGGCTCAGTAATGTTGGGCACTGCTTCGGCTTCCACCCATTTGGTGAAGTAGTCTATGGCGACAATCAAGAATTTCCTGCCCCCTGTGGCCACCGTGAAGGGTCCTAGAATGTCCATCCCCCATTGAGCGAAAGGGATGGGGGATAGGATTGGCCTGAGTTCCTGGGCCGGGGCATGGATTGATGGGGCAAAGAGTTGGCATTTTCTGCATTTCTGGGTCAGGCTCTTGGCGTCCGCCAGCATGGTGGGCCAGTAGTAGCCTGCCCTTAGGGCTTTGTGGGCCAGGGATCTCCCCCCGATGTGATGCCCATAAATCCCTGAGTGGATATCTTCCAACACTTCAGCAGCTTGATCTGCCCGTAGGCATTTGAGCAGGGGATAAGTAAAAGATTTCTTATAAAGTTCCCCCCCCAATGAGTATGAACCAGGCTGCTTTAGCCTTTATTTTTCTTTTTTGCGCTGCGTCTGATGGCAGGTCACCATGTTTCTTGAATTGGATGAAGGGAGTCATCCAGCTTTCCGGACCTTCTTCCACGGTGCTAATTGCCTGACAGGGGCTTGTGGATTTCTCATGCAAGACGTCGACCCATACTGACCTCCGTATGTCCTGTAGACTGAAACTTGCCAGTTTCGTCAGGGCATCTGCTCGGTTGTTCTGGGAGCGGGGGATCTGTTTGATCTCATATGATTTCAGGCCTGACAACTGTCCTTTCACCATTTCCAGGTATGTGGCCATTGCTTGGTCCCTTGCTTCGTATTCACCATTGATTTGGTTTGCGATGAGCTGAGAGTCTGTCGCCAGGACAATCCGTTCTGCCCCTGCGGCCTTAGCCAGCCTGACGCCTGCGAGTACTGCTTCGTACTCTGCTTCGTTGTTTGATGCTGGGAAGACAAACTTGAGGGCATGCTCAAAGTCAGCCCCCCCTGGGCTGGTTAGTACGACGCCCGTGCCTGCGCCATTGGCTGTCGAGAATCCGTCAGTATGTACGACCCACTCCTCGGCAGGGGTCTCCTCTTCCCCTGAATGGGAGCACTCAGCCATAAAATCTGCTAAGGCTTGAGCTTTGATGGCTGTTCTTGGCTGGTAAGATATACCTAGCCTACTCAACTCGATCGCCCACTTCAGTAATCTCCCTGATTTTTCAAATTTTTCCAACACCTTCTCCAGCGGTTGGTCGGTGAGGACCACGACTGGATGCGCGTCAAAGTAAGGTCTGAGTTTCCTGGCAGCAATTATGACTGCGTAGGCGGCTTTTTCGACCATCGGGTAATTTTTCTCGGCTGCCCCCAGCGCATGACTTACGAAGTATATAGGTTGCTGGGTGCCTGCCTCTTCCCGTAATATAACCGCGCTGACAGTTATATTGGTCACTGCAATGTAGAGGAAAAGTTTTTCCCCTGCTACTGGTCTTGCCAGGGTGGGGAGCCTCTTAAGATGGTCCTTCAATTGCTCAAAGGCCTCTTTCTGCTCGTTTTCCCACTTGAACTGTTTGTTTCCTTTCAGTATCTTGAAGAAAGGAGTGGCCTTGTCCGCTGATCGGGCGACGAACCGTGCTAAGGCGGCCATGCGGCCCGTCAGGCGCTGGATGTCTCTAATGGTCTTGGGCTCAAGAAGGTCTAGAACTGCCTGAATTTTCTCAGGGTTGGCGTCTATCCCCCGAGAGCTGACCAAGAACCCCAGGAATTTGCCGGAGCGGACCCCAAATGTACACTTCTTTGGATTGAGTTTCATTTTGTAGGTGCGCAGGGAGCAGAAGGTTTCCTGCAGGTCTATCAGGTGCTCTCTGTCTTCTTTGCTTTTTACGATGACGTCATCAACGTAAGCCTCGATGTTTCTGCCTTTTTGTTTCTCAAACACTTTATCAACTAAACGTTGGTATGTGGCCCCTGCATTTTTAAGCCCGAATGGCATCATCTTGTACATGTAGGTGCCTGAACTGGTGATGAACGCGCACTTCACCCTGTCCG
The DNA here is from genome assembly GCA_958450325.1 of Agrostemma githago. Taxonomy (NCBI): domain Eukaryota; kingdom Viridiplantae; phylum Streptophyta; class Magnoliopsida; order Caryophyllales; family Caryophyllaceae; genus Agrostemma; species Agrostemma githago. The sequence goes on along the minus strand of OY288246.1, from coordinate 53,318,226 downwards.
GCTGCCACAAGTATACTTGATGATACCCTGAAAAGGCATCTAGGAAGCTCAGCATGGAATAACCACTGGTGGCGTCTACCAGTTGGTCGATTCTGGGGAGCGGATAGCAGTCTTTCGGGCAGGCCTTGTTGAGGTTTGTAAAGTCCACGCACATTCTCCATGCGCCCGACGATTTTTTGACCATGACTACATTCGCCAGCCATTCTGGGTAGTCACAGACTTCAATAAAATCTGCTTTCAAGAGTTTGTCAATTTCTTCCTTGATTGCCGCGTCTTTTTCTGCGGACATGTTTCGCTTTTTCTGTTTTACAGGGCGAGCGTCCATGCTTACGTTCAGCCTGTGAACGATGCATGATGGATCAACGCCGGGCATCTCGTCTGCCGAGTAGGAGAATACGTCTTTGTTTTCTTTTAGCAGTTTGACCAGTTCAGCCTGGTAGGACTCCTCCAGGCCAGCTCCTATTAGGACCTGCCTTCCTGGCTCTAAGTCTACCAGCATGCTTTCGCCCCCTGGCTCCAGGTGGTCGGACGCCGGGTGTTCGGCTGGGATTTCGCCCTCCCTGCTGGGGGAACTGTCAGCCTCTCTTTTTCCTTTTCTTTCTTTGTCGTGCTCTTGCAGGGCCACGGAGTAGCATTGTCTGGCTGACTCTTGGTCCCCGCGCACTTTTCCTTCTAGCCCAAAATCGGTGACATACGCTATGGTGAGGGCCCTGATGGAGATGGCCGCCTCGATTTCGTCCAGGGTGGCTCTGCCAATTAGGGCGTTGTAGGCGGATCTTGCATCCACAACAACAAAGGTTGCCCTGACGTTTCTGGCAGTAGAGCCTTCCCCAAAGGTTACGGGTAGGTCTATGACTCCCATGGGCAGCACGCCTGCTCCGCTGAACCCGTATAACGATCCGGGGGCAGGTCGTAAGTGCCTTTTTTCAAGGCCCATTTTTTCGAAGGCGTCTTTGTACAGTAGATTTGTGTATGCGCCAGTGTCTACCATACACCTCCGCACAATGTGGTTGCTGATCTCTAGGGACAGCACCAAAGGGTCACTGTGCGGGTATACTACGCGCCCTGCATCATCAGGGGTAATGCTTAATGTCACTCCCCTTGGACTCCCTGCTTTCTCAGCATAGCAGATCTGGTTCCTTAGTTCACGCATTTGTCTTTTTTGGCCTCTTCGACTGAGCTGGCCCTCAGTGCCCCCTGAAATCACGTGGATCACCATGCGATTCTGCACTGACCCTTCGGGTTTTTCAGATACTTTCTTCTGAGACTTATTCTTGGCTGCGTAGTTGGCTAGCCATCCGTTCCTGATTAACTTCTCGATTTCGTCTTTCAGGTGACGACATTCCTCGGTGGTGTGGCCTATGCAGTCGTGGAAAGTGCAGAATTTCTTGGGGTCTCCTTTCGGGCTGCGAGGCTTGTTCGGGCGATTCCACTTAGCGGTTTCTTTTTCCAGTTCGAAGATCTTCGCCCTGGATTTGTTGAGGGCAGTGTAACTGTCAAACCTGGGCTGATAGACAGTGCGCTCCTTCTTGGGAGTGTCTCCCTCTTCCCTCTGCTTGCCTGGCTCACTTCTGCCACGTTCACCCTGCGGTCCCCCTTGAGGCCTTGTTTGGCCTGCAGGGGTATCCGTCAGGCCGTGGAACTCCTCTTGCAGAATGAACCCTTCCGCAATTTTCCTGGCCATGGCCAAGGTTTCTGGCTGGGCCCTGATCATCTGGTTTTTCATTTCCCCTGGGAGTAGGGAGATTGTCAGGGCGTAGGCGGCGGTGGAATCATCGATCTCCTTGACCTGCTGGTAGGATAGATCAAACCTTCTCAGGTATTCCCTCACACTTTCACCTTTTTTCTGCTTCAGGGTCATAAGATCGAAACGGGTGAGGCGTCTTCTTTTATTCCCGGCATATTGTTCGAGGAAGATCTCGGCCAGCTCTATGAAGAACCTGACTGACCCCTGGCGGAGGTCTCTGAACCATCCCTGTGCGAGCCCTACCAGGGTGGTTGGGAAAACTTTGCACCAGATGGCATCATCTACGTCGTACATGCCCATGTGGCTCTCAAACGCTGCCAGGTGGTCCTCTGGGTCTGTTGTCCCATCAAACTTAATGGTGGGCATTTTAATTTTTGGAATGGGGTACTCTTGTACCTCAGGATGAAGTGGGGTTTTTGTGGGCCTGCCCACCAATCGTGACCTGTTTTCCCCAGACTGGTTACCATGAGTATCCCATTGTTTATGGGCCGGTTTCCTCATGCTGGGGGAGCGGTGCCTTGGGGGCGGCCTGCTCGCTGCTTCATCTTCTGTCTCAGGGGAGACTTGTCTGGGTCTCTTCCTCTGAGAGTGACAGAAGCTCTCACCCTGGTGATACTTAAATTCGAGCGGTTGCCCCCGATTGAGCCTTGATTGCAGGCTTTGGGATAAACCAGGGGCTGACTGTTCTCTGGCTGCCGGTGTTAGCCTGGAGAAAACCCCGCCTGATTTTTCTCCCAAGCGTTTTGACATGGGCTCCCTGGGCCTCATTCGATCCTGTAATCCTCGGGATAAGCCTCCCTGCTCTCCAGACGCTGATTCTGTTGTGTGAATGGAGAACGCCTGCTGGACAGGTGGCTCTGGATTGCCGGTAGTAATGCGCCTTTGCACATGCGCATACGCTTGTGCCGTCCTTCTTGCTTTCCTCTGAGCATTCCTGGCGGCGGTCCGCTTCGTGCCCCCAGCTTCATCCCTGCTGATTGGGGATGGTTGCCTGGGAGCCGATGCGACCCTGGCTACCAAGTCCTCAGGAGTGAATTCCTGGTTCAGCATTGCAGAGAAGAAAGCGGCTGTCTGCGCCATCTGAGCTGGGGTCAGATTAAGAGCGTGTCCTGGGTGTGCCCCCAACTCAGGTGTCACAGCAGTGTTAGGTCCGCCGAGGAGACTGGTTCCCCCTACCACTAGGATCGTGGCAGGAGGAACCCTCTCCGACTGCGGCATACCATACAGGGGGGTCACCGGTGGGACCGTCGGATCCGTTCCTGCACTGGCATCAATGATTTCTGGCATGATTGTTTGAGTTTTGTGATTATGAATGGTTGATTTTAGTGGGTAACTCGTGAGCACAACCGTAAGTTCCCCACAGACGGCGCCAAATTGTTCCGGTCACGGAAACAATTAACCCGGCCTTGAATCCGGGCTATGTGACTAGATTTTTGGTGAACAATTGATCGATTGACTTCCCTAAACCTCTCTTTCGTCTCACTCCCGGGATCGGACTTTCTCGACGGAGTCGGCCTGCTCCCTGCACAATGAACGCACAGGGCCTCGAAGGTTGTCCGAGGGAACCCTCTCCGATGCCTAAGTCAGCCCGTGAAATGCCTTGAGAGACCTAGTTCGTGAGGAGCTAGGTGGCGTTTTTTAGGAGTAAGGGTCTAGAGAGAGAAAATCCAACCCCCTTCTTGTGGGAAAGGGTTGGGTATTTATACCTTCCCACAAGAGAGAGGAGTGGGAGAGGAATGGTTGGATAAGGAAGTGACAAGTGGCAGCTTCTCATCCACCCATTCCTAATTACCTTAGGCGAAATGACGAGAGGGCCCCCGGGGGGTCCTGACCTTGTCGACCAGGGCCTTCCCCCAGGGCAGGCGGACTTTGGGCAGCGGCTGCTGGGTTCCAGCAGGCTGGGACGGCTTATGGTTCCAGCAACCGACTGCCATCCTTAGTGCTTTCATGCTCTTGTTTTAGCTTCTAGCCTGGGACCGGCCTTCCGAGCTTGACAGGAATCCTTCTAGGGCCTGCCCAGCAGGCGATCTCTTGACAGGCTGCCGACCCCAATCAATATATATATATATATATATATATATATATATATATATATATATATATATATATATATATATATATATATATATCCTGCTGATACTATGTGTGTTTTGTTTCCTTTGTGCTACACTTCCTTGGTCAATGTTATATTTTGCAGATAGTAAAAGGACTTTTGAGTTGATGTCGGGTTGATTATTTCGCTTTGAGCATGGAAAAATAAGGGAACAATGATATTTTTGTGTCAAAGTAACATGATATCACCAACCTACCGAATAATTGGAATCCGCTAAGTCCCTCCACCCTCTTATTTTTTTATATGCTTAAAGTTTAAGTTCTCAATGTCTATTTTTGACATCGAGGATGATGTCGATGTTAAGTGTGGGGAAGTGGTTAATTCTTACGGAAAAAAAGTGGAAAAATTTTAAATAAATGGAGCTTATTATTTAAAAAAAAACCCTTTGTTTTTATTCGACTAACTAGAATAGGGAAGTCGACGACAAATTCTAATTTAACTTTTTTTCAAAAAAAAATTAAAAAAAATACTAACTCTAACTTTAACTGTTACTAACTTAAAAATTCATTTTAAAGTTGTGTATACATTTTTTTTTCTTCCTGATTAGACTGGATTAATTAATTTAGTAATAGATGGTATTTTAAGTCTCTTTTAAATTTAAGTTGCAAATAAATTATAAAGAATACCACTTGTTTAGCTACCTTAACTACTCTTTTTTTTGTTGATTCTGGAGATACGAGCGGTAAGCCGGTCTTGTTTCAATTAATTTACTTTCGCAGGTGACTCCTAATTATGGCTATAAGGAAGATTACATACCTCAAGAGTGAGTGAGTCGATCTTGTGACTTGAGTTAGTAAATCCGAGGGGAACCTAATCCTAACGAGATTGGGAGAATGCCTAATGCCTTGTCCGGAAGGGCGGGAGTCATTGGTTGAAAGCTCGCTACATGAGTCACTCGATCGTGGGAAAAAAACGAATAAAATGAAGAAAAAGAAGAAAAACAAAAAAAACAAAAACTGAAAAAAAAAAAAGGAAAGAAAAAAAAGAATAAGAGCGGAAAAAATGAGACGAGGTGTCTAGTTTGCCTTATGTGCTCGTGTGGACGATCCTCGTACTGAACTGGTAATAGAAATGTACCGAAAGTAGATCCCCTTCCCCTAAGACCTTAAACTACTGAAAGCCGTCGTCTTGAGTCAATTATTATGCAATAATTTTTCAAAGGTAGTTAGATAAGTGGGAAGGATAATGAGTTTATTTATAATTTTGATTTAGGAGCGGTTTAAAATATTATATTTTGTTAAATTAATTAATTGAATAGTTTATATTGGATAAGAAATTTATGTATATATTACTTGTTAATCTAACTCGTAATTTGTTTCGTTAACTTTACTAATATATTAACTTATAAAATACTATTAATTTGTCGTCAGTTGTACCTACTTTAGTTGGTTTGAAATCATGGAGGGTTAATCTTTTGATTCTTAATTATAACTTGTGAGTTAACATTGTCGAGGACGACAATGGACTAAGTGTGGGGAAATTTGATAAGTCGGTATTTATACATATTTTTACCCTTTTAATATTATTATTTTTATGTCGTCTTTTGTATTATTCGAATTAAAATGATTATTTTATATAAGTTGGGTTTATTATTAAACTTTTGATATTTTTGTGCTAAATTGGGTGTTTAATATATATTTTAATTATTTAATATATATATTCATGTAAAAGACTACTAAAATCGTATGTGTGTTTGCAGGTCTGTCTTAAGACGACAATATCTCACTCATACTATGTCGGAATAATGTGAATCAAAATGCATTGGAAAGCTAAGTTCGAGATGAACAACTTTGTTGAAGAGAGAAAATTCAAATTCCATCATCTAATGGGTCGAAATCAAGCTTGAAACCATCAGCTCATTATGCATAAATAAGGAAAGAGAATCTGGTGTAAAAAGGAAAGAAGAAGATGTGGAATTGTAAGAGCAAGATCAATTAATTAAGGAAAAAAAAAAATCACTAAGACCACATTAACACTATAAAAGAAGACATTAGGGCTTTAATGTCAAAAGAGAGTGGATAACAAGGGCCGCAAAACAGACACATAGGAATAGGGGCGAATGCCTTGTCCTTCATAGCCAAGGTCGATACAAACTCAACCGGATTTTAATGCGAGACGCGATCAATTTAACTCCTAATTTGTCTAACGATTGTATCTATCTATCTTATTTAGTTACTTTTTGAGCAAAAAGTATTTAGTTTTTTTATCGTTTAATTAGTTACTTAGTTTAATCTTTCAGTTATTCGAACATGTAATGTAACGATTATTGTCAATGAGTTATAGGATTACGTTATTGTTTGAACGTTTAATTAGTACTTTGATATTCGTATGAAATTCACGATTTGACTGTTGTTTTCATGTTTATTAATTTAAGCTGATCACCTAGATTATTTACATGAGTCGATTGTTAAATTAATAGTGTTTTAAATTAGGTTGCAGCTTATTGGTCTAATTTAACTACTAGAATTTTGTATGATTAATGAGTTATATTTAATTGCTGCTTTCTGGTTCCATATAATTCAATTGATTGGTGTCCTTAATGCGATTAAATTTATTGACTTGATTCGTGCTTACATGGTTGAGTCAATCTAATTTAGTTAGGATTAAACTTATGTGGTTAATGGAGTTTAACGAGTAAGAAAGATAAAACTGTTGATTTACTTGCTTACAAGGGATTAAATAGATACCGATATATTTGAGTCTAATTAATTGAATCGATGATTAACCCGACTATATCATATATTGCATGTCTCAAATATTGTTATGATTATTAGTTACTTCTTTATTGTTATGTTTTTACTTTGTTAGTATTATTTTTAAACCCAACAAAACCCCCCTTTAATATATATCTATACTATTAAATAATAAATTTTCTGAGATAATAACGTCAGTCTCTGTGGGATCGACCTCTACTTACCCTATCTACCGTAGAGTTAGTAGTGTTTATAAATTTAATTTTGACTGCGGAAACGATACACATCACATATTGACTTGTGTGGACCTATGAGAGTTCGTAGTCGAGGTGGTAGTCGCTATGTTTATATGATTGTTGATGATTACTCTAGATTTATATGGGCGTTATTCATGAGTTCCAAAGATGAAGTATTTGATGAGTTTCTTGTATGGTTAAAAAGGGTTCAAAACAAACTTGATCTAAAACTTGTATTTATTAAAACCGACCATGGTACCGAATTTGAGAATTATCTTTTGGAGCTTATTGTGACTATAATGGAGTTGATCATAAACTTTTTCGGCCCCTAGGACACCTCAACAAAATGGCATCGTAGAACACATGAATACAACTCTCGAGAGCATGGCTCGAACTATGTTGTTATGCAGTAAGCTACCTAGAAATTTTGGGCCAAAGCTGTTCCGGTCACGGAAACAATTAACCCGGTTCTGGATCCCGGGTCGTAGATTGAAGCGTTGACAAGTGATGGGTAGCTCGATTTCCCTTGATCTCTCCTTTATCCCTCTCCCATGATCGGACCTTCCCGGCGGAGTCGGCCTGCTCCCTGCACAATGAACGCACAGGGCCTCGGAGTTTGTCCGAGGGAACCCTCTCCGATGCCTAAGTTAGTCCGTGAAATGCCTTGATGAACCTAGCTCGTGAGGAACTAGGTGGCGTTTTTAGGAGTGAGAGTCTAGAGAGAGAAAATCCAACCTCTTTCATGTGGGAAATGGAAGAGTATTTATACTTTCCCACAAGAGAGAGGAAAAAGAGAAGAGGAGAGAGGAAGAATGAGTGGATGAGAGATCGACATGTGGTTTTAGCTCATCCACTCGTTCTCCCTTACCTTTAGGCAAGATGACAGAGGGGGCTTCTGGGAACCTCGGCCCTGCTCAGGGAGAAGGTTGCCCGGAGGCAGGCGAGCAGGGAGTGCCTGCACGCCTTTCACAGTCAGCCGCCTTACCCTACCGGGCAGGCGGCCTTCTTGTAGCTTTGTTCCACTGGGGAAATCCAGGTATCTTATCCCGACGGCCTGATGGGCAGGCTCCTCGGTTCCCTAGACGGGGTCTTTGTGGGGCCTGCTAGGCGGGCGGCCCAATGCAGGCTCCTGACCCTCATCAATTGGCCCTCACCGACTGGGAGGGAAGCAGGGTTCCCCTTCGGCAGGTGGACTCTTGGTGGAGGGGAGTTGACTTGTGTCTCTTTCCACTGCATTTAATGCGTTCGCGTATTCCCGAGGAGGAGTCTCTTCTGTATTGGGCATGCCAAGAGTTTAATTGTTTCTTGGGTCATGATTGCCTTGTGCACCAAATGGATTTTTGGGCAGCGTGCTGGTGTGCTAATTGGCCGTTTCTCCTGTCAGGGTGGTTGGGGAGTTATTCAATGCCTTGGCTTCCCTCGTATAAATTGCATTTTTCCTTTGCTATTTTCACGACCCATCTTCAACTTTCTTTTTCTTCTTTTTTCTAAGAAAATGTCGTGGATTACCAAAACATTCTTTTACCAAGGGACTCGTGTGGTGACCTGCCGTTTCAGGGGCCGTCAGAGACTAAGGTATTCCAGGGCATCCTTTCTCATCCTGCGCCGCAGCCGGCGACTCCGCACTCAACTTCACAGGAGGCTTAAGAGGAGGTCTCATGTCAGGGCGGGCAAGCGCCCTCTGAGGGCTTCTCCTACCGTCCCAAAGCTTAAGCGCTGCCTCCAGAGAGGGGGTTGTTTTGATAGGGGGTGCCCTGAATGTTACCCATGGCTGCACCCTGAGCAGTTTGATCCTGATCACTCAGAGTTGGGCTCTTCTTCTGAGTCTGGCCCTTCTTCCCCTTTGAGGAAGAAAGTGGGCTGCGGCTCCTGTGACGACATTGAGACAGTCCCGTATGGGAGGGACTGGAATGTCAGCAGCCGGGATTCCGGCGACAGTGATGGCCGGGGTTATTCCTCCGGTCGAGATGGTGATGATGACTCCGCAGACCCCTTCAAGGATTCCGACGGCTGGGACTGGGGATCCGATGCAGGGGGGCACAGCCCTGGGGAATACTCCCCAGGTTCCGATGATGATTAGGCCTGCCCTTGGGGCGCAGGCGTGATGAGCCGGAAAAATAGGGACTCTTTTTGTACTTTGTTTGTCTTGGATGTAATTGCTCGTTTTTCCGGGTTTTTAAGACTTAATGAAAGAAAGTTCAGGCAATTTGTTTGTGTGTTGTATTTTTACTATTTGTTTATTACTTATTGTTTGAATGAAGAGAGGACGTCACAGGGTGATCAATCCTCTGACACCTTTTGGTCCTTTCGAGGCTACCCTTGGGAAGCTACACAGGGCTGACTTACAAGGGGATGACGCGTGGACAGTAATCTTTGGGCGGATTTTCGAGGGTTGGCGACTCTTTGTATGCCCTCTCTCCAATAAAAGCAATCAGCCACCCATTCCTCCTCTTTTTCCTTTTTCAATCCTTCTTTCTTCTTCAAATCTTCCTTTCTCTTTCTCTCCAAACCCTTTGGTGTGACGACTTGTGCCTTTCTTTGTACCCCCGTTTCTCTGGGAGAATTCTCCTTCAAGCTTTCATCGCACCGGCAGACGACCTTAGGTTAGACTTTTGCCTTCCATTTCTTGCTCTTTCTTTTCGATTTCTTGTTTTCCATTGCTATTAGAGTCACAATGTCTAGGACTCGTGAGCGGATCCTACCTTTTACTGACCCATCGAGGAGGGAGGAAGGGGAAAAAGGTAGGGTGAATTTTGCCTCCTCCTCTAGAGAGGTTGGCTCTGGGGTAGTTGAGGAAGAAAATTCGGAGGGTAGTGGAGGTGGTAACTCTCCTGACCCTCCCCCTTACGACGTTATTGATTCGGATGACGAGGCACTGGAAATTGACCCCTCCAGGACCTCTGGCCCCCTTATTCCTCGGGAAAGGGGTAAGGTTTATTATTTAGACAAAGTTAAGTATCACGTTCCCTTGAGAACTTACCCCGACCCAAAAAGCCGGGACTTGATTCTCGCGAAAAATGCCGCCGATGCGATTGAGCGGTTTTACAATTTTGGGTATGGGTACACAATTGTTGTCCCCGGCGAGAAAGACACCGTATGCAGCCCTCCCGACGGGTGCATAGCGGTTTACCACAAGTGTTTGGAGTACGGCCTCCGCTTTCCCCTTCATCCTTCCCTGGAAGAGATTTTCAGGCGTATGAATGTGGCCATCGCCCAGCTGACAGCCACGGCTGTCAGGTCATTGATTTCGTATGTTTGGACCTGCTTGTTCCATCGCGCCGAGCCCTCTATTGATGCCTTGAGGTTTATGGTCGGCCTACAAATGGTCTCTTCTGGGAGTGTGGGCTCTCCTGGATATTGGTCCATCTTGAGGCAGAAAGGGCATACTCTGGTGTGGCCAGCCATGGACACCCTGAGGGACTGGAAGAACAATTTTCTTTATGTGCACAGTGCCCATGGGTGGAAGATTCCCTGTCATTTCAGGAATCATGTCCACACCAGACTAGAGACCCACGAGGAGTATCACCCTGGCGTGGGTGGAAAAGCCTTGGAGGTGAAGCTGAGCAGGAAGGACAAGGAACTGGTAGACCATTTTGCTGCCCATACTGATAAATATGGGGTGTATGGCCCTTCATTATGGCTCCCCCATGCGGAGCTCATTGCTACTGATAGATACCTGACCCGGGTGGGCATGAATCCGGGCCTAGATGAAGGTAGTTTAAGAGTGCTGGTGATTCTTCCTTACCCTTTTTCTTTTTAAGTGTCCTGACTGTTCGCCTGTTTGCCTTGCAGATCTTGCCACCTTCCTTTGGAAAAAAGGGGAGGTGAGGCGTCTGGGTTTGACCGAGACTCTTACCGTTGTCCAAAGCCGCCCTTATCTTCCCCCTGATTTCAAGAAAGGTGAGAAGAACTTGATGAAGCATCTGAAGGGTTTGTCTTTTAGTAGGCCAAGGCTCCCTGCTCCTCCCAGATCAACGCCCGCGAAAACGGCGGTTTCTGAAGCCACCCCTTCCCCGGTTGCGAAGAAGGTGGTTGCCTGTGAGGCTACTCCCTCACCTGCTGGCAGGCAGGGGGGCCTTTTTTCAGGGGTTCAGATTCCCTCGGGGCGCGGGCTGCAGGCTCCGAAGAGACTAGGGAAAGCACTCCCAGAGGGCTGATCAGAAAGAGGAGCAGGGAGGCTCCGAATGCAGACCACGTGGTGGATTTGGAAGCCGCTACGCCTGAACCAAAACGCTTCGCTCAGGGGGTTCCTGGTACCCTCTTTTCTGAGGAAAACACCGAATTCCATTATACCGCCGGCGATAGCCAGGATGTTTCTGCCTTACTTTCCGACTCTGGGGCAGTTTTGGCGGATCATCTCCTCAAGACCGTCCACTCTGCCACTCATCAAGTGACTCAGTACGTTCAGCGCACCGCCAGAATCATTCAGGCTTCTGCGGAGTTGGTGACCCTTAATCGTTCGAGTGATGAGGAACTAGCTAATTCTGACCGCCTTTCTGCAGTCGAAAGGGATGTTGCTCTTATTGCCAGTTTGAAGGATCAATTGGCGAAAAAGGAGAACGAGCTGGAAGAGGCCAGGAGTCAGGTGACTCACTGGAAGTCTCAGAATGAGAGGGCTTTCAGGGAGGTGTCCCGCCTGGAGGAGGAGTCGAAGAGAGCTAAGCAGGCCTTCGCAGAGCTAGAGCAGGCCAGGAAGGCTTTAGCTGAGCTGGATCATGCCAAGAAAAGTGTCGTCGATCTAGGGGAGCGCCTTTCCAAGGCGAATTCAGATCTTCAGGTGGCTCTTGGTGATCTAGCGGCGAAGACTGAGGAGTGGCAGAAAGAGAGGGATGAAATAATTCAAGAGGTGGAAACGGTCGTGTCAGCGGGTTTTGTGAATGGCGCCAACTCTTGCTTAGGGGTAGTTATGGAGGCTGTCAGGGAGATGTTCCCTGGCTTTGATGAAGAAGCTTTTCAGGCCCTCTACGCCGCCAAGGATGAGGCCCAGATGCGCAGGATGGCTGGAGGGGCTACTACTTCTGGCCCAGATGCTCCCCCTGCTTAATATGGAGGGCAGTCTCCCTCAGAGGGCTCTTGTTCGTCCCCTACTGCGCCTACGCTGATGCTTTGACTTCTTTATTTCTTTGCCCGCCGAGCCCTTTTGTGGCCGACTGCCGTGTTTACTGTAATCACCTTTTTTAGCAAACTCTTATCCTGTGTACCCTTGCCACTTTATTCCTTTTTATGAGGATCTTTTCGTTTGTTTTTGTCTGTTTTCGTTTGGTTTCTTGTATAAGTTTGATGTACAGCCTGCCCCCTGCTTGCCCAGAGGTAAGCAGGGAGGTTCTTAACGTTTTTATACAAGGTTGGGAGGCCTGCCCCCAGTCCGTGTTGGTCCGGCCTGTCCCTGGCTTTTGTTCAAAGTCCAGGGGGCCTGCCCCCTGCCTGCCCAGAGGTAAGCAGGGAGGCTTTTTGCGTTTTTTATACAAGGTTGGGGGGCCTGCCCCCAGTCCTTGTTGATCTGGCCTGTCCCTGGCTTTTGTTCAAAGTCCAGGGGGCCTGCTCCCTGCCTGCCCAGAGGTAAGCTGGGAGGCTTTTTTGTGTTTTTTATACAAGGTTGGAGGGCCTGCCCCCAGTCCTTGTTGATCTGGTCTGTCCCTGGCTTTTGTTCAAAGTCCAGAGGGCCTGCTCCCTGCCTGCCCAGAGGTAAGCAGGGAGGCTTTTTTGTGTTTTTTATACAAGGTTGGAGGGCCTGCCCCCAATCCTTGTTGATCCGGGCCTGTCCCTGGCTTTTGTTCAAATTCCAGGGGGCCTGCCCCTGCCTGCCCACAGGTAAGCAGGGATGCTTTTTGCGTTTTTTATACAAGGTTGGGGGGCCTGCCCCCAGACCTTGTTGATCTGGCCTGTCCCTGGCTTTTGTTCAAAGTCCAGGGGGCCTGCTCCCTGCCTGCCCAGAGGTAAGCTGGGAGGCTTTTTTGTGTCTTTTATACAAGGTTGGAGGGCCTGCCCCCAGTCCTTGTTGATCTGGCCTGTCCCTGGCTTTTGTTCAAAGTCCAGAGGGCCCGCTCCCTGCCTGCCCAGAGGTAAGCAGGGAGGCTTTTTTGTGTTTTTTATACAAGGTTGGAGGGCCTGCCCTCAGTCCTTGTTGATCCGGCCTGTCCCTGGCTTTTGTTCAAAGTCCAGGGGGCCTGCCCCCTGCCTGCCCAGAGGTAAGCAGGGAGGCTTTTTGCGTTTTTTATACAAGGTTGGGGGGCCTGCCCCCAGTCCTTGTTGATCCGGCCTGTCCCTGGCTTTTGTTCAAAGTCAAGGGGGCCTGCCCCCTGCCTGCCCAGAGGTAAGCAGGGAGGCTCGGAATTTTTGTTGGGGTGTTCATTTTCTTTAGCTTTGGCAACAGGGGGGCCTCCCCCTATTGCCCCCTGCTCGTTTGTGTGTGAAAACGCAAGTTTGAACAGGCAACGAGTATGAATCTGAAGTTTTCTCATTTCTTTATAAAACTTTTTGACATAAGGGTGGTCGGAGCCGTCGACATTCTTTGACCGTTCTCCGCCATTGTTTTCAGCAAAATAAAAACTATCTTTAGACTCGGTTTAGACATAATATTTCTTCAGGGTTGGCGATCAACTCTTGTCCTTCGAGGTTGGCGATCTTATATGTGCCTGGCCCCAGGATCTGAGTTACTTGGTACGGACCTTCCCAGTTGGCACTTAGTTTCCCGTGCTCCCTGGATTTTCCAACAACCTGCGTTTTTCTGAGAACCAGATCACCCATCTGAAAATTTCTCTGGTGTACTTTTCTGTTGTAGGCTTTCCTCATTCGTTGCTGGTAGGCAACGATGTTGGTACTGGCCTCCTCCCTTATCTCGTTGACCAGATCTAAGGCCTCGACCATTGCAGCTTCATTCTCAGTCTGGTCGTATTGTAGGGAGCGCAGAGATGGGATCCTGGCCTCAATTGGTAGTAGAGCCTCTGCTCCATATACTAGACCGAACGGGGTATGGCCTGTAGATTCCTTTTGGGTGGTCCGGATTGACCAGAGTATGCTGGAAAGCTCGTCAGCCCATCTGCCCTTGAGGTCATCTACCATTTTCTTAAGGCCATTTAAGATCTGCTTGTTGGCTGCCTCTGCCTGTCCGTTGGTTTGAGGATGGCAGACGGCCGAGTAGGCGACTGCGATGCTATGGCCGTCTAGCCAGATTCTCAGGGGATCATTGTCAATTTGCCTGCCATGGTCAAACACCAACATTTTTGGCAGGCCGAATCTAGTGATAATATTTCGCCATATCACTTTCTGACCGCTGGTTCGGTAATGTTGGGTACTGCTTCAGCTTCTATCCATTTGGTGACGTAGTCTATAGCCACGATCAAGAATTTCCTGCCCCCGGTGGCCACCGTGAAGGGACCTAGTATGTCCATCCCCCACCGAGCGAAAGGGATGGGGGATAGGATTGGCCTGAGTTCCTGGGCCGGGACATGGATTGACGGAGCGAAGAGTTGGCATTTTCTGCACTTCTGGGTCAGGCTTCTGGCATCTCTTAGCATGGTTGGCCAGTAGTAGCCTGCCCTCAGGGCCTTGTGGGCCAATGATCTTCCTCCAATGTGATGTCCACAGATTCCCTAGTGGATGTCCTCCAGGACTTCGGCAGCCTGGTCTGCCCCCAGGAATTTTAGCAGGGGGTAAGTAAAAGATTTCTTATAGAGCTCTTCACCAATGATTATAAACCAGGCTGCTTTGGCCTGTATCTTCCTCTTTTGTATCGGATCTGATGGCAGGATGCCATGCCTTTTGAACTGGATGAAGGGTGTCATCCAATTTTCCGGTCCTTCCTCGACGGTGCTAATTGCCTGGCAGGCGTTGGTGGATTTTTCATGCAAAACATCAACCCACACCGACCTCCGTATGTCTTGTAGGCTGGAGCTGGCCAGCTTTGACAGGGCGTCGGCTCGGTTGTTCTGCGATCGAGGTATTTGCTGGATTTCATAGGACTTCAGGCCCGACAACTCTTGCTTTACTTTTTCAAGGTATGTGGCCATGGCTTGGTCTCTGGCCTCATACTCTCAGTTAATTTGATTAGCAATGAGCTGAGAATCGGTAGCTAGTGTGACTCGCTCTGCCCTTGCGGCTTTGGCCAGTTTTATCCCTGTGAGCACAGCCTCGTACTCTGCCTCGTTGTTTGATGCCGGAAAGGTGAATCTGAGTGCATGCTCAAAATCTACCCCCTCAGGGCTGGTTAGCACGACGCCTGCACCTGCACAATTGGCTGTTGAGGATCCATCAGTGTGCACGATCCATTCCTCGGCAGGGGGCTCCTTTTCCCTTGAATAATAGCATTCGGCCAGGAAATCAGCCAAGGCCTGGGCTTTGATGGCTGTCCTTGGCTGGTATGATATTCCCAGACCACTTAACTCGATTGCCCATTTCAGCAGTCTCCCTGATTTCTCAAACTTTTCCAACACTTTTTCCAGTGGTTGGTCGGTGAGGACCACAACGGGATGTGCGTCAAAGTAGGGTCTGAGTTTTCTGGCTGCAATGATGACTGCATAGGCGGCTTTTTCTATCAGGGGGTAATTTCTCTCTGCTGTTCCTAGGGCGTGACTCACAAAGTAGATGGGTTGCTGTGAACTTGCTTCCTCCCTTAGGATGACGGCACTTACCGTAGTATTCGTGACAGCAATGTATAGGTACAGTTTTTCTCCAGCTATCCGTCTTGCCAAGGTAGGGAGTTTCTTTAGGTGCTCTTTTAATTGCTCGAAGGCTTTCTTTTGTTCATCCTCCCATTTGAATTGCTTGTTGCCTTTTAATATTTTGAAGAAGGGGGTGGACTTGTCTGCTGACCTGGCGATAAACCGAGCCAGGGCGGCCCTTCTGCCGGTGAGCCGCTGAATGTCCCTGATGGTTTTCGGCTCCGGGAGGTCTAGGACCGCCTGAACTTTCTCGGGGTTGGCGTCTATCCCCCTGGAGCAGACCAAAAAACCCAGGAATTTTCCGGATCGGACCCCGAATGTGCATTTTTTCGGATTCAGCTTCATCTTATATGACCGCAGGGAAGAGAATGTCTCTTGAAGGTCTGTCAGATGCTCCTTGTCCCCCTTACTTTTGACGATCGCATCGTCAACATAGGCTTCTATGTTTCTTCCCTTCTGACTTTCGAAGACTCTGTCTACCAACCGCTGATAGGTGGTGCCGGCATTCTTCAGCCCAAATGGCATTATCTTGTACATGTACGTGCCATGGCTGGTTATGAAGGCACACCTCACTCTGTCTGGCTTCCAGAGGTACACTTGATGGTACCCTGAGAACGCATCCAGAAAACTTAGCATGGTGTATCCACTAGTGGCGTCCACTAGTTGATCTATCCTGGGCAGAGGGTAGCAGTCCTTAGGGCAGGCCTTGTTGAGATTTGTAAAATCTACGCACATTCTCCATGCGCCTGATGACTTTTTTACCATGACAACGTTTGCCAACCATTCAGGGTAGTCACAGACTTCGATGAAGTCCGCCTTCAGGAGTTTGTCTATTTCTTCTTTTATCGCCACATCTTTTTCGACGGACATGTTCCTTTTCTTCTGCTTCACAGGGCGAGCCTCCGGATTAATGTTCAGCTTGTGAACAATAAAGGCCGGGTCGACCCCTGGCATCTCGTCTGCAGAGTAAGCGAATACGTCCCTATTTTCTCTTAGGACTGCAATTAGTTCCTTTTGGTAGGACTCCTCCAGGTCGGCTCCTATAAGGACCTGCCTCCCTGGCTCTAAGTCCACTAGCATGCTTTCCCCCTCAGGCTCTAGGTGGACTGATTCTTGCTGGGCAGTCGGGATCTCACCTTCCCTCCTGGGAGAGCACTGGGCCTTTCGTTTTCCTTTTCTTTCTGTCTCATGGGCTTGCAGGGCCACGGAATAACAGTGTCTGGCCGACTCCTGATCCCCGTGGACCTTCCCCTCCATGCCAAAGTCTGTTACATAGGCTATGGTGAGGGCCCTAATTGATACAGCAGCTTCTATTTCATCTAGGGTGGCTCGGCCTATCAGGGCGTTGTACGCGGATTTGGCATCCACCACAACAAATGACGCCCTGATATTTCTTGCTGAGGTTCCCTCCCCAAACGTAACAGGCAGATCGATAACTCTCATAGGTAGCATGCCTGCTCCATTGAATCCATACAAAGATCCGGGAGCTGGCTTCAGGTGCCTTTTTTCAAGGTTCATTTTCTCAAAAGCATCTTTGTATAAGAGATTTGTGTAGGCACCGGTGTCCACCATACACCTCTTGACAATGTGATTGCTAATTTCCAGGGTTAGGACCAGGGGGTCACTATGCGGGTACACGACTCTCCCTGCATCTTCAGGGGTGATGCTTAGGGTAGTGCCCCTTGGGCTGGCTGCCTTCTCGGCGTAGCAAATTTGGTTCCGCAGCTCGCGGATCTGCCTTTTCTGGCTACGCCTGCTGGTCCGCCCCTCTGCTTCTCCTGATACTACATGGATGACCATGCGATTTTGGGCTGAGCCCTCAGGTTTGTCTGCCGCCTCTTTCGGGGGTTTGTTCCTTGCTGCATAGTTACTCAGCCAGCCGTTTCTTATTAGTTTCTCTATTTCGTCTTTTAAGTGGCGGCATTCCTCCGTGGTATGGCCTATGCAATCGTGGAACGTACAGAATTTCTTGGGATCCCCTTTTGGGCTGCGCGGCTTGGTTGGGCGAGTCCATTTGGCTGTTTCTTTTTCCAACTCGAAGATTTCTGCTCTCGGCCTGTTGAGGGCCGTGTAGCTGTCAAACCTTGGTTGGTATGTTGTGCGTTCCTTTTTGGGAGTGTCTCCCTCTTCTCTCTGCTTTCCCGGCTCATTTCTGCCACGTCCACCCTGCGGTCCCCCTTGCGACCTTAATTGGCCTGCAGGGGTATCCGGCAGGCTGTGAAACTCCTCCTGCAGAATAAACCCTTCAGCAATTTTCCTGGCCATGGCCAAGGTTTCTGGCTGGGCCCTGATCATCTGATTTTTCATTTCTCCTGGGAGCAGGAGATAGTCAGGGCGTAAGCAGCGGTGGAGTCATCGATCTCCCTGACTTGCTGGTAGGATAGGTCAAACCTCCTTAGGTACTCCCTTACACTTTCACCCTTTTTCTGTTTTAGGGTTGTTCCGGTTACGGAAACAATTTACCCGGTCCAGAATCCGGGTAGTGAAATTGAATTGATGATGGATAATTAATTGCTCAATTCCCTCGATCTCCCCTTCCTCTCACTCTTGGAATCGGACTTCCCCGGCGGAAAGCAGCCTGCTCCCTGCACAAAGAACGCACAGGGCCTCGGAGGTTGTCCGAGGCAACCCTCTCCGATGCCTAAGTCAGTCCGTGAAATGCCTTTACGAACCTAGCTCGTGAGGAACTAGGTGGCGTTTTAAGAGTAAGAGTCTAGAGAGAGAAAATCCAACCCCCCTCATGTGGGAAATGGGGAGGTATTTATACCTTCCCACAAGAGAGAGAAGAGAAAGAGGAATGATTGGATGGGAAAGTGACAAGTGGCGGCTTCCCATCCATCCATTCCCAATTACCTTAGGCAAAATGACGAGAGGGCCCCTGGGGGGCCTGACCCTGTCGGCCAGGGATTTTCCCAGGGCAGACAGTCTCCAAGCAGGGGACTGCCAAGATCTGACAGGCTGCATTGGCCTGCGCTCTTGGCGGTTGACGGCCAACCTTTAGCGTTTTCGTGCTTTGTTCTCGGTCCCTGCTGGGGGCTAGTCTTTCGACTCTCCGACAGGAGTCGTCTCGGGGCCTGCATAGCAGGCAGTTGATTGACAGGCGGCCCACCCCCAATCAATTGGCCCTCGTCAGTAGGAGGGAAGTGAGACTTCTCCTCTGCTGGCGGCTCTTGCTTGGAGGGGGGTTGACTTCCATGTCTGTCGCAGCATTTAATGCTTCGCGCCTTCCCAATGGAACTTTGTATTGTTCCTGTCAGGAATGCAAAGAGGCAGGAGTACTTCCGTAATGATTGCTATTTTCTTCTGGGCGGATTTTGGGGAACCGTGAGGAGCTCCTGATTGGTGGCCCTCCTCCCAGGGTGGTTGGAGCGCTCATTAATGCGGAGTTTTCCTTGGTATAAAATCTTTAGCTTCCTTGATCATTTGTGCTTCATTCCACTTTCAATCTTTCCATTTTCTTCATTTTAAACATGGCTTGGATCAAGAAAAGTGTAGTTCGCCGTGGAGTCAAACATGTTTCCTTCATCTTCAGAGGGTTTTGGCGACTTAGATATGCACGAGCCGCTTATTTGGCTGTTCGCCGGAGCCGTTGTTCACGACTTCGCCTTCGCCGGAGGGGTCGGAAGGCCTCTATTAGGATGGGCAAACGCCCTAGGAGGTCCTCTCCTCCTGCCGCGCCTAGATTTAGGCGTTGCTCCCAGGGAGGGGGCTGCTATGACAGGGGGTGCCATGAGTGTTTTCCATGGCTGCACCCTGAACAATTCGGCCCTAACTCTGACACCGATTCCTCCCTGGAGTCGGGCCCTTCTTCGCCTGTAAAGAAAACAGGCTGTCGCACTTGCGACGAGTCCCGAGCTGTCCCTTTTGGAAGGGATTGGGAAGACAGCAGTCACGATTCTGACGACAGCGAAGGTCTCGGCTGCCTGAGCGATAGGGACGAAGACGGGGCTTCAACTGACCCCTTTCAGGGTTCCCCAAGTTGGGACTGGGGTTCGGCTCTCGGGAGTCCAGGCAGTCCTGGAGATTATTCTCCAGATTTGGGGGACGACTAGGCCCGCGTGGCAGGGCCTTTGATTTCTGTCAGGCTGGATCTTTTTCGAGCCTTATGTAATTTTTCTTTCATGCCTGTCTCACGATGTATCTTCCCCTTGCGGGGTTTTCAATGAAATGAATATTTTGCGTATTTGAATTTTTATCTTTTTTTTTTTTTTTTGAATGAGGTCGTTGATTGACCTTTCTCTCTGACGTTTCCGTTTACCGAGGCTCTTCTTGAAAAAGGTGAGCAGTCGGTGTTCAGCGTGTGACACGTGGAAGGTCTTTGCAGGTTTTGTCAGGGATTCCACCTTTCGAACTTCTTTGGGCTTTTATATAGAAACCCATCTCCCCCTTCATTCTCTTCTTTTACTCTTCTTGGTACTCTTACTCCCCATAACACTTCTTGAATTCCCTCCATTGATCGAGCGTTTCTTTCTTTGAGGAGCAAGGATCACCTCTTGTCGCCATCTTTGACAACTTCACCGGCGTTTTTTAGGTTAAAACTTTTTTGAATCTTTCGCTTCTTTTCTTCCCTTCTATAGCCTAAATGTCGCGAGCCCGCCCCCTTTCCCTCGGTTCTTTGCTCGGAGGAACTAGCGGCGGCGACGGTGGTCGTCGTGACGTAGCTTCTTCCTCCGGGGTTGGCCCCCGGGAGGGAGACGATCACAGGGGAGAGGGTGCTGAGTCACCCGACCCAGCTCCTTTCGATGTGATCGATTCTGATGACGAAGCCCTGGAGGTGGACCCTGCCAGGGTGGCCGGTCCTCTCATCCGCAGGGAGAGAGGGAGGACCTATTTTCTAGACAAGGAAAAGTACGTGATTCCTTTACAGACCTATCCCGAGGCTAAGAATAGGGACCTGCTCTTGGAATGCGACGCGGCTAAAGCCATCGAGCAGTTTTATAATTTTGGGGAGGGGTACACAGTGGTGATCCCTGGGGAAAAAGACACAGTATGTTGTCCCCCAGATGGGTGTGTAGCCGTCTTTCATAAGGCCCTAGAGTTCGGCCTGCGATTTCCGTTGCATCCCTTCCTGGAAGATACTTTCAGGAGGATGAACGTCGCCATTGCTCAGTTAACTGCCACGGCTATTAGGGCATTAGTGGCTTATACTTGGACATGTTTATTCCATGGCGAGGGGCCATATATCGATGCCCTTCGCTTTATGGTTGGCCTCCAAATGGTGTCTTCATCTGGGGGAGATGGCTCCCCTGGTTACTGGTCTCTGTTGAGACAGAAAAAGTACGCCCTGGTATGGCCACCCCTGAGCAGTCTCAAAGACTGGAAAAACAATTTCATATATGTCCATAGTGCGTCGGGGTGGAAAATTCCCAGACACTTTAGGAATCATGTTCATACTCGCATGGAGACGCGTGAGGAGTATCATCCTCGCGTCGGGGGGAAGGCTCTGGAAGTCAGGCTGAGCGAAAAGGAGAAGATTTTGATTAAAAAGTTTGAGATCGTGACGGATAAACATGGGAACTTTTGCCCTGTTTTCTGGCTCCCTCACGCGGAGCTTATTACTACTGACGAGTACCTGCTCCCCATGGGCCTGATTCGTGGCCTTGAAGGTAGTTCTAGGGTTTTCTTGTTGTCGCGATTTTCCAGGGATTTTATCTCTCCCTGCTTTTTAAATGACCGCCTCTCCTTTTCTGCAGATTCCTACTCTTGGACCTGGACCAAGAAGCAGGTCAGAAGGTTAGGCCTGAGCGAGGAATTGCACGTTCTTTCAAAGCGTCCTTCTCTTCCGCCAAACTTTAAGAAAGGAAGTAAGGCCCTGATGAAGCTTGTGAAAGACTTCGCCGCAGGTCGAAGATTGCCTCTTCCTCCCCGGCTGCCTTCTTCGAAGCCGGCGACTCCTACTCCCAGCATTCATGAGGGGGAAGCGGAGGTTACCTCAGGGGCTACTCCTTCCCCTGGCCAGAAGCAGGGTGCTTCTTCAGCTGGCCCTCGGATCTCGCAGGGAACGCAGCCTGGAGATTCGGAGGGGACTGGGGAGAGTGCTCCCTTGGAAGCGAGGAGAAAAAGGGAGAGGGAGCTTCCCAGCGCTGATGTGGTGGATTTGGAGGCGGATGTCTCTACCCCTGATGCAAAACGCCCTGCTTGTGAGCCCTCTAGCATTCCCTTCCCAGAGGAGAATGTGGAGTTTCACTACACGGCTGGGGATAGCGTGGACGTTTCGGGCCTACTTTCTGACTCTGGGGCTGTCTTGGCCGACCGCCTTACAAAGATGGTAACTTCTACCTCCCACCAAGTGCTTCAATATATCCAACGCACCTCCAAGGTTATGTTGGCCTCTGCAGAACTGGTGGCTCTCAGCCGTCTGAGTGATGAGGAGCTAACAGTTACCCCTGGGGCTCCTCCTCCTGACCGCCTGGCCATGATAGAGAGGGACGTCGCATTGATAAGCTCCTTGAAAGACAAAATGGCAAGGCAAGAGGGGGAGCTGGAGGAGACTAAGAGGCAGGCTGATAACTGGAGGCTGCAGGGGGAAATGGCTGTGAAGGAAGTTGCCAAGTTGGGGGCCGAACTGCAGGAGAGCCGGCAATCGTTGGACCGTGCTAACATATCTTTGGCTGAAATGGGGCATTTGAAGGGAAGGGTGACTGTCTTGGAGGAGCAGCTGTCACAGGCAAAGTCGGCTCTTGACCAGGCCAAGGGAGAATGGGCGAAAGAGAAAGAGTCCCTGGCTGCGGAGACCGAGGAAGCGGTGGGTGCCAGCTTTGTGAGCGGCGCCAACTCCTCTCTGGAATTGGTTATGGAAGTGATAGGGGAGATGTTCCCTTCCTTTGACGAAGACACTTTCCGGAGCCTCTATTCTGCCAAGGACGAAGCCCGGGTGACCAGGCAGCCTGAAGCAGATGCCAACGCCCGCCAGGATGCTGCGTGATGCCCCTTCTCTTTTATGAAAGCTTTTCATTTTCTTGTGCTGAACCAGCGTTTCATGGTTTTTCTTGTAATATTTTGCTACTCGGTTTTTTCTGACTTTGTAAAATTTTTCCACCCTTCACGGGTTTGTTTGTAGGATATTTCTCTTTGCTTTCTATGGCGTAACTGTTTTAAGGATTCTTCTTCTCGTATGTTTGATCGCGCCTGTCACGGCCTATCTCAGGCTTTTCGTTCAAAGTTCAGGGGACCTGTCCCCTGCCTGCCCAGAGGCAAGCAGGGGTAGCTTGTGCGTTTTTTATACAAGGTTGGGGGGCCTGCCCCCAATCCTTGTCGGTACGGCATGTTCCTGGCTTTTCGTTCAAAGTAGTCCAGGGGGTCTGCCCCCTGTCTGCCCAGAGGCAAGCAGGGTAGCATTTGTGTTTTTTATACAAGGTTGGGGGGCCTGCCCCCAGTCCTTGTCGGTACGGCCTGTTCCTGGCTTTTCGTTCAAAGTCCAGGGGGCCTGCCCCCTGTCTGCCCAGAGGCAAGCAGGGTAGCATTTGTGTTTTTTACACAAGGTTGGGGGGCCTGCCCCCAGTCCTTGTCGGTACGGCCTGTTCCTGGCTTTTCGTTCAAAGTCCAGGGGGCCTGCCCCCTGTCTGCCCAGAGGCAAGCAGGGTGGCATTTGCGTTTCTTATACAAGGTTGGGGGGCCTGCCCCCAGTCCTTGTCGGTACGGCTTGTTCCTGGCTTTTCGTTCAAAGTCCAGGGGGCCTGCCCCCTGTCTGCCCAGAGGCAAGCAGGGTAGCTTTTTGGTTTGCGTTGGGGGGTTCACTTTTCTTGATTTTGGCAACAGGGGGGCCTCCCCCTATTGCCCCCTGCTCGTTTGTTTGTGAAAGACGTGAGTGTGAACAGGCAACGAGTATAAATCTGTATCTTCTCATTTCTTTTAAAATTCTTTTTTGACATTGGGGTGGTCGGAGCCGTCGACATTTTTGATCGTCCTCCGCCTTTTTACTTTAGTAAAAGTGAAAACTGCCTACGTTCCTGCTCAGACGTAGTATTTCTTCAGCGTATCTGCATTCCAATGAGCGCTCAGCTCTTGTCCCTCCAGATTGGATATCTTGTACGTGCCTGGACCCAAAACCTGAGTTATTTGGTATGGGCCCTCCCAATTGGCACTTAGTTTTCCATGTTCTCTCGACTTTCCAGTCGCCTGTGTTTTTCTCAGGACTAACTCGCCCACCTGAAAGCTCCTCTGCCGGACTTTGCTATTGAAGGCTTTCCTCATTCGCTGCTGGTAGGCAGCGATATTTGTACCGGCTTCCTCTCTTAGTTCACTTACCAGGTCCAGGGCCTCAACCATCGCAGTTTCATTCTCAGCCTGGTTGTACTGCAGGGAACGTAGAGAGGGAATCCTTGTTTCAATTGGCAGTAAAGCCTCTGCTCCATATACCAGGCCAAATGGGGTCTGGCCTGTAGATTCCTTCCTGGTAGTTCGGATGGACCAGAGTATACTGGGGAGTTCATCAGCCCACCTGCCTTTGCAGTCATCCACCATTTTCTTCAGGCCGTTCAGAATTTGTTTGTTGGCCGCTTCTGCTTGTCCATTGGTTTGAGGATGGCAGACAGCTGAGTAGGCGACTGAGATGTTGTGGCTTTCCAGCCAGATCCTTAGTGGGTCATTATCGAACTGCCTGCCGTGGTCAAACACCAGCATCTTTGGTACACCAAACCGGGTGATGATATTTCGCCAGATCACCTTCCGGACAGCCGGCTCAGTGATGTTGGGCACTGCTTCAGCCTCCACCCATTTGGTGAAGTAGTCTATGGCGACTATTAAGAATTTTCTGCCCCCTGTGGCCACTGTGAAGGGCCCTAGGATGTCCATCCCCCATTGAGCAAAGGGGATGGGAGATAGGATTGGCCTGAGCTCCTGGGCCGGGGCATGGATCGACGGGGCAAAGAGTTGACATTTTTTGCATTTTTGGGTCAGGCTCTTGGCATCTGCCAGCATGGTAGGCCAGTAGTAGCCTGCCCTGAGGGCCTTGTGGGCCAGTGACCTCCCGCCAATGTGGTGTCCACAAATCCCTGAGTGGATATCATCCAATACCTCGGTGGCCTGATCCGCCCGTAGGCATTTAAGCAAGGGATAAGTAAAGGATTTCTTGTAGAGTTCTTCGTTGATGAGCATGAACCAGGCTGCTTTAGCCTGTACTTTCTTCTTTTGCAATGAGTCTGATGGCAAGATGCCGTGCCTCTTGTACTGGATGAATGGGGTCATCCAGCTTTCCAACTCTTCTTCTATGGCATTAACCATTTGACCGGGATTAGTAGACCTTTCGTGTAAAACGTCAACCCATACTGACCTCCGGATGTCCTGCAGACTGGAGCTTGCCAGTTTTGACAGGGCATCTGCCCTGTTGTTCTGGGATCGGGGAATTTGTTTGATCTCGTACGATTTCAGGCTGGACAGCTCTCCTTTTACCATCTCCAGGTATGCGGCCATAGCTTGGTCTCTTGCCTCGTATTCTCCATTAATCTGGTTGGCGATGAGTTGGGAATCTGTCGCCAAGATAATTCGTTCTGCCCCTGCGGCCTTGGCTAACCTGACGCCTGCGAGTACTGCTTCGTACTCTGCTTCATTGTTTGATGCTGGGAAGACGAATCTGAGGGCGTGCTCAAAGTCGGTCCCTTCTGGGCTGGTTAATACGACGCCTGCGCCTGCGCCGTTGGCCGTTGAGGATCCGTCAGTGTATACGACCCATTCCTGGGCAGGGGCCTCTTCTTCCCCTGAATGGGAGCATTCAGCCAAAAAGTCTGCCAAGGCTTGGGCTTTGATGGCTGTTCTCGGCTGGTAAGATATACCTAGCCCACTCAGCTCAATTGCCCATTTCAACAATCTCCCTGATTTCTCGAATTTTTCCAACACCTTTTCCAGGGGTTGGTCGGTGAGGACTATGACTGGATGCGCGTCAAAATAAGGTCTGAGCTTCCTGGCTGCAATTATGATCGCGTAAGCGGCTTTTTCAACCATCGGATAATTCCTCTCGGCTGCCCCCAGCGCGTGACTCACAAAGTATATAGGTTGCTGGGTGCCTGCTTCTTCCCGTAGGATGACTGCGCTGACAGTTATATTAGTCACTGCAATGTAGAGAAAAAGTTTTTCTCCTGCTACTGGTCTTGCCAGGGTAGGGAGCCTCTTAAGATGGTCCTTTAGTTGCTCGAAGGCCTCTTTCTGCTCGCTTTCCCATTTGAATTGTTTGTTTCCTTTCAGAATTTTGAAAAAAGGAGTGGCTCTGTCTGCTGATCGGGCGATAAATCGTGCCAAGGCGGCCATTCGTCCCGTCAGGCGCTGGATGTCCCTGATGGTCTTGGGTTCAGGGAGGTCTAGAACTGCCTGAATTTTTTCAGGGTTGGCATCTATACCCCGAGAACTGACCAAGAACCCTAGGAATTTTCCGGAGCGTACTCCAAATGTGCACTTTTTCGGATTTAGTTTCATTTTATAAGCGCGTAGAGAACTGAAGGTTTCCTGCAAATCTGTCAGGTGTTCCCTGTCTTCTCTGCTCTTTACGATGGCATCATCAACGTAAGCCTCAATGTTTCTACCTTTTTGCTTCTCAAACACTTTATCAACCAAACGCTGGTACGTAGCTCCCGCATTTTTGAGCCCGAAGGGCATCATCTTGTACATGTAAGTGCCCGAACTAGTGATGAACGCACACTTCACCCTGTCCGGCTGCCATAAGTACACTTGATGGTAGCCTGAAAAGGCGTCTAAGAAGCTTAGCATGGTGTAGCCACTGGTGGCGTCTACCAATTGATCGATCCGAGGGAGCGGATAGCAGTCCTTCGGGCAGGCTTTGTTCAGGTTCGTAAAGTCGACGCACATTCTCCATGCTCCAGACGACTTTTTGACCATAACAACATTTGCCAGCCATTCTGGGTAGTCGCAGACTTCAATGAAGTCCGCTTTTAAGAGTTTGTCGATTTCTTCCTTGATTGCTGCGTCTTTTTCTGCAGACATGTTTCGTTTCTTCTGTTTCACAGGGCGAGCATCCATGCTTACGTTCAGCTTGTGAACGATGCATGAGGGATCAACGCCGGGCATCTCGTCTGCCGAATAGGCAAACACGTCTTTGTTCTCTCTCAGAAGTTTGACCAGTTCGGCCTGGTAGGATTCCTCCAAGCCTGTTCCTACCAGGACCTGTCTTCCTGGTTCTAAGTCCACCAGCATGCTTTCGCCTCCTGGTTCCAGGCGGTCGGGCATCGGGTGCTCAACTGGGATTTCGCCTTCCCTGCAGGGGGAACTGTCAGCTTTTCTTTTTCCCTTTCTGTCCTTCTCGTGCTCTTGTAGGGCCACGGAGTAGCATTGTCTGGCTGACTCCTAGTCCCCACGTATCTTTCCTTCCAGCCCGAAGTCTGTGACATACGCAATGGTGAGAGCTCTGATGGAGATTGCGGCCTCGATTTCATCCAGCGTGGCCCTGCCAATCAGGGCATTATAGGCTGACGTCGCATCCACAACAACAAAGGTTGCTCTGACATTCCTGGCTGTGGAACCTTCCACGAAGGTTACCGGCAAGTCGATGACGCCCATGGGCAGCACGCCGGCCCCACTAAATCCATACAGGGATCCGGGAGCAGGCCGTAGATGCCTTTTTTCCAGGCCCATTTTTTCGAAAGCATCCTTGTACAAAAGATTTGTATATGCGCCTGTGTCTACCATACATCTTCGCACAATATGGTTGCTGATT
The DNA here is from genome assembly GCA_958450325.1 of Agrostemma githago. Classification (NCBI taxonomy): domain Eukaryota; kingdom Viridiplantae; phylum Streptophyta; class Magnoliopsida; order Caryophyllales; family Caryophyllaceae; genus Agrostemma; species Agrostemma githago. Next base: position 53,291,115 of record OY288246.1, on the reverse strand, counting down.
TCTAGGGATAGCACCAGAGGATCACTGTGCGGATATATCACCCGCCCTGCATCATCAGGGGTGATGCTTAGTGTCACTCCCTTTGGGCTCCCTTCTTTCTCAGCGTAGCAGATCTGGTTTCTCAGCTCGCGCATTTGCCTTTTTTGACTTCTTCGACTGAGCTGGCCCTCAGTGCCCCCTGAAATCACGTGGATTATCATCCGGTTCTGCACTGACCCCTCGGGTTTCTCAGACACTTCCTTCTGAGACTTGTTTTTAGCTGCATAGTTGGCCAACCATCCGTTCCTGATTAATTTCTCAATTTCATCCTTCAGGTGACGGCACTCTTCAGTGGTGTGGCCAATGCAGTCGTGGAAAGTACAAAATTTCTTTGGGTCGCCTTTTGGGCTGCGAGGTTTGCTTGGACGGTTCCATTTGGCAGTTTCTTTTTCCAGTTCGAAGATTTCCGCCCTGGATTTGTTCAGAGCGGTGTAACTATCGAATCTGGGTTGGTAGACTGGGCGTTCTCTCTTGGGAGTGTCTCCCTCTTCTTTTTGCTTACCTGGTTCACCTCTGCCCCTTCCACCCTGCGGTCCCCCTTGAGGCTTTGCCTGGCCTGCAGGGGTGTCCGTCAGGCCGTGGAACTCCTCCTGCAGAATGAACCCCTCGGCAATCTTTCTGGCCATGGCCAAGGTTTCTGGCTGGGCCCTGATCATCTGGTTTTTCATTTCCCCTGGAAGTAGGGAGATTGTCAGGGCGTAGGCGGCAGTGGAATCGTCGATCTCCCTAACCTGCTGGTAGGATAGATCGAATCTTCTCATGTATTCTCTCACACTCTCACCCTTCTTTTGTTTCAAGGTCATGAGGTCGAAACGGGTAAGACGTCTTCTCTTGTTTCCGGCATACTGTTCAAGGAAAATTTCAGCCAACTCTATGAAAAATCTGATTGACCACTGGCGGAGATCTCTGAACCACCCCTGCGCAAGTCCCACCAGGGTGGTAGGGAAAACTTTGCACCAGATGGCATCATCCACATCATACATGCCCATGTGACTCTCAAAGGCTGCCAGGTGGTCTTCAGGGTCCGTCGTCCCGTCAAATTTGATGGTGGGCATTTTGATTTTTGGAATGGGGTACTCTTGTACCTCAGGGTGCAACGGGGTTTTCGTAAGCCTGCCCACCAGTCGTGACCTGCTCTCCCCAGACTGGTTACCATGAGATTCCCATTGTTTATGGGTTGGTTTCCTCGTACTGGGGGAGCGGTGCCTCGGTGGCGGCCTGCTAGCTGCTTCATCCTCTGTTCCCGAGGAGGTCTGCCTGGGCCTCTTCCTCTGGGAGTGGCAGAGGTTTTCACCCTGATGGTACCTGGACTCGAGCGGTTGCCCTCGGTTGAGTCTGGATTGCAAGCTTTGGGATAAGCCCGGGGGTGACTGTTCCTTGGCCGCAGGTGTTAGCCTGGAGAAAACTCCGCCTGGCCTTTCCCCTAAGCGTTTTGACATAGGCTCCCTGGGCCTCATGCGCTCCTGTAATCCTTGAGATAAGCCTCCTTGCCCTCCAGACGCTGATTCTGTCGTGTGAATAGAGAACGCCTGCTGGACAGGTGGTTCTGGTTTGTCGGTGGTAATGCGCCTCTGCACATGCGTATACACTTGGGCTGTTCTTCTCGCTTTTCTCTGAGCGTTTCTGGCGGCGGTCCGCCTCGTGCCCCCGGCCTCGTCCCTGCTGACTGGGGACGGTTGCCTAGGAGCCGATGCGACCCTGCCTACCAAGTCCTCAGGTGTGAATTCCTGATCCAGCATCGCAGAGAAGAACGCGGCTGCCTGTGCCATCTGAGCTGGGGTCAGATTGAGAGCACGTCCAGGGCGTGCCCCCAGCTCGGGTGTCGCAGCAGCGTTAGATCTACCGAGGGGATTGGTTCCCTCTACCCCAAGGATTGTGGCAGGAGGGACCCTCTCCAACAGCGGCATTCCGTACAGGGGGGTCACCGGAGGGACCGTCGGACCCGCTCCTGCACTGTCATCGACGATTTCTGGCATGATTGTGTTTAATTTTGTGGTTATGAGTGGTTGATTTTAGTGGGTAACTCGTGAGCACAACCGTAAGATCCCCACAGACGGCGCCAAATTGTTCCGGTTACGGAAACAATTTACCCGGTCCAGAATCCGGGTAGTGAAATTGAATTGATGATGGATAATTAATTGCTCAATTCCCTCGATCTCCCCTTCCTCTCACTCTTGGAATCAGACTTCCCCGGCGGAAAGCAGCCTGCTCCCTGCACAAAGAACGCACAGGGCCTCGGAGGTTGTCCGAGGCAACCCTCTCCGATGCCTAAGTCAGTCCGTGAAATGCCTTTACGAACCTAGCTCGTGAGGAACTAGGTGGCGTTTTAAGAGTAAGAGTCTAGAGAGAGAAAATCCAACCCCCCTCATGTGGGAAATGGGGAGGTATTTATACCTTCCCACAAGAGAGAGAAGAGAAAGAGGAATGATTGGATGGGAAAGTGACAAGTGGCGGCTTCCCATCCATCCATTCCCAATTACCTTAGGCAAAATGACGAGAGGGCCCCTGGGGGGCCTGACCCTGTCGGCCAGGGATTTTCCCAGGGCAGACAGTCTCCAAGCAGGGGACTGCCAAGATCTGACAGGCTGCATTGGCCTGCGCTCTTGGCGGTTGACGGCCAACCTTTAGCGTTTTCGTGCTTTGTTCTCGGTCCCTGCTGGGGGCTAGTCTTTCGACTCTCCGACAGGAGTCGTCTCGGGGCCTGCATAGCAGGCAGTTGATTGACAGGCGGCCCACCCCCAATCAAGGGTCATAAGATCGAAGCGAGTGAGGCGTCTCCTTTTGTTCCCAGCATATTGTTCGAGGAAGATCTCGGCCAATTCTATGAAGAACTTGATTGATCCTTGGCGGAGATCCCTGAACCATCCTTGTGCGAGCCCTACCAGGGTGGTTGGGAAGACTTTGCACCAGATAGCGTCATCCACGTCGTACATGCCCATGTGGCTCTCGAATGCCGCCAAGTGGTCTTCTGGGTCTGTAGTCCCGTCAAACTTAATGGTAGGCATTTTAATTTTCGGGATGGGGTATTCTTGTACCTCAGGATGAAGTGAGGTTTTTGTGGGCCTGCCTACCATTCGTGACCTGCTTTCCCCAGACTGGTTACCGTGAATATCCCATTGTCTATGGATCGGTTTCCTCGTACTGGGGGAGCGGTGCCTTGGAGGCGGCCTGCTTGCCGCTTCATCTTCTGTCTCAGGGGAGATTTGCCTGGGTCTCTTTCTCGGAGAGTGGCAGAGGTTGTCGTCCTGGTGGTATCTAGATTCAAGCGGTTGCCCCCGGTTGAGCCTAGACTGCAGGCTTTGGGACAAACCCGGAGCTGGCTGCTCCTTGACCGCCGGCGTTAACCTGGAGAAGACCCCGCCCTGCTTTTCTCCCAGGCGCTTAGATATGGGTTCCCTGTGCCTCATCCGCTCCTGCAATTCTCGGGACAAACCCTTCTGTTCTCCAGATGCGGACTCTGTTGTGTGAATGGAGAATGCCTGCTGGACAGGTGGCTCTGGGCTGCCTGTTGTGATACGCCTTTGCACCTGCGCGTATACTTGTGCCGTCCTTCTTGCTTTCCTCTGAGCGTTTCTGGCGGCGGTCCGCTTCGTGCCCCCAGCTTCATCCCTGCTTATTGAGGGTGGCTGCCTGGGGGCCGATGCGACCCTGCCTACCAGGTCCTCAGGAGTGAACTCCTGGTTTAGCATTGCAGAGAAGAAGGCGGCAGTCTGCGCCATCTGAGCCGGGGTCAGATTCAGAGTGTGCCCTGGGTGTGTCCCCAACTCAGGTGCTACAGCAGCGTTTGACACGCCTAGGAGACTGGTTCCTCCCACCCCCAGGATCGTGGCGGGAGGAATCCTCTCTGACTGTGGCATGCCATATAGGGGGGTCACCGGTGGGACCGTCGGACCCGCCCCTGTACTGGCGTCAACGATTTCTGGCATGATTACTTTGATTGTTTTAGTTTTTATCAATTAGGAATGGTTGATTTTTGTGGGTAATCCGTGGATACAACCAGATCTTCCCCACAGACGGCGCCAAATTGTTCCGGTCACGGAAACAATTAACCCGGTTCTGGATCCCGGGTCGTAGATTGAAGCGTTGACAAGTGATGGGTAGCTCGATTTCCCTTGATCTCTCCTTTATCCCTCTCCTATGATCGGACCTTCCCGGCGGAGTCGGCCTGCTCCCTGCACAATGAACGCACAGGGCCTCGGAGTTTGTCCGAGGGAACCCTCTCCGATGCCTAAGTTAGTCCGTGAAATGCCTTGATGAACCTAGCTCGTGAGGAACTAGGTGGCGTTTTTAGGAGTGAGAGTCTAGAGAGAGAAAATCCAACCTCTTTCATGTGGGAAATGGAAGAGTATTTACACTTTCCCACAAGAGAGAGGAAAAAGAGAAGAGGAGAGAGGAAGAATGAGTGGATGAGAGATCAACATGAGGTTTTACCTCATCCACTCGTTCTCCCTTACCTTTAGGCAAGATGACAGACCTCGGCCCTGCTCAGGGAGAAGGTTGCCCGGAGGCAGGCGAGCAGGGAGTGCCTGCACGCCTTTCACAGCCAGCCGCCTTACCCTACCGGGCAGGCGGCCTCCTTGTAGCTTTGTTCCACTGGGGAAATCCAGGTTTCTTATCCCGACGGCCTGCTGGGCAGGCTCCTCGGTTCCCTAGACGGGGTCTTTGTGGGGCCTGCTAGGCGGGCGGCCCGATGCAGGCTCCTGACCCTCATCAGAAGCGGTATACACCGCTTTCTACATTCATAATAGAGTCTATTAATAAAACACCCTATGGATTATTATTAGAAGTATTATTAATAAAACACCCTATGGATTTTTACGTGATCGTAGACCGAACATTTCCTATTTTAGATGCTTTGGAATCAAATCAATTGATTAAAAGGTCTCGAGTCAAGTACAAATCTACAACTTAATCATAATTGATCATCGAAATCCTGATCAAATTATTATTCTTAACTACTTTATCGTGAATCATAGATTCTAATACTCCTTATGAATAACTAATTAAAACGTATCCCGTTCTTTTTGTAATCCCCTAGAAAATCTAACGCAATACAGTGACAAACTATATCTTATTAAAACAAAGGGTAAGTCAATACAAATGCCACTTTTTACAAAAGGACTAAATAGAAAATTCTTCAAACGGGTTATACTAATCCATAAATTACATGAATAGAGAAAGAGTAGGATCCACCCTACTCGCTAGCTCACACCCAAAACCCAGCAGCAATTACCTGTCATGTTATAAACGTAACAGCCACGTCAGTGGGGAGTAACCCGGACGTTCTCCCAACCATATTATATCATATGGAAAATAATAGTATTATTATATCAAAATACTTAAAATGAGAGAACATTAAAAATGATATAATATAATAAAATAAGTTCTCGAAGGAAACTAAAAACATTTGCCAACCTGCAAATCAAAAATCGATAATAATAATCATATTCAAATAAAATGGTGTTATGGAAATTCGATCAGTGTGCACAAGGCTAGACTTTCACTAGGATAATACTGGAAACTAGCTTCGAGAACTGTGGACTTAACTCATAACAGAATCCAGTCTCTAACTAGGCAACTCAACTATAACAGGACTTCGTGCAGCGAGGTCCTGGTTTAAGTAGTGCACACCCCTACTAGACAACAAATATGTCTAGTTCAGCTGACGACGACTAACACAATGCGATATCTAGCTTAAGGTCAAAACATACACTCTCCTGGGCGAAACTACGCCCAGTTCAATGACCAAATGTGCCCCAAATAGACACACCGGCTTTATAACTGATGGCAAAAACGTACATCTTAGACTATATTACTCTAACCCCACACTTGTCTTTATTTCATAACTCCAAAACAGCCATTATCGATATTCAAAATAAATATAATCATTATGAGGATAAAAGGAATAAACATTTTATATTAAAATGGAAACTTTCCATAAATAGAAACTTATTAATTTTTGAACCTTACTTAAAATAGAAATAGTCTTAAAGAAAATGCTTAAGTATTAAAATAAGTTAAATGAATAGAAATAGCATTTCTAACGAAATTAACATTTTATTATTATCGTCGTTATCCTAACTTTAATATATTTCTAAATTTGTTACTCAAAATAAAATACAATAAGTCAATATATAATATTTAATAAATAATTAGGAAATCGAGTTAAAATTATAAATTTTAGAAAAGAAATGTTTTACGAAAGCGATATCAAAATTAATTGAGTCGACGGGTTTTATAAATGAAATGAGATTTACAAAGATTTCAAATTATTTTTAATAAATAGCTTTTATTAATAAATAATACGGATTTTAATAAAAATAGTCAATTGGAAATTATTAGTGAAAATAGTCTCGACTAAAAATATATTTAACACCAAATCGACTATTTTCTCATTTATTAATATAAATCGTACAATGAAAATTAATTTATTGAACGAGTATAAAATCTCGATTATAATATAAAAATACGATTTTGAGTTAAAACTTAGAATTTAACGAAATATGACGAAAATATGAAATCGATATTATTTAGTTACTAGTATCACGATAAGCAACCAAATATTATAACGATCATTAATAATAAAATTGTTAACGATTTATAAAACGATATCGAAAGTCGTAAAAAAATATTGATAAGCCATACGATTTAAAATTAATATTATTAGCAATAATAAATAGCTAAAATTAGAAAATTGAAGTAAAATATTTACTACATACTACTACTCAAACATAAGATATAAAATCGAGTAAAGTCCTAAAGTTACCTTTAGTCGATAACTGAAACTAACTCGTACTCGTCCTTCTTGGTCAACCCAAGCTTCAAATCAGTAGAAATGTCGTCTTTAAGCTCCATGTTGTAGAACCGTAAGTCTTCTGAGTAGGCTTCACGAAAACAAAATCGAGTTGACAAAACAAAAAAATGAGATAAGGGTTGGATTCGGGTAACACGATAAGCCCAAATAACGAGGAAAACTAAACCATCACGAATGGAATAGAATCAATCGATATTCAACTCGGGATAAGGAGACATAGGGTCAAGCAAATTGACAGTAGCTATAGGTACAACGAATGAAGAAGAAGAAAAGAAGCAGAGGAGATCGCCGTATAATCGACATATAACAACATCAACGAACAACAACACAAAAGACAACAAGAATGACACGAGGAGAAAGAGCGGAAAACGAAGCAGGAAAGACATAAGGCAGCGAACAATAGAACAACGAAAACAAAGACAGCATCGACGAGTAACCGTAGCATCATGATTAACGAGCAGCAGCAAGCCACGACAAAAGCAGCACACGACAGAAATAGCAGCAGTAAACGCAATCAGTGAGATGAAGAAGAAGAATAAGTAAAACGGGCAGCAATAATCACGACAAGCGTGACAGCAGCAGCAATATGAAAACAACAGCAGCAGCAACAACATAACGTAGCTGTATCGACAGTACTGACGCAGAGCAATAACAACAACAACAACGCAAAATAAACGAACAGCAGATTCGACCACAGCAGATACGAAACGGAAAGAGGAATGAGAAAGAAGAAAAGAAGAAAAGAAGAAGAAGAAGAAGAAGCGCTCAACAGAACAGACACAGACAACAACAGCACAAGGAACGAGGAGACAGAAAGACGATAAATCGACAGCAAGCAAAAACAGAAGAACACGCACCGAGGGAGATGCAGCATCAGAAATAATCGACAGAGCAGAAACGAGGAACAAAAACGGACTCAAAACGTTAACAAGACAAAGAGGCAGGAAAAAGAACTGCAGCGAGACATCGACAAATACGACGATAGAAAGAAAGAAAATGGAAGAGCAGAGGAGACATACCACGCAGCATCAACAAAACGCAGCTGCAGAAGGAACGTGTTTTGGTGAAAATTTATCGGGTTATGATTCAAGTTGTGGGTTAAAGCGATCGGACTAGCACTTCATGAACCAACGAGATGAATCGAATCTAACGAGCGAAAACAATGAAAGAAAGCAAAGAGACACAAGAATTGGTGACGCGGAAACCCAATAAGGGAAAAACCGCGGGGGGAGTCGGAATCCCGCCAAGTTTCTTCTATGAACGGAAAGGACGAGTAATGAAAATAAGTACATATTTTGGATTATATGAGACTATGGTTTGCTAGTATGCTTGCTTTAGGGTTGAACTACGTTGAAGATGAATTGAATGATTTCTCTTTTTTGTCCCCTTCGCCTTATATCCTCCTTTTCCTTTTCTAGCTGTTTATCTCAACTTCCTCCTCCTATTTCTCCTGAATTCTCTCCTTCTCTGGTGGATTTCCCCTAATATTTAGGGAAGTGGTTCCTTGACTCTGCCTTTCAGTTGGGTTCAGGGTTTATCCCTTGTATTGGGCTGTTTTGGTTGCCATGACTTGATTCGGCCCATCTTCCTATTCTTCTCTTGCTCTGGCCCATTGTTGTATTCAGTCTTGGGTCTTGGTTGACTCGTTGACTATGGTTCGTCTCGATTTACGACTTTCTCGACTTTTGACTTTCGACTTTCTAGTATCGTCTCGTGACTTTTCATTTTCGCCCCTTTCGCTTTTTGACCTTGACTTTGACTCGAGGAATGCCATGTCATCTTTTGAGGGTGCGAATTTTATCCCAAACAAATGCCCCCAAATTTTCGAATAATCTCATATTAGGCGGGAATTTCTGCTTGTATTCGTCATGAGTGATTCTGGTGACAATTGATTTTTAGAGTGTTTGTCTCTTGATATGCCACTTCCGCTTCCCTACTCATCTCTCTCTCTTCTCATAATTACCTACCTTTCCCCCTCATTACTTTTTACTCTTCCCCCCTTCTTCATTTACTCTCTCTTTCACTTCAATCACTTTCACCTTCTCACCATTTGTTCCTGCGAGTGGACAGTCAAAAAGTCAGAAGTCAGAAGTCAGCAACAAAAAGGTCCACGGTCTACGGATGAAAGTCAAAACCGAAGACTAAAGAACGGAAGTCAAAATAATTAAAGATCGTCAAGTCAAACAAACCCGGGATAATACACAACAATGGGCCAAACAAGGCAAAAAATCGTCTTGCAACCCATTTGGAGAATGCAGCCCACTAGAGAAAAGGTCTGGGAATATCCCCTAAATTTATGGGATTCCTCCTGCTGACCAGGAGATAAATGAGGAGAAGAATGTAACTGCTGAGGAGGGATTAAATGTCAAGATATCAAGCAATAAAGGGGATTAAAGGCCAAGATTCCCAAGAATAAATGGGATAACGGACAGCAGCACTATAAAAGGAGGAAAGGAAGGAAGAGGAGAGAGGACACACCAACTTTGAGCCTACAATATAGAATATAACACAACACTCATAATCATCCATAAGAATACTCATATTTGTACTCCTTTCTACATTTTTTTCCGTTCATAGTAAATCTTGGCGGGATTCCGACTCCCCCCGCGTTTTTTTCCACATTGGGTTTCCGCGTCACAAAAATTCCCTGTGTTGTTCGTTTTTCTTTCATTGCTCCTCGTCCGTTAGATTCATGATTATTTCGTTTAAATCCGATTATAGGCCGATCACTTTAACCCACAACCGAACTAATAGACCCGGTAAATTTTTACCAAAACAATTTGGCGCCCACCATGGGGCAAAGTGATCATTTCCTATAAGCCAAATCCTACCGTGAAGCAATCTCGTGTCGTCATGACCGATCCGGCCAATGTCCTTCCATCAGTCAAGGAGCATCCACTCAATCCTCAGGAGGAGCATCGTCCCCAGGATCAGCAGAGCCAATTCTCACGCCCCTCACCCTGGCAATCCCCACCAGCCTGACGGTGAAACCCACGCTATCAGCGTCTAGGCCCCCTCCGACGCCCAAAGTTTCTGGGGTCACTAGCTCCTCCATGACCAGGAAGGATAGCATACCAACCAGAACCTTGACTCCAGGAGGATTCGTAGGAGAAACTTCCAGTGGTGCGGGGTCACCAGACCTGATGCAGAGTACGCTCCAGGGAATCAATGCTCTGTGCCAGGCAGTAGAAACCCTGCAGAAGGACAACCAAGATATCAAGGCTCGGATCTCGTCAGCAGACAAGACTCCAGTTGCATCGGTCTAGGCGTCACCAGAGATGCTGCCCTTGATGCCTAGGGGAGAGAACCCAGCACCCGCAGGGAGTCAATGACCAGCGGGAAGACCACCAGAGAAGTCCCCTCAGAGTTGGTCGCCAGACTGGAGTTAGGATTGGCTCCACCAGGCCCAGTCATTGAACCCCAAGGGTTGGGTTACCTGACCTACGGCCCCACACCCGGCAGATCTCCTACCGCAGGTAACCTTCTCTCCAACATCGAAAGTCAAGAAACTAACTCACTATTTTTTGCAGGCACCCCTGTCGACCAGGCGCCAGGATGGCAATTTGTAACTCCACCAGGGATGACCACCTTATCCAACAACCAGTCCTTTGGAGGAGTGTGGACAGCACCCAGAACCCCACTCTAGCAGGCGTCAGAATGGCAGCCCGGATCCACGACAGCAGCAATACCTTTGCCTCCTCCTCCTAGCAGTCAACACCCTGGAGAACCTCATGCAGGGAGTACTCCTTTCAGATTTTCTCCTCCTATTTCTAACCCTCTTGCAGGAGCAGTCAGCACAGCAGATCAGCAATACCAGGAACTGAAGGAATTGAGGGACCTGATCAACAAGATTCCTGGAATGCCACACCCCCTGGAAAGAGCAGCTAGAGATAGCTACGCAGATTCACCCTTCATCGACGATCTAGCCTGTGTTGCTGTACCCAAGGGCTTCGTGCCACCAGCCATGACGCTTTATGATGGCTCTGCAGACCCCCTAGACCACATCAACCAGTACAAGCAGAAGATGATGGTGGTGACCGCTACGGAGCCCCTGAAGGAAGCCTGTATGTGCAAAGGGTTTGGCTCTACTCTGTCAGGAGCAACCCTCCATTGGTTCGTCGGTCTGCCTAACTGAAGCATCACCTTCTTCGCTGACCTGGTCAATGCCTTCAACCAGCAGTTTGCCAGCAGCAGAAAACCAGAGAAGCAGACCAGCGATTTGTATCGGGTGGTGCAGAAGTTCGAAGAATCCACACGCGACTTCCTCAACAGATTCAACAAGGAGAAAGTAACCATCTCCAGATGTGATGTACCCACCGCCATAGAAGCCTTCCGCCAAGGGCTCCACCAGGATTCAGATCTGTACAAGGATCTCACAAAGTACCTGTGTGTCACGTTTGAGGATGTGCAGACCAAGGCAATGGCAGCCATCAGACTGGAAGAAGATTCAGGCCCCAGAAGGGCTACATATGGTTCTGAGCATGTCACCAGAAAGGCGCCAACAGAAAAAAGGGGTGAGAGATCAAAGCCCTACTCCAAGAATGTAAGCAAGGTTTCTGAGGAGAAGGACTGGAAGGACAATCCAAGATTGCCACCCAAAGTAAGTGAGTATGGGTTCTCTAACAACCTTGATGGGGTGCTCAAGGCTCTGAAGGAGTTAGGGCGCCGAGTCAGGTGGCGCAGAAGAAAGAAGTACACCAACGACCGAAGGGATGCCAGCAAGAGGTGCGAATTCCATGACGACATCGGACACCATACCGATGAGTGTATCCAGCTCAGGATAGAGGTTAAGTTCCAGTATGATCAGGGGAACCTGGACCACCTCGTGTCCAGAAACTCCAGCAGGATAAATGCAGCAGATCAAGTATTACCTTCTCCACCTCCAGTATGTACCAGAATTGTCAATGTGATCACAGGAGGATCAGAATTATGTGGACTGACTTACTCAGCAGCCAAGAGACACGCCTCTTACGCCAGAGGAAATAGGCCAGAGCACTCCTGCAGAATCAGTTGCAAAGACCTCCCAGCCGTCACCTTTGATGAGACTGATGCAGAATCTGCCCCAGAAATGCACCATGATGCCTTGATAATCACTCTCTCTATAGGGAATTGCACCGTGAAGAAGATTCTGGTGGACACCGGAAGCACAGTCAACCTCATCATGTTGGAGACTCTCCAGAATATGGGGTTTCGTGAGAAGGACCTAACTAGGAAGGCGGTTCCCTTGGTGGGTTTCAGTGGTGAAACCAAACACTCTCTAGGAGAGATCACCATTCCTACCTACGCTGGAGGAGTAAATAAGCAAGTGCGGTACCTAGTCATCGATGGGCCCTCCACCTACAACGTGATTCTAGGAAGGCCTTGGATCCATGAAATGAAGGCAATCACCTCCACCTACCACCAGTGTCTGAAGTTCCCTACACTCTGGGGAGTGTAGAAGATCAGTAGAGACCAGGGAGAGGCCAAGGATTGCTACAGGGTGGCTCATAAGAAGACAGGGAGTCCCCCAGCATAGCAATTACAGAACCTTCACCTGCCTCTGCAGGGGTACGTCGAACCACCTCAGGCGGAAGAAGATGAAGTCAATTTGGACAAGCAACACCTGGAGCGAAAAGTGTTGATCGGCTCAGAGTGTACAGGTAGTATCTGCCAAAACCTCATTGAATTATTAAGAACTAACATGGATTGTTTTGCTTGGTCACATGATGATATGGTAGGTATAGACCCCAACATTATAACCCATAGGCTAAGTGTGGATCCCAGCTACAAGTCAGTCCAACAGAAGAGGAGGAAGTTTGCCCCATAAAGAAATCAAGTCATAAATCAGGAGGTAGACAGTCTGCTGGCTGCTGGAAAAATGATGGAGGTGAAGTACCCGGAGTGGCTATCTAACGTGGTGGTGGTCCCAAAGAAGAATGGCAAGTGGAGGGTGTGCGTCGATTTCACCGACTTGAACAAAGCATGCCCGAAAGATCCATTCCCCCCTACCACATGTAGATGCCATGGTAGATGCTACAGCAGGTCATGAGATGCTAACTTTCCTTGATGCATGAAGTGGGTACAACCAAATCAAGATGCATCCAGCAGACCAGGAGAAGACAGCCTTCAGGTCTGAGAGAGGTATATATTGTTACAACGAAATGCCTTTTGGTTTGAAGAATGTAGGGTCCACCTACCAGAAACTAGTCAATAAGATGTTCAAGAGGCAAATTGGGGACACAATGGAGGTATATATTGACGACATGGTCGTCAAGTCAAAGCAAGCTTCGCAACATATAACACACTTGGAGGATACCTTCAACACCTTGAGGGAATACAAGATGAAGTTAAATCCTTCAAAGTGCACGTTTGGAGTGTCGTGGGAGAAGTTTCTGGGGTACATGGTGACCCAGAGGGGAATTGAAGCCAACACAGAGCATATTAAAGCCATCCTCCAGCTGGAGTCCCCACAGAAGCCAAAAGACGTGCAACGGCTGACTGGAAGAATTACTGCTCTGAACAGATTTATCTCCAGGTCTTCAGATAGATGTCGGCTGTTCTGTGACATCCTGAAGAAGGCACAAAGGTTTGATTGGACAGAGGAGCACTAGAAATCATTCAATGAGCTGAAGTACTACCTGAGTACTCCACCACTCCTGTCAAAGCCGGAGCCTGGAGAACCTCTCTTCCTGTACCTGTCAGTAACCGAGGTAGCAGTTAGTGCAGTACTGGCAAGGGAACACGAGGGAGCGCAGCATCCAGTCTACTATGTGAGTAAGTCTCTGCTTCCTGCAGAGACCAGGTACACATCTCTTAAAAAACTTGTACTTGAACTTGTTATAGCATCTTATAAACTTCGACCTTATTTCGAGTCACACGCTATTTCTGTAATAACTAATTACCCACTGAAAACTATTATGAGAAAACCTGAGTTGTCAGGAAGGATGGGCAAGTAGTCCATGCACTTGAGCGGCTTCGACCTAAAGTTTGTCCCCAGAACAGCAATAAAGTCCCAGGCGTTGGCAGATTTCGTATCTGACTTCAGCCCAGCACTGCAGACCCAGGCAGAGAAAAACATCCTCCTCCTGGAAGAAGATAAGGGTGAGCAGGTATGGAAGCTAAATGTAGATGGCGCCTCCAACATGAGGGGATCTGGAGCAGGGTTGGTTCTCAAGTCTCCTCAAGGAGACCTCATAATCTAGGCAGTACGGTGCGAGTTCCAGACAACAAACAACGAAGCCGAATATGAAGCTCTAATCTTGGGTCTCCAGTTGGCCCTAGACCTTAAAATCAAACACCTGGAAGTGTATAGTGACTCACAGTTAATATTCAACCACATGAACGGCTCATATGCAGCAAAGGACTCAAAAATGATGGCATACCTTGAAATAGCAAGAGACTTGTCCCTCCGATTTGCAGCCTTTTCACTTAGCCTGATCCCAAGGGACCAGAATGCAGAAGCAGGCGCCCTAGCCACCCTGGGGCCAACATTCAAGCCTGGAGTAATTTCCACCATACCCATTGTCCATGTCTTGGACCCAGCTGTTTGGAAGGGTACACAGGAGCACAAGGCGCCAGGAGAAAGGGAAAATTCATCAGACCAGGGGTTACGGTGGTTACAGGGGGCATGAATCTGCAGCACCACAACAGGGCAAGGAGGAATCGCAGATTGGAGAAAACCTTACCAAGAGTGGCTGCAAAATGACATTCTGCCAGCAGATAAGAAGGAAGCTAGGAGCTTCAGGAGGAAGGCATCCAGATTTACCCTCATTGATGGTGTCATGTTCAAAAGGTCAGTTGCTGGACCATACCTGAGGTGCTTGGGTCAGCTAGAGGCAGAAGTCGTTATGCATGACCTCCACAGTGGTGAATGTGGAAATAAAGCAGGGGGCAGGAGTCTATCCAACAAAGCACTTTGCCAGGGCTACTATTGGCCAACAATGCGTAAAGATACTATAGAGTATGTCAGAAAATGTGACGCCTGCCAAAGACACGCACCAGTCAACCACCAGCCAACAGAGCCATTGCACCCAATAATCTCTCCTTGGCCTTTCATGAAGTGGGGGATGGATATTGTTGGCAAGTTACCAAGAGCTCCGCGAAACAAAGTCTTCATGTTGGCCATGACGGACTACTTCTCCAAGTGGATAAAAGCAGAAGCATTTCCTCTGGTGACTGAAAAACAGGTTATATCCTTCATAAAACGTAACATTATCTGCAGGTTTTGCATTCCTTCAGAAATCATCTGCGACAACGGATCCCAGTTTATTGGCAACAAGATGGAGGCCTACTGCGCCTGGTGGAACATCACACTAAGCAAGTCTACCCCCCCCAGAAACCCTCAGTCTGAAGGAGGCAGATGGGCAGAGGAACTCCCCGTGGTGCTATGGTCTGATAGAACTACACCCAAGGTTGCTACAGGACAAACGCCTTTCTGCTTGGTCTTTGGTGCCGAGGCGGTCATCCCTTCAGAAGTGAGAGTGCCTACCCACATATACGGTTGCATAACAGAAGATAGGAACCAGGTGGAGATGGCAAGCAGCTTGGATACTATAGATTAGCTCAGAACTGATGCTCAAGTAAGGATGGCCTCCTACAAACAGACGGTCGCCAGAAGTTACAACAAGAATGTCAAAGTCAGAGTCCTGCAGGAGGGAGACCTAGTCCTCAGAAAAGTCTTCCAGAACACCAGGAACCAGCGAGCAGGGAAGTTCGCCTGCAACTGGGAAGGACCCTTCCAAGTGGAGAAAGTGGTTGGGAACGGAGCCTACCGACTTATGACCATAGAGGGGAAAATCATCCAGAAACCATAGAACATCATACACCTGAAAAAATACTTCTTTTAAGGGGCCGAAGTCGCCAGAAACATGGGCCACTGCCGCCAGAAACATAGGCCACTGCCGCCAGAAACATGGCATCCATTCTGCCAGGTACACCTCCACCAGAACCCAGGTTCAATCCTATCAAACCTTGCAAACATATATTCAATCTCTTCTTCTGCCTTCTTTTCTGCAAAATTTTAAAAAACACGCATCTATCCTTTCAGATCATCAAAATTTGGTTTTCTTGTGCTTCAGAATTTTATTTTCCTTTCATTTTTCAAAATTTGATTTTCTTCTGATTTCATAATTTAACTTCTTCATTACATCTTCCATGTCTATCAAAACCCATTTTTGCCAAATTTTGTCAGTTTTTCCTAACTAAAAGCTGGTAACTAATCTGGTGGAGTGTATAATTTCTACAGAGGGCGTGTGTCTGTGACTAAGTGCCTACAACCGGGACATTACAGTCTCCCGCGCCACTTAGTACCCACACAAAGCGTGGCACCTCCGACTGAGTGGGCAAACTAAATCCCAGCCCACCACTATATCAAAGGTCGACCATACAAACATAAGGCATGCATACAACAGAAGGTAGTAAGACAAAACTACAACAAACGATTACAAACGCAAACAATCGCAATCAAAAGTAAACCATCACGATCAACAGTTAAAAACAAAATATCACGAAGTATTCAAATAGACACTTTGCTCCCCTGAGCAAAGACGAAGGTACTACAAAAAATATTTTACAAACACTAACAGAAGTTCACATCACGCAGGGTTCACAAGCCGAAAACAGAGTACAACAAAAGAGGAGTAACATCACTCCAGCAGAACTTGGTCCGCAGCCTGGACATTCTCCTCTGGTGGAAGCGGAACTGTAGCAGATCCTCCTACAGGAAGCTAGGTCTCTGATGAACAACAGCAGGACCTCTCCCAGGATCATCAGCAGCATCCTCCTAGTCCATACCCACTAGCCCATCAGTCTCCCGGTCAGCAATAGGAGAATCGACAGACTCTTTCAGATCCTTCGCCTTCACATCAGAGAAAGCATCAGAGTTAGGCATCTCAATCCTGGTATACTGATCCTACCCAACAAGAGCCACCCTCAGAGTCTTCTTCAGCTCAACACTCTTCCCCTACAGGGAAGAATTGGCATCCAGGGCCTGGGCAAGCTCACTCCTTGCCTCCACCAGATCTGCACTAAGCTTTTTGCCAGATTCCTCCGCCAGCAATCCGCGAACCTAATCCAACTCCTCCAGAGAACTGTTCTCTAGCACAGACTTGGGACCAGGACGTAGCATCTGGTCCAGAAGAGCCATGTCCTCTGCAGACTTGGACGTATCGAAGTCTTCAGGAAATTTGAGCACCACTTCAGTAGGAACACCTTCAACGAATCTGGGGGCAGAATAAGAGTGAGGCTCAAAAAGATCTACCACAGGGAGTTCACTTTCTGCAGGAGTAATTTCTAAGAGAGGGAACGAGTTGCGCCTCCTCCTAGAACCAGCAAAGCCAGCAGAAGCAGAACCAAATTTTCACCTGGAAGCCACCCTAGTAGCAACGGCCCGCCCTCTAACAGCCGCAACTTGCTCTAGGGTCACGAGGCTTAGCGGATCCTGAGGAGGGAGCAAGCGAAAATGAGTACCAGGAAAATTTGAGGTCAAGTAAACCTATCCGAGCATGAACGTATCTTGCCCGAAGACATGTTCTCACCAGACTCTTCTTTTATCTCCTTCTGGGGGAGGAGGGGAAGGACCACTTGTGGAAAGACAGAGTAAATTGCGGAATGTCATCAGCTTCGGGTTTAGGTCGAATCATCACGCAAACCGACTACGATCCAAGAAAACGGAAATTCCCGCCTAAGATGAGCTTAGTCGGAAATTTGGGGGCATTTGTTCGTGCCAAAAATTTACGCCTTCGGAATACCACGTGGCAAAATACGAGTGGACGGTCAAAAAGTCAGAAGTCAGAAGTCAGAAGTCAGCAACAAAAAGGTCCACAGTCTACGGATGAAAGTCAAAACCGAAGACTAAAGAACGGAAGTCAAAATAATCAAAGATCGTCAAGTCAAACAAACCCGGGATAATACACAACAATGGGCCAAACAAGGCAAAAAATCATCTTGCAGCCCATTTGGAGAATGCGGCCCACTAGAGAAAAGGTCAAGGAATATCCCCTAAATTTATGGGATTCCTCTTGCTGACCAGGAGATAAATGAGGAGAAGAATGTAACTGCTGAGGAGGGATTAAATGCCAAGATATCAAGCAATAAAGGGGATTAAAGGCCAAGATTCCCTAGAATAAATGGGATAACGGACAGCAGCACTATAAAAGGAGGAAGAGGAGGAAGAGGAGAGAGGACACACCAACTTTGAGCCTACAATATAGAATATAACACAACACTCATAATCATCCATAAGAATACTTATATTTGTACTCCTTTCTACACTTTTTTTCCGTTTATAGTAAATCTTGGCGGGATTCCGACTTCCCCCGCGATTTTTCCCACATCGGGTTTCCGCGTCACCAAAATTCTCTGTTTTGTTCGTTTTTCTTTCATCGTTCCTCGTCCGTTAGATTCGTGATTATTTCGTTTAAATCCGTTTATAGGCCAATAGCTTTAACCCACAACCGAACTAATAGACCAGGTAAATTTTTACCAAAACACCATTCTCAAACCCTTCTTTTAAAATTCAAAAAAGAGTCCGGCTCTTCGTTACTTCACCGACTGCCGCTGCCGTGGTGTTGATTTTCTCTTCCTTGCCTCAACTTTCCAGGTGACTATTTTCTTTCTTTGTGACTTTCATCTCTCTCATGGCTCCCAAATCGAGCCGTTGCCAATCTTTGTCTGTTCCCCCATCCTCTCCGTCGCCATCTCTGGCGACTTTCTCTTCCCTTTCCATTCTCGACCCCAAACGTTCTTGTGATTCCCGATTCACTAGCAAGCACCTCCCTTTAATAAGGGAGATCTTTGGGTTTAGCGAGGAAGTAGAAATCCATATTCCTCCTCCGGGTCAAAAGGCGAACTCAGTGCAGTCGGGATGGGTCTGCATGTACGCTTACCCTTTCCTCCTGGGTTTGCGATTCCCTTTTCTCTCATTGGTCCAAGCCTTCCTGAAATACTATAAATTTGCTCCGTGTCAGCTGGTGCCACATACATGGCGGGTGTTATTATCCTTTTGTGTTTTAAACCTCCGTCACCAGAGGAGTTTTCTCCTCGGTGATATATGCACCCTATTCCAGGCGAGATCTTTGGGATATGGTCAAGTAACCATGCGGGTAAAAGATAAGAATAACCCTTGTATAATTTTTCCGCCCAATCCTCCTTATGCCGACTGGTTCAGAGACTTTATCTTTGTGAAGATTGATTCCATCCCTCTCCTCTCTTATGATTACCTCTTCTCTGAATGAGAGGCCACTCAAGGTATTTGCCCTACCCCTAGTCTTTAGGCTTCTTTGTGCACTCACTATTCTCACTGGTTCTATGTTGCAGCTTTGAAGCAACCTATTGACGTAGCGACAACCCCTGACTTTGCTGTGCAATTCTCCAATTTAAGCTCTGAGCAATGATCCTTCAACATCCTCTTCCGTCCTTCAGAGAACAGTGCCTGCCCTCCTTTTGCTACGGACATGTCTTCAGGTAAGGGTTGATTAGTTGGATTGGCTGAGATGTGCTTAGCTTTTTTCTTTTGACACAGGGTGTATGTGTGTTCTGGCCTTCAGATAATTCAAAATCTGCAATGACTCTGGATCGACTTAGGGCTGGTAGGAGAAAGAGTGTGGCCACTCGCTCGTCTTCTCAGAAGCGATCCGGTTCTCCCTATGCCCCCTCCACTGGTTCTAAGAGGAGGCGTAGCCTATCTTCTCCTGCCAGAGCTGATTCTGCGGGGAAATCTCCTGTGATCGATTTGCCAGACTCCCCTTTGAACTCAGCTCCGCACTTTGCTGGCAATGCTCTCCCCGATCTGGTGCTTACGTTTCCAGGAGATTTTGGGACCATTATGCATCTGACGGACTTGGCTCCCTTGGATCAGCTCCTCTTCCTAGGGTCCGAGGCGGTGTTGGCTGGAGAATCTCCCGTTCAGGTGGCAGCTCACATTGCTGCCCATGCCTTTGAGGTAAATCTTCTCTTCGTTTGTGGGTTCTTCTGATCTTGGGCACATTTATTGATTGCTCGTGATATTGGCCAAACTTTTCAAATGGTTATACACTTGCGAGGCAATGTGACCCACCTCAGGGATTTGGGGAGTCGGCTCCATGCAGATAAAGCTCGTCTGCTAGACGAAGTTGATCAGGCTAAGGAGGAGGTTGCCAGGTTAAGGGAGGAGCTGGGCCAGGCCAACAAGCTGCTTTCTGAGGAGAGGGGTCGCAGCCCCGCTATGGAGGGGATCAAGGCTGAGCTGGCGCAGGTCCAGGGTGTCAATTCTTATTTGTAGGAGAAGGTGGCAGAGTTGAGGGGGCTCATGGTGGACGCCTTAAGCTGGTCGGCCCTTAGCACCGAAATTCAAATGGTCAGGGCTTATTCTGAGGGAAAGCATGGGGGGTGGAACCTGCTGGCTGATCTAGAGAGCCGGATGAAGGAGGAATTTCCCAGTGGCTTCAATTTAGATCTCCTTGTTGGGGGCGTGGACGAAGTGGTGGAGGAATCGTTTTCCTCTCCTCCTGCCATCCAGGAGACACATGACTAGGTGAGTGTTGTTTCTGATGCTCCTATTGAGTTGGAGCCACTTGCCTCCCTTCCTCCAGAAGACAAAGCTTAGGTCGTTGAGCCTATTTTGATTACCTTTTGATTTTCCTGCCCTGCATGGCATATGAAAAATAATTTGTTAAAAATTTTAACCTTGTTTTGAATTTTACCTCTACTCAAGGGGGCAGAGTGTTTGGATACATTGTTTTGTTTTTATTTGCACTTATTTGTATGTTTTGTCGTACTCCTATGCTTGACTGTTTGTTTGTTTCTCGATTGTTTTACCTTATGTTGTATGCATGCCTTGTGTATGTATGGTCGACCCTTGATATAGTGGTGGCCTGGGATTTAGTTTGCCCACTCAGTCGGAGGTGCCACGCTTTGCGTGGGTGCTAAGTGACGCAAGAGACTGTAGTGCCCTGGTTGTAGGCACTTAGCACAAGACGCACGCCTTCTGTAGAAATTATACACTCCACCAGATCAGTTACTAATATTAGTTGAAAAAAAGTTGACAAAATGTGGTAAAGATGTCATGTTTGGAAATATTGTGGGAAAAAAACTGTGTTTCCAAAAGTATATGAAGGAGGAAAATCGAATATTTGGAGGCGCAAAAAGGAAATTGAATTTTGCAAACATTTGAGAAAAGAGTTATATCTGTAAAATGTGTGAGGATTTTAAATTAGACTCTAGAAATATGCAAGGAGGAATTCAAAATTTGGGGACATGTGAAAATAACACTAAGTTTGAAAGCATATGAAAAAAGTTTCAAAATTTTGAAGACATGGAGGAATCAAATTAAACCCTAATGCTCTATAATTTTGCAATTAGAAGAATAGATTGAAGAGCAAAGTAGAGTCAAAACAATGAAAGATAACAAAATTTTGAACCTGGATTCTGGTGGAGGTGTATCTGGCAGATTGGATACCTTATTTCTGGCGACATTGGCCTGTGCTTCCGGCGACACAGGCCTATGCTTCTGGTGACTTTTATTTTAGAAGAAATACTTCTTCAGGTGCACTATGTTCCAGGGTTTCTGGATAATTTCTCCTTCCATGGTCGTAAGTCGGTAGGCTCCATTTCCAACCACCTTTTCCACCTGGTAAGGTCCCTCCCAATCATAGGCGAATTTTCCTGCTTGCTGGTTTCTGGTGTTCTGGAAGACTTTCCTGAGGACTAGGTTTTCTTCCTGCAGGACCCTGATCTTGACATCCTTGTTGTAGCTCCTGGCAACTGTCTGCCTATAGGAGGCCATCCTGATCTGGGCATCCGTTTTGAGCTCATCTACAGTGTCCAAGCTATTCGTCATTTCCACCTAGTTTCTCTCCTCTGTTATACAACCATATCTGTGGGTAGGCACTCTCACTTCTGAAGGAATGACCGCCTCAGCACCGAAGACTAGGCTGAAGGGAGTTTGTCCTGTAGCTATCTTGGGTGTGGTTCTGTCGGACCATAGTACCAGGGGAAGCTCCTCTGCCCATCTGCCCCTGCCTCCTCCAATCTCCTCTTCAGGTTGTCTATCACAATTTTGTTGCTAGACTCTGCCTGACCATTAGACTAAGGATTTCTTGGGGTAGATTTACTTAACGTTATATTCCACCTGGCGCAATAGGCCTCCATCTTGTTGCCAATAAATTGGGATCCGTTGTCGCAGATAATTTCTTAAAGAATGCCAAACCTGCAGATAATATTGCGTTTAATAAAGGATATAACCTGCTTCTCAGTCACCTGAGGGAATGCTTCCGCTTCTATACATTTGGAGAAGTAGTCGGTCGTGGCCAACATAAATACTTTGTTCCCTGGGGCTCTTGGTAATTTGCCAACAAAATCCACTCCCCACTTCATGAAGGGCCAGGGAGAAATTACTGGGTGCAATGGTTCTGCTGGCTGGTGGTTGACTGGAGCGTGTCTCTGGCAGGCGTCACACTTCTTAACACATTCTCTGGCGTCCTTGCGCATTGTCGGCCAGTAGTATCCCTGGCGAAGTGCTTTGTTGGATAGACTCCTGCCCCCTGCATGATTTCCACATTCACCACTGTGAAGATCATGCATAATAGTCTCTGCTTCCTCCTGACCCAGGCACCTCAGGTATGGCCCAACGGTTGATCTCTTGAACACGATACCATCGATGAGGATGTACCTGGATGCTTTCATTCTGAAGCTTCTGGCTTCTTTCTTGTCTGCTGGCAGGATGTCCTTCTTCAGCCATTCTTGGTAGGGTTTTCTCCAATCTGTGATTTCCTCTTGCCCTGCTGTAGTGCTGCAGATTCTTGCTTCCTGTAGCCATTGTAACCCCTGATCTGGTGGATTTTCTTTCTCCCTTGGCGTCTGGTGCTCCTGTGCACCCTTCTGAACTGCTGGCTTCAGTACGTGGACAATGGGTATGGTGGATACTACTCCTGGTTTGAAGGTTGCCCCCAGGGTGGCCAGGGCGTCTGCTTCTACATTCTGGTCCCTTGGGATCTGGTTGATTGAGAAGGCTATAAACTTGAGGGAGAGCTCATTTGCCACCTCCAGGTAGGCCATCATCTTGGAGTCCTATACCGCATACAAGCTATTCATATGGTTGACTATCAGCTGGGAATCACCATACACTTCCAGGCGCTTGATTTTGAAGTCTAGCGCCAGCTGGAGACTCAAGATTAGAGCTTCATACTCTGCCTCATTATTTGTTGTCCGGAACTCGCACCGTACCACCTGAACTATGAGATCCCCTTGAGGAGACTTGAGAACTAATCCTGCTTCAGATCCTCTCATGTTGGAGGCGCTATCTACATTTAACTTCCACACCTGTTCGCCCTTGTCTTCCTCCAGGATGGGTCTTGTAGGCTTCAAATATGATCCTATAGGTCCCTCCTTGCTCTTGTTAGGCTTCTCATCGATTCTCGGTGCTCGGGAATGGGTCCCAAGGGCTCGGGACCGAGTCTAAGCCACCGAGTGATCATCGCTTCTCCTCGTTGGCTCCAAATGTGTCTGAAACGAGTCGGAATCGTTCCATTTCTCCAATATTGGCCTTAGGAATCTAACACAAGCTAGAAGAAGCGTAAGTAGCCTCCAAAACCGCTCCAAAGAGCGATTCCACAAGAGAAACCGGGACCAAACACAACAAATAAGCACTACAAACCACGCTTATCAGGCAACAACAACAAGGATTCAAGGAAGGATGGAAGGCGGGCAAGAAATGAAATAAACATTCAAAAACAATTTTGATCTTCATTGCCCTGCCTTTTTTTACCAGTGTGGGAAGAATGGGAATTTGCCCCACATATTTCCATTTTCCTGCGAACGATTGATCCAACATACACGTCATCAATCCTCACAAGTCACACCCACCTCAAATCGCAGCCACACATCTACTCCCCTCCATGTTCGAATTGAAGTCAAATCAATGTTTAGATACTCACGATCAATGTAATACTATAAAATAATCTCTCCGAACACTATTTTTTTCCCATTATCTCAATATTTTTGAGGAATATTTTAATGAAATGGGACAAAAAATAGTGTTCGGAGGGAGTATAAACTACAATATTTGAACAAGTCGATACCATGATAACCAATAAGTCCGCTTAAGTTAAGAGTATACGAGTAGTTTATAATCCTTATGGAAACAACTTATTAACTAAAATGTAATACTGTAAATGATAATATGATATACTACCTTGCATTATAGAAATAATCATAATTTATATATAGAAAATAAGATAAGTAACGTAACTGTTATTGTATATTCGCATTCACTTTACCGATATTTGGAGAGTTTTTCGTACATTGTTATTTGCTAGAGAGTAGCATTCAACATTGTCTCCACAATATATAAAATACGGAAACAACTGATTGGCTGTAATGTGATCGAAATATAAACCTGAAGTCTTATTTTCACTAAATTTAAGGAAAACAATTCCGCTAGAGAATTAAACTATTTGAAATACTAGTCCCTCATATCAGATAGCGTATTTGATAAAATCTTAAAGAAGAATTATTAGAATTTATACATTTAGTCCATATGAAGATCTAATCTCATTGATTCTATTAACTACTTGTCTACTCTTAATCCTGATAACAATGACCAAATATATAAACTAAAATAGTTAAACAAGTTGGTCACCTGACACCCAAACAAGTTGCTCAACTCGGGTCAGGTCGGGTCGGGTTGAATCGGGTAACGGGTCAACTCGGGTCGGGTCACAAGTTGGTTCGAGTCATGTCATTTCGGTTCCTATCGGGTTCGCGGTTTGCCTTCGGGTCGTGTCAGGTCGGGTTCGGTTCTTAATATTTCGGGTTGTATCGGTTATCGGTTTGTCATTGGGTCGAGTCGGGTCGGTTTCGGTTCATCATAAAGTTCGAGTTCTATCGGGTCGGGTTGCGGGTGGGTCGCATCGATTTCTCGGGTCGGGTCAGCTTCTACCAGCTCTAGCTATAACTAACAATCATAACATAACTAGGGATAAATGTTCTGTTATGCTAAGCTGGAAGTCGATCTTGATGCTCAATGCTTCAGTACTTTTACTCTCCTAGCAAGCAAGCAGGAATCGCGAGATAATAGTCGTAATTGACTATTTGTAAGGTTTAATTTCTAATTTATATTTATTTTTAAAAATAGGGGTTTGACGATTGGCCGAAATCAATATGGCATAAAAGCCCAATTTAATTGGGTTTGGACTTATAGGATTGGACTGGGCCGCATGCTAGGCCCGCTACGATCCAACCTAAAAACCCATATATCTGGGCTGTTTTTTCATACTGACCCCGCCCAATCCAGCCACGATCAGCTCTAATTTAAGTGTTCAACGATATAGTTTAGAGAAATGTGAAGACATGGATTTCATGGGGCCGCGTCAAAACATGTGACATCCTACCAGGGCTTTCAGCAAAGGAAGGTCAGTCTTTAAGTCCTTTTAGTCGGTGAATTAATGTGTTTGGATCTACAGGTAATCCATTTGGCATCTTCTTGGGTTTGGGATTACTATAACATAGCCACCTAGTGTATTCCACCCACCATTAATTTTCCATTTCACAAAATTATTCGTCGTTTTGTTATAACGGATCAAATATTATCCTAGAAAATAATAAATATTAAAAAGTCAATGTTTTGTCTTTTTTTATGCAACTAGTCGTTTGTCCGGACGCTACGCGCGCGGTAATTTGTGTGTATATATTATTTCGATCCATATCAAGTAAAAACTTCTTTCAATTGATTAAATGTTGCTTGAAAAGTTTTAAATGTTTTAGAAATAAATTTTCGCTTATTTTTGCTAAATCTATGTCCATTTTTTTGGGCAAATGAACTGTTCAATCTCGGGATCGAGTAGACTAATTAACATTTAGCCAAGACCAACTTGTCTATTAGTTGGATTGGGTAGATGTCCCTACTTAGAGACACTTTTGGGAAATGCAATGCTAACTTTTAAAGTTTCGACCATATATATGACAAATAAAATTAAAAAGTATAGACGATAAAGGACACGAAATATGTAGCATAGAATATCGTATCTCATAGATAACTTATTGGATATGATTTTAATTACTATTCTGTAGTTGTTAAATTTAGATAAGTACATAACTACGATTGATTGAATATGAGAATTTGTGATGTGGAAATTGTTTGTGAGGTTGATGAAATAACCAAAATGGGAAAGGGAAGAAGAAAAAAAAGGAAATTACTATTCATAAGTGAGTTACTATTCATAAGAGGTATTTTTTAGTAATTTTTTCTTTTTAATATGTATAGATAGAAGTAGTATTTGATCCATTATAAGAATGTGATGAATAACTCTGTTACAAACAAAAATTTGTATAGTTTTATACTTCCTCCGTTTTATTGATTTCTTTCACCTTAAGGGTTCGTTTGAATAAGAAAATAGGAAGGATAGGGAGGGGAGGGGGGATAAACAAGGCATAAAGGAACAGAATTGAATGTGACTGGTTTGAACTGAGCTAAATTGTATTCGTCTGAACTGAACTGAATTGAAAGTGGCAGAATATAAGTACAAAAAACATGTCTTATCTTAACTCGACTCATATGTAACGGAAAAAAAGGCATAATTTTTTTTGATCTGCTTTCTTATACTAATCCGACTCAAGCGTAAAAAGAAAAACAAATTTTAAAAAAAACAAGGAAATGAAACAAGTGTAATTGAGTTTTCTTAATTATTGGGCCAAAATGAAAGGGTATGATCAATGTGACATGGAGGAAGTATCATTTTCCGTCCAAATCTTGCCAACTTTGGCAAGATTTCATTTTGGTTTAAAATGAGAAAACCTATTCTCTCCCTTTCCTTCTCACTCCATTTCTCTGCCTCCCTAAATTGTATCCAAACAAAATAAAATACATCCCTCCCTTTCCCCCATTTCTTTCTATCCAAACGGGCCTTAAAAGTTACACATTTCTTAAGAAAAACAATAAAATATGTAAAACTAGAGAGGAGGTAAAGTAAGTGGGTCATCTAGGTAGGCGAGAAGTTTGTTAGCAAAAAAATAAAGTGGAAGAAATAAAAAAAATTGAAAAAGAAAATGTGAAAGATATCAATGAAGTAGAGGAACTATGTATATTTACTCGATCATATCGCAAATTATTATCCATGAGATGTATAACCGTCAAAAATTTGTGATAGGTTAACTTGTAAGTAGTGTACAAATAGGAAAAAAAATCAAGTGCATAAGGAGTAACAAATACACTCTCTTAGTTTCCATGATCTTCATATTTGATTAAAATATACCTCATATATTAAAGAAATAGAAAGATCATGGAAATTAAGAGGGACTAGTTATTTATCCGAGTCGATAAATTTTTATTTGTTATAAGTTTGTAACAGACATATCTATTATAAAAATGAATTTCTGATATAATGATGTATTTTCTCCAACTTCTAAGATCTACCAATTAGATATTCATTTAGGTGAGTACGGAATATAAAATAATCAATGGAAAATTTTTAGAAAGTTAGAGGAATTACTATGAAATGAGTGTAGTCCATGAAATGAAAGTCACCTGCAAACAATACTCCTACATCTAAATGGAATAATAAATTATTATGAATATATAAAAAGAAAATTATTATTTGAACAATGATAATGTTGGCGGGGCGGAATTTCAAAACATTATATACTCTCCTTCCATTCATTATCTCTTATTTTATTTCATCAATATCTGTAAGAGGTATTTAAGTGAATTGAGGAAAAGATAATAAACGGATAAAGTAATTATATCATGTTTTATGGGTATATAAATTTAGTCGATATTTATAGTACAATGTTAACATGATAGATAAATTATACTCCGGAGTTAATGGACCTAATATATATATATAGAGAGAGAGAGTAAGGCTCTTATGAGTCCTTATATATATATGAGTCCCTAAGTCCTCATCTCATCCATTGAATGAGATAAGAATAGATGGACAAGATGCATCCTAATATTTGCATTAAAAAAAAAAATGGAGATACAGCTTCCTAAAATAACTCCCATAATTTTAGGAAACAATAACATCACATTCACTCATTCATTCATTCACATTCACGTTCATCAAAACCTAAAAAAAAAATACTTCCAATATCACGTTCATTCATTCAAATTTGTGCTCGAAATTCAGTTACTATGAATTCAATGATCGCGATATCTTCATAAACTGTTGATAATCAATACATCGACTATAACAATGGTGAGTTTCGTTATTGCTTTCGTGTTTTGCGTCAATTTTTATTCATCATCTTGATTAATTTGCGTCAATTTGCTTTCATGTTTTTCGTTGATTTTCATGTCGATATTGCTTTCATGGTCATTTCATTCATCATAGATTCATATCTGGTTCATTGCTCTCTTGTTAATATAAATTCCAAATTTTTATTATATTTGTTAAAATGTTGAATTTTATTCATTTGATTATTCATAGATTCATATCAATGGTCCATTACTCTCGTGTTATTGTTTTGTTTATTCTTTAGGTTTTTCTTAAGCTTCATTGATACTTACTATTGTTTTGTTTTCTATTGAAGCAGACACGGCGTTGAAGTAACACACGTTCTGAGTTACAGTAACACCTAATTTTAATTAGAGTAACACAAAAAGGTCTAAGCATTGTATAAATTTTACGCACGAATAAATATATGGAGTTATTGTAATGCACATACTGTGTTACTTTAATATACACAATATGTTATTTTAATGGCTAACCCTGTTATTTTAATGCACATAATGTTAACTGAATCTCGTGTTACTTTAACGCACTTCATCTGTTACTTTAGTTCTTTTCATCTGTTACTGTAACGCATTGGAGTTACAAAAAGGATTTAGAATACTGTCATATAAAAAAATAAAAAAATAAAAAAGAAAGATATTGCTTCCTATAATTATGGGACGTGATTGAATTCAAACTAGGGAACAATATCAAAGAATATCGCCCTCATTCAAAGAAATATATTGTGTCATACTCTCATTTCTGATCATTATATGAATTTTTTGCACTAACCTATACCTGGTGTTATTTTAATGAACATTGTCTGTTACTTTAATTCACACTATCTGTTACTTTAATGTCTGACCTCTGTTACTTTATACATGGTGTATAAGCATCCTCTGTTAATTGAATCCAGTGTTACTTCAATGCACTTCATCTGTTACTTTAATTCTTGTCATCTGTTACTTTAATCCATATTTCAAGTTCTGATTGTTTCTTTTTCGCCACGTTTATTGGCACTGTTATTATTTTCAGTAGACGCAAAAGCACATGAATGATGTAGGGATGTGGGTGAGAGTTTCCTCCATAAATAGGGCAGATCTTCAAGGACGTGGATGAGTCAGTAAACTTATATAAAATCTACGCATTGGCTTGTGAATTCGATGTGAGGAGATACACAACGAAAAGATGGCGCGGTGGTTAGATTAAATCAAAGTTTCTGACGATGATGAAGATGAAGAAGAGGACGAGGAGGATGGAGAAGCAGAATTCTAAGTAGGATAGTATATTGTTAGAGTAACATACATTATTCGTTAGAGTAACATATTTAATGAGTTAAAGTAACACAGATTATGAGTAACCACATATGTAATGAAGTTGATTCAGTTGGAACTCTTGTACCAATTCATTGATGTAAAATGAGTTAGAATAACACACATTATGCGTTAGAATAACACACATCATTCGTTAGAGTAACATACATAATGAGTTACAATAACACAATTTATGAGTATAATTTGATTACCAATATCAAGTTCTTAGAGTAACAGGTGTGAAAAATTGGAATTATAATGGAGTTTTATAATTTTTGGTTTTGGAGTATCCTTAATAGAAACATACATTTTGCAACGTACTGTTTTTGTAAGACACTATTATGTAACGTAACAGATTTTATGAGTTAAAGTAACACAATTCATGAATTAGAGTAACACATTGTATGAGTTAGAGTAACATGACACTAGCGAAATGATGATTTTTATTTTGTGAAAATGAAGATGAAACAACGCACTTGTTGTGTGATAGAATG
This sequence comes from Agrostemma githago, assembly GCA_958450325.1. Lineage (NCBI taxonomy): Eukaryota > Viridiplantae > Streptophyta > Magnoliopsida > Caryophyllales > Caryophyllaceae > Agrostemma > Agrostemma githago. Next base: position 53,261,294 of record OY288246.1, on the reverse strand, counting down.
ATGCAGTTAAAATTTTGATGGGAGACACAATATTTGCATTAAGATAATTAAGAAGGAGAGAGAAAAAAATAAAATATTTACCAAGATTTAGTTAGTTATTTCCTTAATTGACAAAACAATCTTAACCATTAATCTATCACTATTTTAAGGGTTGAGATGAGGACTCATGGACTCAATTATGATAAGTGGACTCACTTGATCATCCCCCCTCTCTCTCTCTATCTCTCTCTCTCTCTCTATATATATATATATATCGAGCGATCTCATTGGTTCGTTTTATCGGGCGATCTGATTGGTCCGTTTATTTTTTATTTAAGTTTATTAATATGGAAAATATATTCATAAAAAGATATAATAATAATAATAATAATAATAGGAAAGTATAAAGAATTGTAATAGGAAAGTATAATAATAGTATTAGGAAATTATCTCATATTAGCTACGTAATAATAGTATAATATAGTATTAAGAAATATAATAATAGTATATAGAATTGTAATAATAATATAGTAATAAGCACTATACTATACTATATTACCCGTACCTAATAATATAGCATTAATATATTATAATATTAATATAATTATAACAATAATATAATATAGTAATAATATAGAAGTAATACTATTACGTATATTGTATATTATAATATATAATAATATAGTAATAAGCACTATACTTAATATATATTAGGTAATAATATAGTATACTATAATAATAATATAATATAATATAGTAATAATAATATAGTAATGATATTACGTATATCTAATAATATAGTAATATAGTAATAGAATTGTAATAATATAGTACAGAATAATATATGGAAAATATGGAATTCTACAATAAAAATTCTACAATAATAATAATAATAATAATAATAATAATAATATTATAATAATAATAATAATAATAATAATAATTGTAATAATAGTACATGGAACAGTTGCCTTAATTATTTTCTCAAAAATATGGAAAATAATAATGTATAGATACCGGTTGAATCCTTACATCTTAAAAAAGGAATTGTGCTTTCAATTCTTCTTGAACAGTGTTTTCATTTTGAAATAGTGTTCCCTTAGGAACAGTGCCTTGCCACTTCTCAGCCGTTGATTTGCTTTGCCTGTTTTTGACCATTGATTTGGTTGTTCAATCACTCTGAAATGCTACTCCTTCAGTTCTCCTGCTTCGTCTTCTCACTTTTCCTTCTTTTCCTTTATAATTATCATCGACTCAGTTCCTGAGTCTCAGTTATCATCCATTCAATCCTTCATATTTTCTCATGTTCCCATTAGTATCTCTCTCTGATTTCACTAGATTTTTCGACATTTGTGTGGGTAGTAAGTCGGAGATCTATTCTGTGCTCCAGCGTTTACGACTTTTGTGTTTGCCTCACATTTTTGGGTTTCTTTGTGATATGGATGCTCTTTGATGGGAATTTGGTGTGCCCTTGCATCGCCCTCTGTTGGTATGATTTTGATTTGTTTCAGTCTGTTTTTCCAGTCTCTTCGTGATTGTGTATCGGTTTGCGCGTTACGTTTTTTGGTTTTTTAGCTTTTGTTGATTGAACTGCAGCTTTTATTGGGGGTTTTAGATTGGGGTTGTTTAGCGGGAATATATTGCCCGGTAACTTTCAATTTATGTCACCAAGATCAAATCATTTAATAAATTGATTTTTTTGCACTTTCCGGATAGCTTGATAACATGTAAAATTCTCTAAATTTATAGGCACAGTTGTTGATTCCAAAATCTGATTCAGGTCTAATTTTTTTTTTCAGGGAACTTTTTTTTTTTGTAATATTAATTGTAGGTTGTACTCCGTTTTTGATACAAGTCTTTTGAACACGATTTTCTGTGTCCGGCACTAAAATTTCAGCACCTTTATCGACTGTTTCAGGGAACAAGTCGACACAATGTTCTTTGGGATGAAAATAACTTCACAGCTGACAAAATACAGACTCTGACTAATAACCTTTGCTACACGTAAGAACTACTGCTCTGCTTCCCCTAACTTGCGTTCGATTTTACTTCAAGTTTGGCTAAACATTTGTTTCTGTGGTACTGCTGTAGGTATACCCGGTGCACAAGATCTGTCTCAGTTGGTAAGTTCCCATGTCGAAAATTCACATTCAAAACTCGATAAATTATGAAGGCAAGAGAATGTAGTTTTGAAACGGTAATGAATTCCGACTTTTTTTTTACCAGTATAGCCATAACATCATGATTTGTTACATACTTACATGGTTGGCCTCTATTAAGACAAGCACCAATGCGCACCCAACTTTGGCTTAAAATGGATAAAATAATACCCCGTTTAAATAGCTGAGATACATTGTCGTCAATCATTTAACATTTTGTTGTTTTTTGAAAGGTTGAAACGTAGTGCGCTCCTTTAAACAAAAAAAGTGATGTATAGTGTAAACTGATGTTCTCTTTTGTACATGTAGTCCCTCCAGCATATTACGCACATCTACCAGCACCTCAAATTTCATCTGGTTCGATATGTACACAATATTAAGAGGCTTCCTAACACACTTGTTACTATTATGAGTTGTTTTTGTGTTTTTCCCATATTTTTTGGGTGAGTGTTTGATTATTTTAGGTGGTGTTGTAGTTCTACTAGGGTTTTGGGCATGGCCAAATTGTGATGACATTTTGCCTTTTTTTCTTTACTTTTTAAAAAATTTTGTTTGAGAAATGTAGATGTGTGGATGTAAGAAGTGGGGGCCTGCTTAGCTTTTGGTATAAAACATTTTCTCCAATCGATACAAAAATTGGCTTTCTCCAATTTTCAGGATGGTTTAATCTGGCCGTTCAATTTCCCGAGGTCAGGGCTCCTATCTAGGTAATTGGCATTGGAAAAAAACTTGTTTGAGACCATCTTTAGCTTACCATGTACTCCGTCCATCTCGTTCATTTGTTTGTTTTTGATTAAAATACTCCTCGCAAAGAATATAAAAGGCAAACAAATGAATGAGACGGAGGGGTTAATCAATTGGGTAACATATTCCGAAACATGTAGCTTGGTAGGCACCCGTCTTAAGCTTAAGACGGTCTCAAACAAGATCAACTCTTTTAGTTAGTGATTATAGAGTGCTAGCATTGGGAACACATCTTTGGACCGTGTCGAAGTGTTTGATATTGTTCAAATGATGTTGTGAGCGATGCTGCCTGTAATCCCCTACAAATTCTAACGCAATACACTGGTGGAAACACTGTAGATTTGGGATTAAAACACACTGATGTTCTATATTTTAGAAAAAGAACGGTAAGTCAATACAAAGGCCACTTTTTACAAAAGGGCTAAAAATAAGAATTCTTCAAATGGGTTTAACAATCCATAAACAAAGATAATGAAGCAGAGTAGGATCCATGCCACTCGCTAGCTCACACCAAACCCAAGAACGAAGAATACATGTCATGTTATAAACATAACAGCCACAATTCAGTGGGGAACAACTCAGGCAGTTCTCCCAGCCATAATACATAATATATAAGAAATAGAAGCATAATATATGAAAATAGATTAAACTCAAAGCATTATATATATCAAAATAAATTCAAAACAAGAAAACAATTCAGCAGCCTGACGGCGTCAAAACGAATAATGGAATATAAAACCGATGATAAGTACAGCTTTTACTACTAGAGATATGTCAAAACAACACCGAAGTGTAACTTAGTGCCCACGAAGCGACCCCTAAGCCTAGGGATGGCAACGGGTCGGGTCTGGGTCGGGTCCATCCGGACCCGGACCCGGACCCGAAGTTTCAACCCTAGACCCAGACCCGACCCGGACCCGAGCGGGTCCAAAATTGTCAGACCCATACCCGAACCGGTCGGGTCTAGGCCGGGTCCGGGTCTACCCGCGGGTCCGCCTTATTTATCACGTTGTTGTATTATTCATTGTTTCGATGGAAATTTCGTAGAAAAACACGAACTTAATTTCCGAAAAAAACTACGTAATGTCTTGATTCTTGAGTCATCCTTACGCATAAGATCTTAAAAAAGTCTTTACAAACCATGCATAAAAAACATTAAAAAAAAAAAGTGTCTACAAGTCTCACAATACAACCGAAACGTCTCACAATACAACCGAAACGTCTCACAAAATATAACACAAACGTCGTCTTAAAAACATTCGTCACAAAGTAATTTATTAAAAAACATATTAAGTGATACATGATATATCATATAGTTCTTCGTCCTCCGTATATCTAAGTTTCTAACTCACAGTAAGTCGATATGTTTGATGAATTAAAATATTTTTTTTTAACGGGTCCACGGGTCTACGGGTCGGGTCCGGGTCCCAAAATTCAGACCCGTACCCGTACCCGAATTTTTTGGGGAGGACCCAGACCCGACCCATGCCCATCGGGTCTGGAAAATTTAGACCCAGACCCGACCCATTCGGGTCCGACCCGCCGGGTCTGGGTCGGGTCTTGGACCCGTTGCCATCCCTACCTAAGCCTCACTGGTTAAGGAACTCAGTGCCCACGAAGCGACTCCTAAGCCCTCTCACCAGACAACTCAAACTATAATAGGACTGCGTTCAGCGAGGTCCTAGCCTAAGTACGTGCGCATGACTCCTGAGCATAAACGATACCCAGTTCGACAATCAATGTATCCCTGACGCAGATACACTGACCATATAGCTGATGGTAACAACCAACATATCCTAGACTTATATACTATAACTTCTCATTTCCAAAATTATTCCACATTCAAACCATTATAAGTATTTTATCCGAAGATATCTTAAATATTCCCAAAATAGTAACTTTCCAAAGATAGAAACTTTCTTCAAATAGTAACTTTCCAAAATAGGTATTATTATAATTAGAAATCGTTTAACATATGATTTATATAAAATATTTAAATTAGGCCTTGATACATAAACATTATATTTATTGGATTAATGTATAAATTAATGATTAAAAGTCAAAGAAAGTAAAAATCATAATTATTTCTCAAAAGGTTGGAGTTTAAGTAATTAAAAGTAATAGATTACAAATTTACAGATTTTTCAGATTTGCACTGTCTTACTATAAAATTCATAATTAAATCTATAAAAATAAAAACGATATAAGATCAGTGAGGTTGAAAAAATTAAAAGCTTAACTACAACTTTTGTTTCTGGATAAATTCGAAGTTATTAACTTAAGGGCGGTTTATATTCGTATTTTTGTAAACTGACAGAATCTGTCACCCGATCGTATTCCTTTAATAAAACATGTTTAAAAATTTATTTTAAAATAAATTCAATTAGAAACATTAACTAGACTCTTTAAAGTTAATTTACGTGAATTACCAAAATTAAATTCAAAGTTTATCATAGATTTTAAATTAGGTTTTAAACAAATGACAGATTCGCGAGCTAATCCATCACAGTTTCATAAACGATTTGTTGTGACGAAAATACTTGGAATTAATTTACGAAATTCAACATACGTATAATAGATTTAAAATAAACAGTAGTCTCTTTTAAAACGTTTTGAAAATAAGATCTGTAAACAGGAGTAAAAATCATACAAAAGTAGTAACAGATTCAAAAACATGCTGTAACTTTACTAAAAACAATAAAACTTTCAATTTGATAATTCATATTAAAAATCAGGAAAATTAAGAAATTAATTCTTATTTATGCGTTTTAGTCTCGGCCTTATAATAATTTTAGAAGATTGAAACATATTATCATAATAATATAGTAAACATATTTATAACATTCGATTTAAAACGATACTACAAGCAACTACAACATATATATCATGCAATACCGAGTCATGCCATCACGCGTTACCTTCATCGTGATCCGAGTTAATAAAATAACCGTCTTCGTCAGATCTAGCACGATAGCCTACGAAAAATTAAAACATATGGTATGAGAACCATATAAGTTAATAAAAAATGGAAACGAGACGAGGATAAGAGTAATTAAATTACCCTCGGATTAGAATGAACGAAGGAGAAGTGATACGTAACAGGCTGAGCAGCAATAACGTAATTAAACGGAATTGAAGGAGGATGAGTTTTACGTACAATGAAGAAAGAGTAACTGAAGAGTTTGGGGATTATAAAAAGAATGGAGTAAATAACGTAATAGCAACAACCACTAGAGAAGTAGAGAGGGAAGCAGTTGAGTAGAATTAGGATATATAAAAACATGTGCTTAAATTAATAAAATATTTAGTGACTCATCTAGTTAGTGACGAGGTAACGGACTCGATTTGGGTCGAGAAATAATTTACGGTGTGATCGAAATCATTAGTAAAAATAAATAATTGGCTTACAAATAAATTGGCTTAAAATCGCATAAGAAAAGAATTAGATCCAAACTTCGAGATGGGCTAAAATATTATTTTGTCGTAACATTAAATATTTGGGTCAGGTTCGAAGTTGATAAAAATAATTAGTTGACTCGAGAAATCAAATGGGTCAATCTCGAGTTTAGACAATTGTTTGTAAAGAAATTGAGTTTCTTGACGAATAAATTGCTTCCAACGAAAAATGAATTACATTGATTTCTCGAAAACAAAATGATAATTATTCAATGAAAGTTTAATAAAATGGTTTATCGAGGAAATAATAAAATGTATTAATGAGTTTCGAGTTGAAAATAGAAATTCGAGCTAAAATAAAGATTCTAGGAGTTTAAGACAAAGTCAAAGTAAATCCGATAAGATTTAAAATGAAGGATTACAAGTTAAATCGAAAACCAAATAAAAATATGGATACAAATTTAATTTATAAAAATTAGGGGTGTTACACTGCCACAAGCCAGTGAGCCACAACATTAAGGTTTTAAGTACCGGTATGAGTTGTGAATTGTCATGGGCTCGTGGCAGTTAAGATATGGAATAAAGCAAAGAGTTGATTTTTGTTGGTTATTGTTTTGTGTTTAAATTGTCTTTGTAATTCTTGCTCATCTGAATTTTTTCTGTATCATTGATTCGTTGTTTTTTTGGTGGAAAAAAAAGGGTTTCAGAAGTTGGAGAATATTAAAGAGGCTAGCCGACGGAGCTGACAATTAGAAGAGCTCACTAACAAGATGCGGGATTGCAAGAGGTAATTCGAGCAAATCCCTTTGAAAAATTGTTCAAGCAGCAATGTTTGCATGTTTCGACAAAGTTTCTGTTTTCTCGTAGTTCTCCCACACATGTTCATGTAATAAAAGATACAAACATTTGTACTATAGACAAGTGCAACTATGACATCTTAACTTGCATGGAGTTTATAGAGTCGTGTAAATCCGGATGATGCGTAAATTAAAGTATATAATTTGGGCCAATGGTGGACGATTCTTTTGTCTTATAAACAGTTTGATGAGGAATTTAAGTTATATTTTTCAATGTGATGTTAAGTAGAGATCAAACTTGGATACTTCAATCTTTTTTCTTCACTAATCTAGCCTTGAGTAATAATGCACTTCCTTGTGAATGATTTTAGTAGCAAATAATTAAATTGCTGTGTATTGAAGTTGAATGTTTATTATCTATTTTTAGGGTTCATCAACAGTCAAGCTAGAGGTACATTATTCCAAGAGTCCAATGTGGATCCACTATGGAGACTTTGACATAGTTTGTAGGTGCTCTTAGCTTATTATTTTAGGGGTTAGAAATTTGACCTTGAATGTCTATTGTCGTGTTTACTATGTTCCCCATTAACTTTATCAGCTTGTGTTTTGATCACTTCTCCATAATGTGCCACACTCATTTTGTTTGTACTAAACTTGATGTTTTCTACTCTTTGAACACCTAGGAAACTGCTTGCTCCATTTTACTTAATTGTGAAATGCTTCTTAGAAGTTGTAACCTATACCTTCATGCTTCAGTCAAAGCTCATCGAATCTACCCATATTTTTTTTTCTATTGACCCTTTTCTTTAGATTTGTTTTTCCGCCTTTTGTTGGCTTAATTTTTTTTAGTGACATGTTGAAGTTGCCCAAAGCTTGAAATTTGTTGCATACTATTAGTAATATGTTTCATTTTCGTTACTATTGGCACTGATAACCAGTGCTTGCTTTGTCGAATCCTCTGTTTTGTTGTCTTGTGGGTTTTCTAAATATTTCTTTCTTTTAGGCTTATCAAAGAGTTTGATCAAGAAGTGAAGGCTATGGAAACCATGAATGATCCAAACACCAACAGGATATTGAATGAGAAAAAACAATCAATAGTTTGTATTCTGTGCTCATGCTTCTTACGTTCCAAATGTATAACTCATCAGTTGGGAGGCATTAGACATTGATACTACGGGATTCAAAATATTTGGTCATCGTGGCTGTTACAAAAGATTCCAACTCGGGGTGGGACATAATTTTTTGGCATAAAATAAAAAAATGAATACAATTTATTGATCAGTAACGTTGGCCTAGTTGAATGTGGACGTTACATTTACTTACATACCGGTTTTGGTTAGATATGCATCAATATATGCTAACTACTGAGTAGCACTAACTTTGTCTTTTTCCCCTTCGCTATGTCAAGTCAGGAGATTGTTGATCACGGAAACCAAATGACGGATGAGACCGATCAAACTATTGAGAAAGGGAAGAAGGTTTGTAACTTCGTTATTTTTATCAAATAAAAAATGGAACTACATAGATCATTGGCGTTGACATTTCGCAATTGGTGTCCATAATTTTAGTTTTTATTTAGACCTTATACCTGTCACATCTTGTCTTAAGGAAAGTGGAGACTCACTGATCAATATGCCACTGCGACATGCTCTTAATCCTCAATGTTTGCGGAAATTAGGAAATTCAGCTGTGTATAGACGATTATTTTGGGGAACGCAAATTATACTTTGTGACCGTCGTATGGTGTGACGGAGGAAAAATGATCATTTTATGGTTAAAGGTGACCAATTTATGTTGAGTCAAAGATTTGTGAGTCGAAATTGAAGTCTGTTCCTTCTTCTATTCTTGTTTTAATTTCAATTAGTTTTCTGGGTTCATATTCAGTGTTGAGGTCCAATTTACTCCTGTAATTCGTCAATGTATGAATTTTGTTGCAATGAAATTTCCAATCGTGACTAAGCTTTATGTCCACAGCTATGGCGTCGTAAATTTTGGGGTTAGACTTGGGGATGTGGTTTCCGTTCACCAGTGCCCTGATGTCAAATATGGAAAGCGGGTTCACATTCTTCGATGATACAGTGGAAGGAGTGACGGGAAATCTTTTTGATGCCTACCTGAAACGTGAGTTTAAATGTGCACTTTACCTTCTTCATTTATCGTTCACACAGTTTGTTTCATTTTCAAAATCGATGCACTTTGGTCACTTCAGGTTCAGTTCTTTGGTTTATGAATGGTCTTTTGTTGCCAAATTCTCCTGTCAATACTGAAATTGTCTTTTGATTAGATAGAGCTTTCCTTGGCATGCAGCTCATGGTTGCACGTAGGTCATGGAGCCTCAAATAATGAGGGATAAGGTTATATTTGTTGTGTATAAATGAGTTTGTGGCCTCTAGGATGTCTATTACACGCGTGTTTGGAGTAATTCAGGGTAGTGCTTGGAGTACATGTGTATTACATGTATGAAAGGTGATTCAGGGTACACTTAATGATTCAGGTGTCCATATGCAGTTTACTGATTCTGGATCATTTAGGTATATTTTCACTGAAATTTACAAATTTATATTCTGAGCTTTGAGGTAGTGCTAATGTTGCTAAGCAATGTCAGGAACTTTAATCATTGATGAAATCAAACCGATTGATTAGCATATTTGGTCTGATTTGAAAAATGTTTTTGGGGGATACCTTGACAGTTACGGTCTTTATGTAAACTTTGATCAAGTTTGGTTGAATTTGGTTAGGATTTAAAGCTTTAAATAAAATTTGATCAATTTTGATTTCATTTGGGTAAACCCTTTAGGGAACCCCTTAATTTGACCCAAATTGGTGTGATTCTGGTGAAATTTGTTTGGGATCCCTTGAAAGTAACCAGGTTTGTCTCAATTTTGATCAAGTTTGAATTCATATGATATGATGCAGGCGCTTAAGCATGAAGAAGAAACTGCATAATGAGGTATATATTTTTGCTCAACTTCATTACTCTGATATTCAGGTCTACACATCTGAAAATGTAATCCATGTTTTTGTTGATTGTGTAGCTAAGATTGTTATTGCAGAGGAGAATTATTGCGTTTGATTTGTTCAGTGGTTCTATTAGATATGTTGTAGGTAGTAGTTGTACTAGATAGAGTAAGTTTTATTTGTTGAGTTTGAGGTCAAAGACTAGATAATTTAATGGAATAGAGCCTTTATAAATATGTGACAGTGAGGAGACAGCCGTTTGAACGATGAAGAATATTCAGGGAGTAATAGCATAGTAGGCCTTTTGCTCTTGTATCCTACTTCATGAATGGCCGACATATATTGTGATTCATTCCACAACTTAATTTATATCCTGACATAGTGATCTTAGGGCTGGCGTTCGTGCTGTGAAAGGAGAGGTAACGATATGCAAAAACTTACACCAGAAAACTCAAATTGCTCATAGTAGGTAGTTTTTGCATTTAAAAGATGATGATTGTTTATGCTCTCTTAACCAGTTTGGCGAAAGAACTTTATTTCCTCCAAAAAAATGCCGAAGACTCTTGGCTGGCACCATTTAATTGCTGGCTTCGTTTACGTGGTACCAAGACCATGGGTTTTCGAGTCGAAAAGGAACAGGTGCGCTCAAAACACAATTATTTTACATACTAGCTCTGTCCGCTTTGTAACATCAAACTTGTAAAATAAAAATCTTGATTATATTCACTCAAAATTTCTAAATTTTAATATAAATAAATATATTTACGTTCCTCATACAAAAAGGCTTCATAAATTATTATTTCAACATAAATGGAAAAAAACGTGGTCAAAGTGGAAAATTATAATTTTATCTTAATACCCATATATTGTACGAGTAGTAATACTGTTTCTGCTTCGCATAGGATAATGCACAAAAAACGGCTGGCTTTCTCTCCTCGCATCCACGAGTTAAGAAGGCTTACTATGTTGAACTTCGTGACCATCCTAGACGATCTTTGCATTTTTCGCAGGTGTTCTTCTACCCCTGCTTACTTCTGAATTCATCTCCAGTCTATCAATATTTGTTTTAGTTTCTCTGATCAAGAAGAATAAGAAACTGTTTTCATTACGAATGTTGCTATTCTTTTTAGGCAAAAGGTGCAAGATCTGTGCTTAGTTTCGTGGCCGGTTTCATCCCTCTTGCGAGACACGTCGTGGAGACAACAATATTTCAGCATCACCGCCAGTTTTGGTAATAATCGCTCTTTATCTCATCCAAATATTTCAGCATTATCGCCAGTCTAATTTGGAGTTGTGTGAGCGTTACAGGGACTGACTGATGTGAAATCACTGATAAGCATGCCGTGCTTCATGTCGCACGCTGCCATACCAGCCGTAGACAAGGAGGTGAGAGGCGAGAGGTTTGACTGAAGATCTGGTCCAAGTTTCTGTAGGCATCGAGGATGTAAACGATTTGATATCGGATTTGGATCATGACAGGGCATGTTGTTTAATGAACAACTTACATTTTGTTTGCCTTTCTATAAAAAAAATCTTCACTTCACGTAATTCTTTCTTTTTTTATGAAAAATTTCATGTAGTTCTTAGAATGGGTAATTTATCATCTTGTGTTTTACAATTTTCGTTTGTTCTAAATCTTTCTTCTTTTCCTAATCTTGTGACATGAATCCCCCTGCCCAAACCAGTCTAACAGACTCTTATGAATCCAAATTGACTTAACCCAAATCTGATCCGGTTGATCCGTTAACCAAGAAAGTTACTTTTGCTTTCCATTATTGTCTTCACAACTAAAATGACAATGTTCAAAAATGATATCAAATACTGAATCAGGAAAAAAAACAAAAACTTGAATTTCAATCAATCAAAGACTTCATACCGCGAAACTATAGTCCACATTAGTGAGTCATAGCAATGTCTTAATGTTAAGAAAAATCAAAACTTCAACCAGTTATTTGAATCATAACACGACAAATATAATTTATATGCTTCCCAAAATAAATTATCGAAAACTAGCCAGCACGAATTTCCATGAGGCATTGAGGCCTTCGCTTAATTTTATTTGTTTGACGTTTATATTCATTGCGAAGATTATTTTAATCAAAGACAAACAAATGAACGAGACATTATTTTACTTCCTCCGTCTTTTATGTTTCTCCCCATTACTTTTTACACATGGGATAAGAAAGTGAATAAAGAATTGTAAAGTACCGTAATAAATAGTGGGTCATATGAAATATTTGTGTGTAGTGAATTTGATCCACTGATGATAAAAAGTAAAAGTAGTTGAACAAATAAGAAAAGAATAAAAACAGGAAGAAACATAAAAATTCGCTCTAAAAGGAATACAGGAAAAAACATAAATGACGGAGATAGTAATAAATAGTAGAATGATCTAATTAACTGTAATAAAATATTCTATGTAGTACTTGCATCTCAAAAACAATAAACATCTTAATTAAGCCGCCCTCATCAATTGAGTTGTGCCAGTTTAGCGTATCTGGGGTTGGTTATCCGAAGATTATTAATTAGATAGGCGAGTAAAATTTGAGAGGAAGGATGTGCTTGAGTAAGGGAAGAAAAGTTAGGAGAAAGTAGGTCGTGGTCAAGGGTATCCAAGGAAAAATAAACAAGCCTATCACGATGATTAATTAGAGAGTATAGTAGAAGATATTTAAGGGAGGTGTGGAGAGGTATTAATAAGGATGGTCGAAAATGTTTGGGTATAGGTATGAGCAGGAATCAAGAGGGTGGGGTGCGAGCAGTAGAGGGAGAGGATTGTGGTTGGGATAGGCCGAAAAATGTAAGGAGAGGTGGAAGTGGACGAAAACTAACTTAGTAGATAGATGGAAAAGTAAGAACATGAATAGGATGAGCATCAGAGAAGGAGGAGCGGAGGAGGGGGTGCAAATAGTAAAGGCAGAAGGAGATGAGGACACTCTCATTAAATTAGATGCACAGTATATTAGATGCACAGAAGTCATATTTAAGTATTGATCTTAAATGATGAGAAAGAAAAGAAAGAGAGAAATGGGAAGGTGATATGAAGGGAAGGTGATATGAAGGGAACGTGGTAGAGGCGGTGAAGGAGAAAAATGGATCTTAGTGGACATGGAAAAAGGAACACGATGAGAAAGAACGTTAGAGGGAGAAGAACGAGGTTAAAAATGAGAGAAGTAGAAGAAGTTAAAGCCGAGTATAATTCAAGACCGTTTTATAATAGAAGAAACTTGTAGCTTTTGTTCTATAAAACACGAGTATGATCGTACTTGTGTCTTGTTGAGAAGCTTGTTTTTTTGTGTTTTTTCCTTGATGTAGTAAACGATAAATTACTTACGGCCTTACGGGTATTAGTTTTGACCTCACGTTAACCCATTTTCGATAATTTAAAAAATGAGATGAGCAAGGCGACGAAGATATATTTTATTAATCTAATCTATCTTGACCAAGTCGAAGTAGCATCAGTGTGTTTTGAGTTTTATTGTTTCTCACTTATGTGTCTAACCGCGTTTTAGTGATTTTTTGTGTCATTCTGATTGTTCTGTTTTATATTTGCCGCATACAATTATTTTGTTTTCCTTAGGCTCATAGTATGAGTTTGTTTTAAAGGAGGAGGGGAGAGAAGAAGGGAGAGTAAGAGATCAGAGGAAGATGGTGAAAATGTTATGTGTAAAAAGAGATGAGGGTTGATACTCTCATCAAAATAGGTTAAGAGAAGTCATATTTAAGGAGCGATCTTAAGTGATGAGGAAGAGGAGAAAGAGAGAAATAAAGAGGAATGAGATGGAAATATGGTGAAGGTAGTGAAGAGAAAAATTAAGCACGAGAGTGATAGAAAGAGTTGAAAGAAATACACTCGCTAAAATAGATAATAAAAGAAAGTCGTATTTAATGACAACTGACTAAAATAGATAACAAAATAAAGTCATATTTATTGACAATTTAATTAGGAAGGATAACAACAGGTGGAAGAGGAGGGGATAAAGGTAAGGGGTTGGCGGAGGAAGATGGAGAAAAGGACGTGGATGAGAAATAAATTAATCTTAGTAATAGAGAATGAGAATATGTAGAGGAGGAGCATTAATGGAGATAGATAGGGGATGACCGGGGGATAGAGTGAATAATGGGAAGGCTTGGAAGGAATTGAAGGATAACACTCTCACTGTACTAAATGATGAAAAAAGTTATATTTAGATACAAATCTTAGATGATATGGAGGAGAAGAGGAGGGAGAACATGATTCGAAAGAGGATGAAAATTGTTCTTAGTAGAGGAGAAAGAAGGAATAAAAAGTGGAGTGTTATGGAGGAGTGCTGTGGTGATATGGAGAAGGGAGCGTGCGGGAGGAGGGGTCAATAATCATATGGGTATAAAGACTTCAAGGGATGACACGCTCGCTAAAATATATGACAAAAGCAATCATATTTAAGATTGAATCTTAGATGATGAGAGACTGTAAAGTTTTTCTTGAAGTGGAAGGAGGAGAAAGGGAATAAGAAAACATAGAGTTAGAGAAGACAGAAAAATGATCTTAGTAAATAGAAAATGAGCAACAAGAAGAGGCGTAGCATTAGTAGAACAAGGATACAGGGGAATCAGAGAAAATGACGTGTGTAGACACCCACATTTGGCCATTAGGTGTCTATAGTAGTTTCCGACAAACACCCGATGATGATATGGAGACTCACACAAAGTTCGGTGGCGACTCCAACTTCGATTTAAATTTCAATTCGACCCATCTCCTATAGAGATTCATTCGCTTCCCCGAACCCGCGCGTGGCCGCGTCGGGGTGGACCTATATCATGTCCACAACGTGATGAACAAGTGAGGTGAAATTAGTGGAAGGGACGAATCCACGTTGAATTAGATGACAAAAGAAAGTCACATGTAAGAATGAATCTTGGATGATGATGATGAGTAGAAAGAGAAGCAAAGTAAGGAGAACAAGGGAAAACGAAAGAGAAGAGAATGTGGACGAAGTGAAGGATGAAGAAAACTGGTCTTAGTAAACGGGAAATGAAGAACATGAAGAGGAGGATCACTAAGGAGGAAAGAGAAGAAGGTTATGAGATGAGGTAGCAAAGAGCGAAAGAGGTGGAAATGTTTAAAGAACCGACACTCTCGCTGAGCGAGATGATAAGAGAGAGTCGTATTACTTAGATGAGGAGAAGGAGGGAGGGGGAGAAGAAGATATATATATATATATATATATATATATATATATATATATATATATATATATATATATATATATATGAGATAAATGAGGAGGGAAGCTGATCTTAGTAGAGGGAAATGAGGAACGTCAAAAGGAGAAGCATTAGGAAGAGAGTAAGAGGGTGAGGAGGGAGATGGGAGAGAACGCCAAGCGTTGAAGAAGTTGAAGGAACGAATCCTCACTAAACTACATGCCAAAAGATCGACATATTTAAGGATGAAACTTAGATCATGAAAAGAGGTAGGATATCCAGAGGGGAATGATAAGATAAGGGGATATAGATGAGGTGTAAGAGGATGCCAGAGGCGTGGATGTGAAGGGGAAGCGAATGTAGAGGACGAAAATTGATAGACGATAAAATGAAGCCTAAAGAGGTTGTAGACATAAGGTCGCAGCTTTTGACAACCATACTGAGCGGGAACCCATTATGCAATGTTGGCTTAAGTGTTCCGTACTCATGAGAGCATTCGAAGTTAGTTTCATTTCTGTAGTTGGTGATCATTTTGTTTAGATTTAGGACAACTATAGCACAAAAGCAAGTCATATTTAGAGACAAAAAAAAGGGAAGAAGAGAAAGGAGAAAGGATAAAGTGGAATATAGAGGAAGATAGGGGAAGAATAGGAAATGTCACATTTAGTGTAAGTACATGACTACAGCTAGACCTGACTTCTTACCAAATTCTATGTGAACGACTAATGCGGATGTTGTATTGGATATTTCCCTACATCGACTACCCGTTAATTGTTCTTCTGTTATAGATAAAACATAGAAGACTAAAGGGATCAATTAAGACGGTTGACGTACACTTATAAAGTGGCTACAATGATGTTCACCGTATACAAAATTTGAATAGGCAAAACCAAAAAAACGCCATCTCACATATCATATATGATATATTTCTAACCGTCCGCACGCATACCATAAGCTTGCAGTGGTTAGTTGCCCTTTCACATTTCTTAAAACAATGAATAATGCACGGTAACATGCGTAAACAAGCACATCCACGCATTATTGAGTCCCATCAGGCAGAGAATCTTCACGCACATCAAAACAAAACAATGTAAATTAAACATGCAGGGGGTTTCCCAGGGTTGCAACAAAATCCATACCTGTGAACAGCTTCCTCA
Source organism: Agrostemma githago (assembly GCA_958450325.1). Classification (NCBI taxonomy): domain Eukaryota; kingdom Viridiplantae; phylum Streptophyta; class Magnoliopsida; order Caryophyllales; family Caryophyllaceae; genus Agrostemma; species Agrostemma githago. The sequence goes on along the minus strand of OY288246.1, from coordinate 53,244,917 downwards.
ACTGTGTTTTTTAGAAGACCGGGTCTAAATTATTCATGAGCGTACATATACTTCTCCCTTAGAACGAGTTATCCATCTTAAGTTCATAGCAGATTTGATAATATAAAACGTACTTCCTCCGAGTTCCTATTATTATCCCACTTTTCTTTTTGGGCTGGGTTTGATTTTTGTCCCACTTTCCTTTTTAGGCCATCAATGTGTGGTTCACAATTACTCTCTCATTCTCTCTCTACCTCCTTCTTTTTTGAACCACTCATTTCTCCTTCCTTATTTTTCATCCAAAAGCTTTTGGGACAATAATAAGAACTTGGAGGGAGTATCTTTTATTGCTTTATTGAGACACGTCTATATCTTATGATGTATTTACAAGAAATGATGCTCGACTTCTGCCAATTTTCGACATAGAAACATGCTAGCACAATAGATCTCAATAACCGAAGATGTCTTAGCCCAGTGGTTAAGGCTAAGTGCTCTGGGACGATAGGTCTTAGGTTCGAATCCTCCCTCCCCTATATTGTAATGCGACTAAGTGCGGTCTTCGTTGAACCAAAAAAAAAACAATAGATCTCAATAAACTTGGTAAAGATGAGCTCGTTAAGCTCGATGTTTACTGATGTGATCAGTCTTCGCCTATAATGCTACTCCTGACATTTCAGGGATGTATAGAACTTTAAGGAGACGTTCTAAATGACGTTTTTACAGTATGCTTGAGGTAAATTTTGGATGACGTTTTTACAGTATGACAAGGATATGAAGATGAATTTTGTCCATTGTCATACTATTCCTAGACTACATTGCATGAAAAGTATGTGTTTGACATAAGTCTTGCAATGTATAGACCCAACAACTGACATTACTAACCGTTTTCCCCCCCTCGCTATTTACAAACATATCCAGGAAAAAAAGGAACCGGAACAACTATTTGGGGATTCTTCATTTGAGATCAAAAAGGATTTCTGCTTTCAACTTAGGTGTTCATTTTTCTCCTGCACCAATACAGTTGTTGTTTCCATAAATAGGCTTCATTCTAAACCAAATCTTTGATGTGGGAACTATCTATAGCACGAAGATTTAGTTTTGGCCTTGGGTTTTTCGCCTATCAAAAACTATTAATAGCCTAAAATGACCGCCCAAGTATCATTCGTACAATCACTTCTTGCCACACCGAAACCTTGTTCCCGCCTTACACATGACAGAAGCCAATGAGTATGGCAGTACAGATCAGAGATTACGCATGAAACATTGATATTTAGTGGGAGTAAATTAGGAAATACAGGTACATTGCAATCTTACAAACTAAATAGGAAACATCATAATATTAACTACATGAAACGACAGTTTAACGCAACAGATTCGTACACATAATTAAACCGGCACGAAGACCAAACCGCTTATGTAAATGTCGTTAACAGGCACTGATCTGTCTGCCTACTTTCCATAGAACTCTGGGTACAAATCCACTAATTCCTGCAGCATGACGTCGTAGTGCGCAACATGACTGCCATCTACATCACATATTCCAGCATTCTTAACGGTCACCGGCACAGACTCATATGCTGACATCCTTGACACGTAATGGCTATCTTCACGAGTTTGCTTGTAGGACTATATTAGCAGCTTACTAAATACTCATCTTTAATGCCATATTCAATTATGATTAGTGAGTTTATGTAGTTATTCCACTTCCCTCATCTGTTGCCTGCCGTTTTCTGGCTTTGCAAGATTTGGTCTTTTGTTGGCCTTTTGGCATTTTCCGGGTTGTTGTTTACTCATTTGGGTGATTGTTATTCATAGTGTGAAGTAATAAGGTACTGATTCATGGAGCAAATCATGAGATGAGATTTTTGGATGCAAGGCTGGCTTGGGTAGTCAATTAGACTTTCAAATGGAGTTAGACATGCTTTGTAATTAAATTGCCCATCAAGAGCATGAGCAAAATCAATGAGTTTGCTTGCAAGACTAGATCCGCGATTGTAAGTTTGTATTATTTGAGATTCTTTTCTCCCGACTTTGCTTTAGCCAAGCCATTCTGCTATTATTTGATTATTTTTAAGAATTTTTTATTGTATGCTCATGATAATGCATTATTTGGGATATTATTTTGCTCCTGATAATTTCCTGGGATAATTTTGTATTATTTGGGATTGTATGCCTTAGTCATCTTCTGATTGTCCCTGGTAATGCATGAAACAATGGTACACATCAACCAAAATGCATTACAAGACTTTCCTTACAACTTCGATGAAGTTTCGCCTAAGGAGATACAAAGGACATATATGACAGCTTCAACGTTGCTAAGCGGTAAAATATCGAGGTGGCCCACTAATATGTTTTTATGAATTTGTATAATGCACTTAATTTCGTGGTTTTGTTTAGTGTGCCTTCAACTATGTTTCTTTTTCATACCTTGCTTTGAATGGCGGGAAAAAAACCAAGACTACCATTTTTTGTATTTACATCAGCCTGTTTTGCGCAAGATGATATTACAATGCGTACTTCCTAGATTAGTAGATAGTTTCATCTTAGGGCTCGCTTGGGATGGGAGTAATGTATTAAGGGGGTAATGGAGCTAAAATGAACTAGAAAATGGAGGAGATGAGTGGTTAGTGTTTCTATTTTGTGGTGTAAAGGGGGAGAAGGGAGTAACAATTACCCCCATATGGGAGTAATGCATTACTTATGGGGGGGAGGGGAGTAATGTATTACCCCCTAAAGAGGTCATATTAGTGTCATTTTGATCTTCTTTTCTTCATTTCCGCTTAGCACCATAACTACCCTCCTCCATTTTTAGTTCATTTTAGCTTCATTACCCCTTAATACATTACCTCCATCCCAAGCGAGCCCTTAGAACTATAAATGTATGGCAAAAAGAAAAAAATCTCAAACAATAGTTCGAATTATGCCAACAATTCGACAATCAATGACAACAATATACGCCATCAAAATACATACACGAATCGTACCTGACCATCCGCGCGCATCGCGTGCAACGAACAAACTAGTTTGTCACAAAAAATCATTCTTACGTAATTCTCAATAAGCACAATGTCAATATCAAACCCAGCACCTAGGTACGTGTCTACAAGATTTGTCCATTCTCCAATATTACGTATACATAATGCATTTTCTTATTATTTGAATGTGTTACGTAGTATTTTTTCTATTATATAATATGATGTGATGTTCATTTTTATATTATATAATAATATAGTAATACTATTATGTATGTATAATAATATAGTAAAAAGCACTTCAATAAGCACTATTGTGGACATGAAGTAGGTCCACCCCGACGCGGCCACGCGCGGGTTTGGGTAGGCGAATGAATCTCGTGGTGAGATTGTTCTCGGGTTCGAAATTTAAGTCAAAATGGAGTCGCCACCGAATTTTGTGGTTATTCGGAACAATACGAGCCCACTCTATGTCGTCATGGGCTATACACAAAGTAAGCCCACTTCGATTTCAGAGTTCATTGGGCTCGTCCCTTTGCATTGCAATATCGATACCGTCTAAACCGGCTTTCGTATATAGAATGACTCTCGTGCGCCAAGGGTTTCGGACATCCGGAAACCAAAGGTTCTGAGTAAGGGGTGAGGGTACGTGTTGGGAAGCCCACTGAGGACACCCAACCCCGCCCGCACATGGCGGCCTCTACTAAGACATCGTTCGTGTTCGTGTGAGCGCGCTAGTAAAACGATTAAATGATATGCAAACAGCGTTTTCGGACTAAGCATATGAATAGTGTGTTAACTACGTCATTTAATGCATCTTAAATATGGTCAAAGTGGTTTAGCATGCGAGGTTCATTTATAAAGCAATAAGCAAGTAAATAAATGAAGCTCAAACGTAAATAACGTACAAGTTACTCGGGCGGAAATACAACCCGGCCAATACGAAAATTGCAAATGATATGGAAATAGTATAATAAATAAATAAAAGCTAGGGACGGACCCATATGTAAGCTTGACCGCGAAATGTGTAAGTGGACTAACCCCGCTTAAATGTACATTGTGTTGTACATCCAACGAAGGACGGAGGCATAGGGCCTAAGCGTGATGCTAGCCCGATCCTATGTCTCGATGCCTTGTCCCGACTTATCACGTCGAAAAATCGATCAAAGTCGTTAAGGTGTCGTGATGTGCATGGTTTTGAAAATGGAATAGTCACGTGATGGTCTTTACACGTGATGACTAATGTCGATAAAAAAGACGAGGCTTGAAAGTGTGTGTCAAGGCCCTCGGTTTTCTGGGTTACAGGACCCACTCGGTCGAGTCATGGTCCGACTCGGTCGAGTGTACCCTTGGAAGGTAATCTGCCCAGTTTTATGGATGCTACTCGATCGAGTGGCCTATGCACTCGGTCGAGTAGCCCCTGTACGAATGCTAACTCGTTTCATTTTTGGGGTTGAAAACGACGGTCGGTCGAGTTAAATACGAATATCGCGTGATTTGAATTTAACTCGACCTCCGGTACTATAATCGTGTGCAAGTGCGATTATAATACCGTTGTCGGGACTTTATGAAAATGTTTGTGTTAGAAAAATTGAATTAGTAACGGAATGCTTCCCTCTACGTCACGACATCGAAACTAACCCTTTCGGGTTATGTGATGTCGGTTTTCGTGTCAACGGGTTCCGTACTAAATAAAATGGGATCGAATGCGTTCAACCACGTTTAGTCACGATCACGTCACGCCTTTGAGCACATTGGGGCGGGGCTCCTCGAAAGGGCTCCACCTCCGTCGTTGCTCGTAAAAGGATTAGACGGATTTTAGGCGACGATTGTAGTTAAACGTTTCCGAAACCGAAATTTTGATATTAATATATATATATATACGCGGTATGATGATAATGTGTTAGCAACGCGAAATAGAAAAGTAAGTATGCGAAAATGTAAAGGTTAGGATGTTAGAGTTAGTGTTAGGATTGCAATACTAGTATAAGTAAAATAATAACGATGCAAAAATGTAAATAAAAGCAATAAAGGTCGAAATGGAGTTTAGGACACCCTCAACATACATGCTTAGTAAGGACCTCGGAAATGGACTCGCGAATAGTGACGGGACTATAGAGTATCAAGGATGTAGGTAAGTTATGGTGTGTGTGTGTGTGTGTGTGTTGTCGGTTTATCGAGGGACAAGGGACTCGGTTTTTTGTACGTGATTGCTTAGGGTTGTAGGGTGAAGAGTGTGACTGAAAATGTGAGATAAATGTAGGGTAAAATCAGGTAAAATGTATGTGTCAAAAGTTGTGAAATGAGTGAGGGTCATGGGGTATTTATAGAGTTTACCCCACGACCTAGGGTCACTTGATCGAGTGGCCCTAGTGCACTCGGTCGAGTGCCCTAGAAAATGGGCCTGATCCGGTTTTTGACGCTCCACTCGACCGAGTGGGTCAATCCACTCGATCGAGTGGATCAGATAATCCGAGATAAAAGAGGAAAGGTTGACTTGGTTGATTTGGTATCTTTTTTTGAAATAGATTTGGGCGCCAGCTTCTAGAAGGTCTCACTTAGGCTGATTTTTGTGACGGGTTCGTTTTTGACCGGGTTTTGACCCGGTCGCCAAAAGACGGGATTTATTTTTGGTGTCGGTTTTGGCCCAAATTAGTCTTTTTTTGCTCGGAACGACCCACTGGGCCTGAATTTGATGTCTATTTTGTGAGATTATTACTCCGCTAAAAGTCCATGTCAGATATTATGGATGTCGGGTCCAAATCCGAGTATACTAAGTCATGTTTGCGTCCGATCATCATCGGGTGTTTGTCGGGAACTGCTATAGACACTAGCAGGCAAAATGCGGGTGTCTACAGAGCCCCCACTCTGACTGAGGCTTGGACAAGGCGAAAGTCAGAGTAGCTACCAGGCCAATCGCAGATTACGACCTGGCAGCCTTCCGGTCGGGTCGTTTATAGTCCGGTAGACTAGCGTGAAGGGCTCGCCAGCCATAAGCAGAGGGTCATACCTGTCCTGCCGGTGGTAGCTCCGTTGGGGAGTAAAACTTGCTTTAGAAGTACCCGTATGCTGATACATCATGGCTCTGATTGTAGCATATCGGGATAAGCGTTGACTCACGCTGGGGAATGAAGTAGTTGCGCGGAGGCTTGCTTTTGAAGTCTCGGGGTGTACCTGTATGCTGACACATGATAAATTGCATGTAACACATAGGCAAAACACCGACTTGTGCTGGGGAAAATGTACTGGATTTTGAAAAAAATTGAATTTTTTTTTTTTTTTGAACTTAAAAGAATTTTTAGAAAGAATTTAGGAAAGCTCAGGATAACTAGATTCCTATTCTGGGTTGAAGTCAGGCCTGCACATGTTGGGGCCCAGTTTACTGAGGAGGCAGGGTTAGTCAGGGTTACTGCCAGGCTTCCCTATTATAAATACAGGTTTCCCTGCTTCAGCTTATTGCACCTTAAATCAAAAACCCTTCTCTTCTCTAAAAAAATCTCTCAGTCTTTCAAGAGAAATCAAGTTTCTGCCATGGGCATCGAGCATCTCACTTCAATGCTTTTTGCTTGGTCCCAACATTTTCGGGACGAGGATAGGATTCAGCTGACCCAAATGGGGATTACCAGCCTATTTCCTCTTAGGCGTCTGGTGCCTGATTCACACTTTTTGGACGCTTGTTTGGCGCTTTGGGATACTACCCACCACGTCTTTGCGTTTCCGCGGGGAGAAATATGCCCTCTTCCCGAGGAGATCGCAGCCATCGGGGGTTGGAGCCCTGTTGCTCGTCCCGCTATTCCTCCGTTCTACCCGGACCCGAGGAGAAGACTGAGGGACTTCCTTGGTCTGTCTCATGCTGAGACAGATCGAATGGTGCGGGGAGATACTGTCTCCCTTTTCGACTTGGCTGACAAGTTTATGAACAGCCAGGATGTAAGGGCTACGCCTTCTCACCGGCGTAGGGCTTTCGCGTTCTGCATGCTGCACCGCTACGTCTTTGAGGGTCTAATGGATGCTGAGTCATGCGTGGGTCAAATTAGGCTAATTGGAGTGGTTGACCAGATGGAGACTGGTCATAGCCCTGCTTGGCTAGCCACTGGGGAGCTCATCATGGGTCTGGATGCTAGGCGACTCGACCCAACCTGGCAATTGACGGGTAGCACCCTCATTCTGCAGGTATTCATCTTGCGATTTTTTTAAATCTTCCTTTTCTTTCTTTTTTTGTTTCGCGGTTTCTTGAGGTCCGTAAGTCACTCGATCGAGTGGACCTATCACTCGATCGAGTGATGTCTGTAAAGTGTTTCTGTTGGTCTGTGAAGAGCTTACTCGATCGAATCAGATGGTGTACTCGATCGAGTGTCATACCTGACGAGCTTCTGATTGTCTTAGAGTGCCCTACTCGATCGAGTCAGATGGTGTACTCGATCGAGTGTCTTACCTGACGAGCTTCTGGTTGTCTTTAGGGAGTCTTACTCGATCGAGTCAGAGGGTGTACTCGATCGAGTGGGCTGTAGCGAACCATTCATAAATTCCGTGTATACGTTTGCAGGTCTGGCTGTCGGAGCGCTTATCGATCATAGAGCCTCCTCCGAGCGTTCCCAACTACCGTAGCAGCCAACTCAGTTCTAGGGGGCGCCGGATAAGCTCGAATCACCATATAAATCGAGCTTATTGGGCCGAGGAATTGGTATTCCACGGTGGCCCGTTGATTAGGTGGACGGTTGCTTGGTGGTTCCTTTCCAAGCTGACAGGGTTGGCCAAGAGGGACCAAGCTCGTTACCTCGTGATCTTGTCCCTTGACTGGACAGTTCACATCTACCCGGACCGCATTCTGAGGCAGTTCGGTTCGTCTCAGCGCATTCCTGAGACCGAGGCCATTATTAGCGTCTCGCTCCAACTGACGGACGCTATGTGCGACACCTGGTTGCAGAGATGGTTTACTCGTCCTACATGGACTATTCCCAACCCTTGCCAATCCGCTTGGGTTTCTCGAGCCTATGAGAAGTGGACTTCTGAGGAGTCCGAGGAGGCTCGCAAAGCTCTGAAGGTCGATGAGGCCTTCGAACTGGTCCGTCGGGAGACGGTAAAGGACAATAGGGGATTCTATGATGAGGGAGAGACCCCTGCTACCTTAGTCCGATTAGAGTCGGGTCTTAAGTCACATACTAAGACTCGAGCTAAAGATGCCGGTGCTAGTGGCACGCGGGGGCGGCAAAGCCCCCAGACTGACTTGGAGCGGCGACTTGGGCCAAGGCTGGCGGCCCGGGACCGGCTAGGTCCGCGCGACCGGCTTCCTGAGCCCGTAAGGGCCCGACTTGGGCCAGTCGAGGTGGATGAGGACTCGAGTTCCAAGAAGCGAGTCCGGGCCAAAGAGGTTCCTGTGGTGATTCGGGAACGTTCTCCTCCGCGTCGTCGTCAATGGACGGCCAAGGAGGCCAAGGACAAAGGGAAGGGCAAGATGCCCTAAATACCGAGTCCTTAGTTTTATTATTTAAATATTATTATTATCTTGTCGTGTGTTTTTTTTTGAATTCCTGCACTTGTAAATTTCCCAAGCTTTTTGGGATTTTTTTTTTTGATAATTAATAAAAGGAAGTTTATTATTAAAACCATTCCTGTCTTTTCTCGATTGCATTGGTTGTGCCCTTTTGAGGGACTGCCTACGTATCTGCAGTTAGCAGAATCAAACCAAACGTAGTTCAGGCTTAGGAAATTGCAATCTCGAATTACACCAAGACTAATGGTTCAAGATGTTTCGCGACAGTAGAATGAATAATTCTAGCTCATTGACTTGCTTTTTGTAAAATAAATGATTTTGATAAAATTTGCTAATGACATTGAGAAATGGCTAAGGGTAGTAACGCTTCAGCTGGTCCAGGTTGGTTGGGTTGACGAACTCATTCCCGTCCAGGTCCGTCAGCATTACTGCTCCGCCCGATAGGATTTTCTTCACCAGATATGGTCCAGCCCAGTTGGGTTTGAATTTTCCCCTTGGATCAACTGGTAGCAAGGCTCGAACAGACTTAAGGACTAAGTCCCCTTCTTTAATGTTCCTGGGCCTTACTCGCTTGTTGAAGGCCCGTTGGATTCGTTTCTGGTATATCTGGATATTGTTGAGAGCGCGGGACCGTCGTTCGTCTAGTAGAACCAACGAATCGTACCGTGCTCGAACCCAGTCAGCTTCGGGTACTTGACTTTCTAGCAAAATTCTGAGGGACGGTACCTCTAGCTCGACTGGTTGGACTGCTTCCATCCCATAGGTTAGGTAGTATGGTGTCGCTCCGGTTGCGGTGCGAATTGACGTCCGGTACCCCCATAGGGCAAAAGGTATTTTGTCGGGCCAGTCCCGATAATTATCAGCCATCTTTTTGAGTATGGTGACAATTGTTTTATTGGCCGCCTCTACCGCTCCATTGGTTTGAGGACGGTATGGCGAGGACGTGTGCCTTTGAATTTTGTATTTAGCCAGTAAGGTTGCCGTCTCAGCTTAGAAATGAGTTCCATGATCACTGATAAATTCATGTGGGATTCCATACCGACATATTATCTTGTTTTGGATAAATTTGGCGACATGTTTGGCATTAAGGATGCGATATGATTCAGCTTCGACCCATTTGGTGAAATAGTCGATAGCTACCAGAATGAAGCAATGTCCACCGGTACCGGAGGGATTCACCTTCCCGATTATGTCGATACCCCATGTCGAGAACGGCCAAGGTGACGTCATGGTATAAAGCAGAGACGGCGGCATATGTTGCACATTACCAAAGATTTGACAGTTATGGCAATGTTTGACATAAAATTGGCAGTCGGTCTCCATGGTATTCCAGTAATACCCGAGTCTCATGATTTTTCGGACCAGCATGTGAGCATTCATATGTGGGCCGTTTTCACCATCGTGTACTTCGGCCATTACCTTCTCGGCCTTATATTTGTCAACACAAAGGAGAAGGGCCCCCTGTGCTGTCTTTTTGTACAGTTGCCCGTCATCAGTACGGATGAATTGGGTGGCTAGCCGTCGTAAGGCCTTCTTGGCTCGACCCTCGGTTCCAGGAGGATACTCTCCGCTGGTTAGGTATGTTAGCACAGCCTGGTACCAAGGTTCGGGATCAGTGATCTCGATGTCTTCGATGTCATGGACGTATGCCGGCTCAGACCGTCTTTCGACACAAATGGGCATACTGGTCACGTGGTCGGGGATGTTCAGTAAAGATGCCAATTTTGAAAGTGCATCTGCAAACTGATTTTCTTCCCGAGGCAGGTATATGTACTCTACCTTTTGGAATTGTTTCTCGAGATCCCTTACTTGTGCCTGGTAGGCCACGAGATTAGCATTTCGAGTCTTCCATTTTTGAAGTGCTTGGTTAATGACCAAGGATGAGTCGCCATGCACCCGGAGATTTGTGATCCCTAGGTTGGCGGCGGCTTGTAGCCCATAAATGCATGCTTCGTACTCTGCTGCATTATTGGTAACGTCAAAGTCCAGCTTGATGGAGACGGGAGTATGCTCCCCTCTTGGTGAAATTAGGAGGATCCCGACTCCGAACCCTCGAAAATTAGATGCTCCGTCGAAGTATAAATCCCATGTTTCGGCATCGGCATGGAAAATATCTTCGTCAGGGAAGGACCAAGTGTCGGTGTGTCCTTCCTCGGTTATTGGGCTGTCGGCGAGAAATTCAGCCACTATCCGCCCCTTGGTAGCTTTTAACGGTACAAACTTTAGGTCGAACTCGGTTAGCATGAGAGTCCATCTTGAAATCCGGCCGTTAAGGATAGGCTTTTCGAAGAGGTACTTGATCGGGTCCATCTTGGATAGGATATGGACCTCATGGCTGAGCATATAGTGTCGAAGCTTCTTAGTGGCCCAGACTAGAGCCAAGCACGTTTTTTCGAGCATGGTATATTTGCACTCATACTCTAAAAACTTCTTGCTGATGTAATAAACGGCTCGTTCTTCAGAGTCAACTGTCTGAGCTAGCATAGCCCCCATGGCTGTCTCGGTCGTCGTTAGGTATAATGACAGAGGCAAGCCGGGTTGAGGTGGCATCAAAACTGGCGGAGCAGACAGAATTTCCTTGATTTTGTCGAAAGCAGCTTGGCATTTGTCATCCCATAGTACCCGTTCCCCTATTTTCAGTTTCTTGAAAATTGGTTCACACACCATGGTTAGCTTGGAAATGAATCGACTAATATACTGGACTTTCCCGAGAAATCCCCTTATTTCTTTTTCGGTTTGAGGAGCTTGCATCTCGGTAATGGCTTTGATTTTAGCTGGGTCGACTTCGATACCTCGTTGGCTAACGATATGACCCAGTAATTTGCCTGACGTTACCCCAAAATTGCACTTTTGAGGGTTTAGCCTCATGTTGTATTTGCGCAATCGGGTGAAAAATTTTCTTAGGGCGGTGATGTGACCGTCCCGTTTTTTGGACTTGACGATCATGTCATCTACATAGACTTCTACCTCTTTATGCATCATGTCGTGGAGTAGAGTGGTAGCGGTCCTTTGGTATGTGGCCCCGGCATTAATGAGACCAAATGGCATGACTGTGTAGCAGTAAGTACCCCAAGGTGTAGTGAAGGTAGTCTTACTCATATCTTCTTCCGCCATCTTGATTTGATTGTATCCGGCATACCCGTCCATGAATGATAGAAGGGCATGATCGGCCGTGTTATCCACCAGTATATCGATGTGTGGTAACGGAAAATCATCCTTCGGGCTTGCTTTGTTAAGATCCCGAAAATCTACGCATACCCGCACCTTACCGTCCTTTTTAGGAACCGGCACGATGTTTGCGACCCAGTCCGGATATTCGGACACTTGTATGAAGCCGGCTTTGAACTGTTTGTCGACTTCTTCCTTTACTTTGAGAGACCACTCGGGCCTCATTCGACGAAGCTTCTGTTTGACCGGTTTGCACCCGTCTTTGATAGGTATGCGGTGCTCGGCTATTTCCCGGTCTATCCCCGGCATGTCCTTGTAGGACCACGCGAAGACATCTTTGAACTCTTGGAGAAGGTTTATGAACTGTTGTTTCTCCTGGGGCTCTAAGGATAACCCTATCTTAAGTATCTGAGGCTCTAAGGCTGTTCCCACGTTTATGGACTCGGTCTCTTCGATTACCGGATTCCGGGATTCCCTTTGCTCTAGTTGCTCGATCAGATGTGGAGGTAAGGGTACCTGTTCGTCGGATTTCTCAGTGTCATAGCATAAATCATTTTTGAAAGCAGGATTTAAAAGAGACAAGTCGTAAGCAGAACGGTTGTTATTATTGATTGAAAATTTAGAAAACAGCTCAAAGAGAGCAGCCATCTGATCGTTGGTCGGTGGCGGGATTGGTAAAGCACTCGGGACAGACCCCGAAGTGCTAGCAGCAGGAATGATAGAAGGGAGGGAGGTTACAGGAGTGACTCTAGCACCGACTTCTCTAGACTTGACCTCAGACTCTGACTCAGACTCCGACTCAGGCTCGGACTCAGACTCAGGCATGTCTCCCTCTCCGGCGACCAGCTTGTAGATCCTTCCTTGACTGTCAGTCCACTTGACAGTTTTCCTCCAGGCCCTTTTTCCCGTCTCGGAGCCAACATCCGAGATCAGCTTGGTCGGGTCAAACCTGTTGCTGCGGAGAATCAGGTTGACCAGGTCTTCCTTTGGAGTCGGGGCTACGGTGTCTTCCCCGAAGAGTAGCCCTAGCGCGGGCTCGGCATCGTCTGCTCCGTCGGACTGGATGAGGGCGAACACCTCATCTGGGATGTAGTTGCAATCCCGGGCCAAGTGGGTCTCGAGGTGCGTAGCATTGGGTTGGTATAGCCCGACTTGGACAGCCCCGAATACGGGTGTGACAAAGTAGTCAGACAACCGTGGGCTGTAAGGGCTCAAGTAGATACCCTTCATGATGTTGCAGGCCTTTTCAATTCCTGCTCGGACAACGTTGTCCGGAGTGAGGGCGTAGCCAAGGCCGAAGTGAGAGTCCTCGTCCTTGAGAACCTCGATGATCTTCCCAGCTGGAAGGTCGGGTCGAGAGGTAGCCCCCGGAAGGTACCCTAGGTTTTGGAGCATTGTGTCAATGCTCGTGGTGAAGTAAGGCCTAAAAAGGTACTCTTCCTCGATCATCCCCACAAAGTCGAACCCCCGGAGGTCCGTGCGGCCCGTGGCGTTACAGCTAGCCACGGTCATTGGGGTCGCCTCTAGAGTAATAATACCGTCGAGTAGAGGCATCTTGATCTTACGGTGGAGGGTGGAGGACACAGCTTTTACCGCGTGAATCCACGGCCTTCCTAGGAGCATGTTGAACGATGAGGTGACATCAATCACTTGAAATTCAAGCTCTTTTTCTATCGGGCCCGTGATGATGGTCAGCTTTATGGCCCCAGCTACCGACTTCGGGCTCCCATCAAAGGCTTGGATGGTTTGAGCAGTCGGGATATAGTCAGCCTCGGTAATGCCGAGGGCTTTGGCGGTCCTTAGAGGAAGGACGTTCACGGCTGACCCGTCATCAACTAGGGTCATCGGAAGGTATTTTCCTCGGCAAATCACCGTGATGTAAAGGGCCAGGTTGTGGGAGGTCCCGAATGGTGGCAGATCGGCTTCGGAAAATGTGATCATTGGGCCTCCTATTTTGGCCTTACCCTTTAGGTGGGGTAGGACCGTGGCTACCATTTCAGCGGGGGTAGCCAAAGAGTCGATCTTGACTTGATCGAGAGCCTTTGTAAGTGCTTCTCGATGTTCTTGAGAGCTAACAAGGAGTTGCCATATAGTGAGGTCAACTCGGGTTCTCTTCAATTGCTTCACGACGGCCGTTTCGGCGGTCGGCTCTTCAGGGGCGACTTCCATCCCGAGTGGATCGGTGATGGTTGCCGGGGTAGGGGTGTCCCTAGTGCTTGTGGCTAAATAGGGACGACCAAGGTTGTTGCTGGCTAGGACTCGAGTTTTGACTTCTCGAATCTGTTCAGGGGTGATGGGAACGGTTTCCCCTTTGGTGAGGTAGATATCATCCTCGTCGTCGAACCAGATCCCGTTAACTTGCGGGATGTAGGGAGAGATAAGGTGAGAGCAGTCGACCACCTTCCCGGCAAAGATGGCATGGGAGCTGAAAGGGTTCTCCTTGTTACTGGGCTTATCTCCGGGTAGCGGGATTTTTCCGCTTTCAATCAGGTCCTGGATCAAGTGTTTCAGCTTCCAACACTTTTCGGTATCGTGCCCATTGCCCCGGTGGTATTGGCAATAGGCCTGAGCATTGTAGTTCTTGGAGCGACGCTCGACTGGAACTTCAGGAGTTGGGCCTATCGGTTGGATTAAGCCTTTGGAGGATAGCCTTTGTAAGGCATAAGTATAGGTAGTACCTATATCAGTGAAGACCCGAGGTGGGGTGTTCTTCTTGGACGGGGCATCTAGTAGATTAACCGCGTCAAAAATGCTGCGGGTTGCAGCCTGGGGCTTAGTGGTGGAGGAAGAGGCCCCTTGGTATCCTTTGCTAGCAGCCTTAGTGAGGCTTTCTAGTCTCAGGTCGTCTTCGATCCTCATACCCATTTCAGTAAGGGTGGTGAAATTGGGTATGACTGCGTACCGGAGGTGAACCCGGTAGGAGGGGAGGAGGTTCTTGACAAAAGCCTCCACCAGAGTCTTCTCGTTGGGCTTATCGACTAATTTCACGCTCTCGGCCCTCCAGCGTTGAAGGTATTTAGTGAAACCTTCCTTTGGCTCTTGGGCCATGACCTCCAGAGATCGCATTGTGGTTTGGATCTCGGTGTTGTCAGCATAGTTCCGAGCGTACTCGGTAGCCACATCATCCCATGTAGGGTATTTTTTCGGGTCTAGCCTATAGTACCACGCCCGTGGGTGCTTCTCAAGGGATGCAGCGAAGAGGTTCTTGAACATGGATGAATCCACTCCCTTGATGGCCATGAATTCCTTGAAGGCCCGCACATGTAGTAACGGGTCCTCAGTTCCCTCGAACATGGGCAAACCTGTGAGATTGAGGTTTGCGGGCAGCTTGTCACTCACCGTGGAGTACTCTCGACTATTCTCCCGGTGGATATTGTTACTCCCAGTCAAATGGACTTGTTCTTCTAGCCGGCGCACTGCGCTGACCAGTTCAGTTATGGGCCCAGTAGTCTCGACATTAGGAGTCCCTTGCTCCACCGTAGCTAGGCGAGCAACAATGGCCACTTGGCCAGCCCTCATTTCGGTCAGTTGGGCTTTGATGTCGGTCTGCTTGGCGACCATGGCGTCCAAAGCGGTTTGCAGACTGTTCAAAGTAGCCATCCTTCGAGCGTGTCTGGTTGCCGGTGGCCTGTCTGTAAGAACACCGCGTAATCAGAAACTGAACCCAGGTCTGTGGAAAAGGAAAGGAAAAGTATATCCCGAGCGACACTAGGAAAGAAGACTAAAGACTCGAGAAGGACATCTAGACGGATGACCCGATGGGTGGTATAACTTCCTTAGGATTTTGGCTTTGTGGGCCTAATCCCGTTCGAAGGAAGGTCCACGTGAGACTTTTCCCCAGACTTTTGACTCGAGTGTATGGACGGACTTTCCTTTGTAGGGGTATGCCCTACGCGGGTCGGTCGTGCCTTGACTGATAAGGCGGACTCGGGAAAGGGGGGAAACTCGCGATATAGGATCAGCGGAGTTTCGACGCTATAGACCTTCGACATACTATGCAAAGACCCGACACATGGCTAGACGGTAGGTCCTATAATAAGGAAGGTTTACTAGGATAGTTGGATGTTTGAAAATTGAATATTGAATGAGTGGATGAATTTCCGAGAGTTTGGAAATTAAAAACGGAATTCCGAAAACCAGGATTAGAATTTTGAAAAATTCAGAAAATCGAGATGGTGTTGGAAATTCATGAATTAAAATGGGCAGCATGCCGACTAGAGAAAAAGGATATTTTGAGTCAAATCAGTTGATCCTAAATTTCGGCGGCATTCCGAGTTTTGAAAATTGGATATTTTGAAAAGACGGGTCCCGAAACGGGCAGCATTTCGGGTTTTTCAAAATTTGGGTGTTTTTTGGAAAGATGCATTTTTTGAAATGACGGTTTTTTGAAAAAATGACACGGAAACCAAGCAGCACGTAGTCAAGAGAGCATTATAACGACGCTTATGTATGCTTTACACTAAGTCTCGGTCAGTCGAATAGGGTCTATACCAACAACGATCGCATTCTCACGAAACGGGACGGACTTCCTAGCCAATTTTGAACTAGGACCTGCCGTAAAACCCCGGTGAGTTCCGCCATCGAAGTCTTTAGCGCACCCATGTAGGAATGCACCGTGGTATAGTGGGACGTCGGTCACAAGTAACCGGCCCGGGCAAAATTTGGGTTATGCATGAACCATTACACTAATGCGCACACACTAATATTCGAACGATTTCTCTTCGAGTCTCACCCTAGGAACCCCGATGCCATGTAGTACATCAGGTGTCCCCAGCGGAGTCGCCAAATTGTGGACATGACGTAGGTCCACCCCGACGCGGCCACGCGCGGGTTTGGGTAGGCGAATGAATCTCGTGGTGAGATTGTTCTCGGGTTCGAAATTTAAGTCAAAATGGAGTCGCCACCGAATTTTGTGGTTATTCGGAACCATACGAGCCCACTCTATGTCGTCATGGGCTATACACAAAGTAAGCCCACTTCGATTTCAGAGTTCATTGGGCTCGTCCCTTTGCATTGCAATATCGATACCGTCTAAACCGGCTTTCGTATATAGAATGACTCTCGTGCGCCAAGGGTTTCGGACATCCGGAAACCAAAGGTTCTGAGTAAGGGGTGAGGGTACGTGTTGGGAAGCCCACTGAGGACACCCAACCCCGCCCGCACATGGCGGCCTCTACTAAGACATCGTTCGTGTTCGTGTGAGCGCGCTAGTAAAACGATTAAATGATATGCAAACAGCGTTTTCGGACTAAGCATATGAATAGTGTGTTAACTACGTCATTTAATGCAT
The DNA here is from genome assembly GCA_958450325.1 of Agrostemma githago. Classification (NCBI taxonomy): domain Eukaryota; kingdom Viridiplantae; phylum Streptophyta; class Magnoliopsida; order Caryophyllales; family Caryophyllaceae; genus Agrostemma; species Agrostemma githago. Next base: position 53,228,014 of record OY288246.1, on the reverse strand, counting down.
CTTAAATATGGTCAAAGTGGTTTAGCATGCGAGGTTCATTTATAAAGCAATAAGCAAGTAAATAAATGAAGCTCAAACGTAAATAACGTACAAGTTACTCGGGCGGAAATACAACCCGGCCAATACGAAAATTGCAAATGATATGGAAATAGTATAATAAATAAATAAAAGCTAGGGACGGACCCATATGTAAGCTTGACCGCGAAATGTGTAAGTGGACTAACCCCGCTTAAATGTACATTGTGTTGTACATCCAACGAAGGACGGAGGCATAGGGCCTAAGCGTGATGCTAGCCCGATCCTATGTCTCGATGCCTTGTCCCGACTTATCACGTCGAAAAATCGATCAAAGTCGTTAAGGTGTCGTGATGTGCATGGTTTTGAAAATGGAATAGTCACGTGATGGTCTTTACACGTGATGACTAATGTCGATAAAAAAGACGAGGCTTGAAAGTGTGTGTCAAGGCCCTCGGTTTTCTGGGTTACAGGACCCACTCGGTCGAGTCATGGTCCGACTCGGTCGAGTGTACCCTTGGAAGGTAATCTGCCCAGTTTTATGGATGCTACTCGATCGAGTGGCCTATGCACTCGGTCGAGTAGCCCCTGTACGAATGCTAACTCGTTTCATTTTTGGGGTTGAAAACGACGGTCGGTCGAGTTAAATACGAATATCGCGTGATTTGAATTTAACTCGACCTCCGGTACTATAATCGTGTGCAAGTGCGATTATAATACCGTTGTCGGGACTTTATGAAAATGTTTGTGTTAGAAAAATTGAATTAGTAACGGAATGCTTCCCTCTACGTCACGACATCGAAACTAACCCTTTCGGGTTATGTGATGTCGGTTTTCGTGTCAACGGGTTCCGTACTAAATAAAATGGGATCGAATGCGTTCAACCACGTTTAGTCACGATCACGTCACGCCTTTGAGCACATTGGGGCGGGGCTCCTCGAAAGGGCTCCACCTCCGTCGTTGCTCGTAAAAGGATTAGACGGATTTTAGGCGACGATTGTAGTTAAACGTTTCCGAAACCGAAATTTTGATATTAATATATATATATATATACGCGGTATGATGATAATGTGTTAGCAACGCGAAATAGAAAAGTAAGTATGCGAAAATGTAAAGGTTAGGATGTTAGAGTTAGTGTTAGGATTGCAATACTAGTATAAGTAAAATAATGACGATGCAAAAATGTAAATAAAAGCAATAAAGGTCGAAATGGAGTTTAGGACACCCTCAACATACATGCTTAGTAAGGACCTCGGAAATGGACTCGCGAATAGTGACGGGACTATAGAGTATCAAGGATGTAGGTAAGTTATGGTGTGTGTGTGTGTGTGTGTTGTCGGTTTATCGAGGGACAAGGGACTCGGTTTTTTGTACGTGATTGCTTAGGGTTGTAGGGTGAAGAGTGTGACTGAAAATGTGAGATAAATGTAGGGTAAAATCAGGTAAAATGTATGTGTCAAAAGTTGTGAAATGAGTGAGGGTCATGGGGTATTTATAGAGTTTACCCCACGACCTAGGGTCACTCGATCGAGTGGCCCTAGTGCACTCGGTCGAGTGCCCTAGAAAATGGGCCTGATCCGGTTTTTGACGCTCCACTCGACCGAGTGGGTCAATCCACTCGATCGAGTGGATCAGATAATCCGAGATAAAAGAGGAAATGTTGACTTGGTTGATTTGGTATCTTTTTTTGAAATAGATTTGGGCGCCAGCTTCTAGAAGGTCTCACTTAGGCTGATTTTTGTGACGGGTTCGTTTTTGACCGGGTTTTGACCCGGTCGCCAAAAGACGGGATTTATTTTTGGTGTCGGTTTTGGCCCAAATTAGTCTTATTTTGCTCGGAACGACCCACTGGGCCTGAATTTGATGTCTGTTTTGTGAGATTATTACTCCGCTAAAAGTCCATGTCAGATATTATTGATGTCGGGTCCAAATCCGAGTATACTAAGTCATGTTTGCGTCCGATCATCATCGGGTGTTTGTCGGGAACTGCTATAGACACTAGCAGGCAAAATGCGGGTGTCTACAACTATACTTACTATACTACGTAATAATATAGTATATTACTACTATAACATAATACAGTAATAATATAGTAATACTATACTATATTATTATGATAACGGATTAAATTATTTGAATGTGTTACGTAATATTTTGAAATTGTGATAACGGTATGATGTCATTATATTTTAGGCCGTATTCATTTATCAATGAATTAAACTCGAAAAGAAGCGACTGAAAAATCAGAGTCCGTGTTTCTAGATTGTGGAACGTGGAAGGCATTAAGATAAAAGGATTCGTGATTTGTACCGATATGGTGCTTATTGACAAAAATAATTTATGTTATCGTTATCTAAATAATAGAAGCATTGTGAAAATTATAATTAATTGAACTTAATTCGTTCGCATCCTACACGATAATTTTCAACCTTTTTACATTATATAATAAAAATTATATATTATAGGGAGATGTAATATAAATTATTATATTAAAAGTATATAGAATTGTAATAGGAAAGCATTATATAATAAAAATTATATAGTAACTTAAATAAAATTATCTCACATCGAAAAATTATATAATAGGGTGATGAAATTTCATTATATAATTAAAAGTAATTATTCGTCTTTAGATCTCAACTAAAAAAATAAAGAGTTTTAAGACTATCGAATTAAGTAAAATTATTTTACATTTAAAGAATAATGTCATTGAAATAACGTCATTGAAAGATGTTATGTTGTTTAGTAGGTGGTTTATCCCACATTGAAAGAATAATGTTAATGTGTGAAATTTACTATGGGTGTTAAATACATTTTTCATCCGTAATTGTAGTTATAAGTAAAAAGTGAGGATAGTATAGTAAAAAGTTAGACCAAATAGGAAATATTTACGATGGGAAGAAGATAGAAGGACGGACGAAAATAGAATATGGAAGAAGATAAAAGGAAAGAGAAAGTACTCCGTAGTATAATTGTAATCATAAGGGGTGATCCTATGATTATAAATTGAAGTCATTATTGATTCTTAGATATGAACTATATATCAACCCAAATATTTACACAATAGTAAAAAAAAAGATATTATGAGTTTTAATTATTATCTCCACAATAGTGAAATTTGTTAGAAGAAACTTTGTTAAATTATTAAATTTGTGTTATTATAGTTTTAGTTGTTATGAGTTTAAATTTGTGTTATTAAATATTAATTTATCTTAATAATTTATTAAATACGGAGTATTAATTTGATAAAAAGTTATTAAAGGTATAAAGCTTGAAAAATAATATTATTTCAGGTATAAAATATCAGTTTACCCTTATTTTTATAATCTTTAGATGAGATCTTTTATTTCTATATAACTTTTTTTTCAATGTAATTAAACCAACTAACCCGTGCAGCGCACAACTTTTAATCTAGTATAAAATATGTTATACTTTCTACGGAGTACTAATTAGTCATGATAACGAACATGGTATAAATAATGAATAATTAGCTTAGAATCACATATTCACATGGCACTAGGGATGGCAATGGGTCCGGGACCCTACCCGGACCTGTCGGGTCTTACCCTAACGGGTCGGGTACGGGTCTTTTTTTTTTTTTTAGATCCTGCGGGTACGGATCGGGTATGGGTCCATCAATAATTTTCCGGATCCGGGTCTGGGTCCTATAGGTTGGACCCGGACCCGACCCTTGGACCCGTTGAAATTATTTTTTTTTTCAAAAAGAAAAAAAGAACTTAGTGGATGCGGTAATTCAATCTGTAATATAGTAAATGAAACATAATACAAACCACAATGGGAGAAGGAGACTTTACCTTAGCAATAGAAAATTAGAAAATAACAGCGAGTTATTCTAATACGTGTATCGAAACTCATTAAATACCAAATTTCACCTCCTTTATCAGTACGTCAGGCCTTTTTAGCGTCCGGTTTAAAGTCATACAACTTCTGTTTTATTCATTTATTTGCCTCTATATTTATTGCGAATAATATTTTAATCAAGGGCGAACAAATAAAGGAGACGGAAGAGTATATATTAAAAAAATGTACAATCGGGTCCGGACCCGGATCCTACCCGGACCCATCGGGTCCGGGTAAGGGTCTTAAAATTTTGGACCCTTATGGGTCCGGGTCGGGTCCGGGTCCAACTTCTGAAACACGGGTCCGGGTCCAGGTCTTGTCGGACCCGACCCATACCCTACCCATTGTCATCCCTACATGGCACCCGTTCACATTTCACACACTCTCCTTCCTCCGATTTTTTATATAAGTAGTTCTCATTTTTCGAGAAACATACTCCTCTCTTAAATATTCCTTCAAATTATCAATTAAACAATATCAAATGTATACTCATATGAAAACATTTTTTATGACGAATCTAATGATTTAACTTTTATAAAAAAAATTCAAAATATTTTTTTTATATATTTGAAAGTCAAATATTTATCTCTTTAAAAAAAAAACTACTTATAATTATATAAAAAAATCGGGGGAGTATATAATTCCTCGATTATATTCACTCATTTCCATTCACCTCTTTTTGGAAACTAAACAACAATCTAAGGAGTAAATGTTAAACTAGAAAAGGTAGATTCAGTACTTTGTAAAGAAAAGAATATAAACCTATTTTCTCAAAAGATTATGAAGTACTATATTTACTCAAAATTATTTTTTCCTAACGAGTGTTTATTCAATCCTACTAATGAATTTTTGTAAAAAAATCCATTATGCCCCTTCACAAACCCTAAACTTTTACCCAATATTTAATTTATCTTTTTTTCATTTTATCAACTTACCTAATCAATCAATGCTTATGAATTTGATTTGTGTAATCAATCAACATTTCTGAATTAGATTTATGTAATCAATCAACACTTTCAAATTCGTTGTGGATTCTATTTTAATTATTTAATATCGATTACTTAAATTTAACGTAATAAAAGAAAAAATAAAATAAAAACATAGGAGTAATATTAAAGCAAAAGAAATTTTGTAAAATATGAAAAAATAATTTAGGAGTATAAAAAAAATTAAAAATAGAATAATAATTATAAAAAAAAATCCAATTGCATCCGTAATCCCCACCCACGACAACCCCTCTCTCCCACCACCACCACCACCAGTCACCCCACCCACTCTCACCCACCTACCCTCTCAGACCAACCAGACCCGACCATCCATCCAGACTGACCCAACCACCCTCATCCACCCCATACCCCGACCACCCTCACCCACCACTCGGACCAACCGCGCCCGTACAACCCTCGATCCAAAATCACCCACCACCACTGACCCCACCCAGCCCGATGCTTGTGTTTTGGGTGGTGGTTGTTTATGAAGGTGTGTACATGGGAGGGTTGGATTTTGTGGGTTTTTTAGAGAGAAAATCAAAGAATTTGTGAGGATGGGTGAAATGACAAGGGTAAATCGGTCAAAATGCCGTTAGAATTGAGTAAAAGCTCGTCCTATTTACTCCGTATCTTTTATTTACTTTGTATCTATTACTCCTATATCACAATAAAGTTAATGATTAGATTATACAACTTGTGGTACATTAAAGCAGGCAAATCGGACTGGGCCACCGTCGTCGGCTCGGTCCGGCACGATTTTTGAGCACGACCGGCCCGATCCGACTTGAAAATCGTGCCTGGCTTGGGCACGACCACCCGTGCCTCGGGTCGGGTCGCGGCGTTGGTTTCGTTGGGAAGCCCGTGCCTGGCACAGACACGGCACGACCCGACCCTCTGACAGGCATTGACGCGGGCACGACACGAACCCGAGAAAAGCACGACATTATGGTCGTTTATGGCCGTTGAAACAACACCATTCTTCTTTCTTTCTTTCTTTATTTATTCCAAACAAAATTCCTATAAATAATCATTTCATTCAACTCAATTTCACACAAATCATTCTAATCTCCTTCTAATCTTCTAATCATTCTAAATTTCTAATCATTCTTATAATCCTCTTAATATTCTACATTTCTACTATTCGAATAATCTTACTCTAATATTCTAATCTTATAATATACCCCCTCCGTTTCAATGATAGTTTTCACCTTAAAAGCGACACATTTCTTAAGAAAAATAATAAAATATACAAAAGTAAGGAGGAGTAAGGTAAGTGGGCTACCCAGATAAGAGAGAAGTATGATAACAAAAAAAGGAAAATCAAAGAAATCAAAGAAATTGTTGAAAAAGGAAATGTGAAAGATATCAATGAAACACAGAGGGAGTAAGTTATAAAAATTATTACTAATCTTATAAAAAATATATATTAAAAAAATATTAGTTATAAAAATTATTTACTAATCTTATAAAAAATATATAAAAGATAGTAATTGTAATATAATAAGTACTAATCTTGAAGTTTGAAGAATTGAAGGTTTTGGTTGCGATTTTTGTGCTAATTTACGATATTGAAGAATTTACCGCATTTTTTGGGTTTTTTAAAATTATAATCTATCGAATCTCAATATTCGACCACTTCTCCGGATTTCTACAAGCTTTGTTCGTATTTAATAACTTAATCTCGTTTACTTTAATTTTGTTAATTATTGTTGTTTATTACTTAATTATAGTCTTCACTCTTCACTTATTCACTTATTATAAATTTATAATTAAGTTACCTCATAAATAATTTGTTACGTATTAATTTGTTGATTAAAATAAATTGATATTTGTTATTAAATTTTTTAATTAATATGGTAATTAATTTGATAATTAAATTGTTAACCCGTTAAAATATTAAAATCATGTCGGAATCACATAACACCAAGTCAACGTAAAATGGAGTCGATCACAATAACATTAAGGTAGTGTAGAACCCTCCGGTTCACAAACACCACAATCAGAGGCACAAGGTCAATTTACGACCCCACCATTTAACCCCAAACAAAACCAATGGTCCGGTTTCACGCCTTCATTCTTGAACTTCAACACCCCGAGGAGGTCAACCCATTACGTTTACGATTTAACCGGGGGACAACCGAGACAAGGGTCCCAACAAGCTTCTAACACGACGCCCAACCAATTTATTTTTGATATGTCCACAATGTCGGAGTGACCACCTTTACCACCGTTTCCTTTTACACATACAAGCCTAACACTGTTTAAACAATTTATACCACAATCGTCTACAGAGTCTTCACACGACACATCTGCACAAAGCATGTCACAATTTACAAATGAATTTCCACAAACCGAAACGGTTCAACCACCCAGTAATGAGGTAATTTGGATGACGGAAGCAGAAATGGCTGAAATAAATGCAATGGGTAGCAGAAGTAAAGTATGGCTAAGTTTCACTAAGAGTAAAAATAAAAAAAAACTATGTGTAATAATTGTAAGACTGTGTCAACTGGTAAAAGTGAATCTGGTACCGGTCACCTAACACGACACGCTAAAAAATGTGTTTCCAAAAACGTCGGTCAAACATCAATTGATCAATTTATGACCCGACCCCCTTCACAACAAGACTATAACTATGATTATAGTGCATGTGCTGACGAATTATCCAGAATAATAATTCAAACGGAAAAACCATTTGCTCTAGCTAAACACCCAGCGTTTAACAGATACTTAAAAAGCAAACCAACCGGCTCATAAAGAAACGAGTCGTCGTAGTGTTAAAACTAAAGCAATGAAACAATATATGGAGGATAAAATGGAGCTTATATAAATCTTCAAAAGAACGAAATCTAGATTATCATTAACGTCCAATGAATGGGGCTCTGGTTACGATTACTCTTACCTACGTTTACAGCTCACTGGCTAGATGAGGGTTTGGTTTTACAAAAAAGAATAATTGAATTTGCTAGATTAAAAAGTCTTCATACCCCTAATAATATCACCGACATTATTGTGAGAGCGATATGTGATTATGAAATTATAAATAAAATTTTGACTGTTACTTTTGATAATGCAACGTTTATGGCTTCTGGCGCTAAGATGTTGAAGACTAGTTTACAAAATATTTTTTAGATGGTAAATTGTTACACGTTCGATGTGTTTGTCACATTTTAAACTTATGTGTTAAGGATGGTCTAGTGGGTTTAAGATACTATCACGCCAATTTTAAATCAGTGGTTATGCACTTGATCACGTGTCACTTAAGGCGCCAAGATTGGCGTAACTTTTATAAATTAAATAAAATTAGATATAGAAAATTCCCCCCAAAAAACAATACGATGTGGAATTCAATCTACACAATGGTAAAGGCTTGTTTAGAGTACAAGGATCTGCTAACTACTTTTTGGAACTCTCATTTTCTCAATCAACCATTATTTGATGATGATTGGGACAAAATAGAAACGTATATTGACTTGTTGTACGCCTTTGAGGAAGCAACAAATGCATTTTCTCATGTATATATACCTACGACCCCTTTTTTCATCCCTAACGTTATTAATATTGCCTTTATTTTCCAAAAATATCAAGGCAAACCTGATTACAACGGGTTTCTACCCACCATGGAGACCAAATGGCTAAAATATTGGGACGATATTCTTCTCATCTTTGTATTTTCAGTGATTTTAGACCCTAGGTGGAAATTTGACCTTTGTTGAATGTTATAAAAATTTAATGAACATAGATTTCAACCATGAGTAATATAAAGCCTCGATTAGAAACGACGGTGCGATGACGGTGCGATAACCTTTGTTGAATGTTATAAAAATTTAATGAACATAGATTTCAACCATGAGGAATATAAAGGCTCGATTAGAAACGACTTTGGTACACTATTTGGCGAATACGAGCGGATTTATGGTAACACTAACACCACTCGTACTTCTCGATCATTTGCAGGTGCTAGCAGTAGCTGATCGACGGCTACAGGATTGGGCAAGGCCTTGTCACAAGTGTCTCGACTAAGGCCATCTTCTCAAGCTACACCGACATCCGATCTTGCGGAATTTCATATGTACAGGCAATACGATTATTTTCGCAATGTTGAGGATGACGATAGAATAGACATTGACCTTCTATCCTGGTGGCGAGAAAAAGAAGTAGGTCTTCCAATGATGTCTATAATGGCGAAGGACTTCCTCACCATTCAAGTTTCATCTCTAGCGTCCGAACACTGTTTTAGTGCCGCTAATAGGATGTTGGATGATAAACATACGTCTTTATCTTCCGAGACCCTCCGCATTTGTGTCTGCTATAAAGACTGAATGAATGCAAGAGACCAAAAACAAGGTGAAGACATAAAAGATAGTGACATTGACACCGACGATACCATTACTAGCACCGAATCATAGACGTAATTATTTTTTCACTTACAATTTTACAAGTCCACTTTAATTATTTTTTAAATTCTTATATATACTACAAAGATTATATTTGTAACTTTTAGTTTCTTATACATACTACTTGTGGACATGACACATGTCCACCTCGACGCGGCCACGCGCGGGTTTGGGGAGGCGAATGAATCTCATGTGAGATGGATCTCGGGCTGAAATTTAAATCGAAGTTGGAGTCGCCACCGAACATTGTGGGAGTTCGGGCCCATTCGAACCCACTCTATATCTTGGTGGGCCGTGCACAAATTACGGCCCATTTCGATCTCAGAGTTAATGGGGTTCGTCCCTTTGCATTGCGATACCGATACCGACATTATCGGTTACCGTGTATTGAATGACTCTCGTGCGCCAATTGTTTCGGGCATCCGGAAACCACGGTTCTGAGTAAGGGGTGAGGGTACGTGTTGGGAAGCCCACAAAGGACACCCAACCCCGCCTACACTTAGTGGCGTTTACTAAGATACCGTTCGATTTTAGAATACGCGCGTTAGTAATTCGGTTGAAATGTGATGCAAATAGCATTTCGACTAAACATGTGAAGATTTGAATAAGTTTCTACATCGATTTAATGCATCTTTGAATTATGTTGAAGTTATATTTAGTATGCGAGGTTCGTTTTAGTACAATAAAACCAAGAACGAGAATTAAACGCAAAGACAAAAACAAATGAGTTAGTAATTAACGGTAATAACGGATCGTAAATAGATTAGAATGATATAATAAGACACGATGCATAGGTTTGAAAAGAGTGAGACACGTGATGGACTTGACACGTGTTGACCAAAGTCATAAAAATATTTGAAAAGGCTTAATGCATGTGAAGGGATCACGATTTGAGGCGTGAATGAGGCCACTCGGCCGAGTCATGGGGAGACTCGGTCGAGTGCCCTCTTTAGAATCCTTCTGCCGGTTTTTTGGGGTGCCACTCGATCGAGTGGGCTAAGCACTCGGTCGAGTGCCCCCTGTACGAACAATAGTTCGTTTCGAAATTTAGCATTGATTTCGAAATTGCTTTTAATTTTGAAAATCGATAATTTTGCTAAGTCATGTAAAAATATGATACGATTTATAATCGACTTAATTTTCGATACTCGTCATATTCGATACCTGATTACGGAATCAATATCTAATATTTAGAGCGAATTTTAGAAAAGACGTTATAAGTCGTTTTAAATTGAACTAAGACGAAATAATTCTCTTCGCATTGTAATGTCGTAATTAGTCCCTTCGGACTATGTGACAATTATTTCAACATCAACGAGTTCGTGCTAGTTTAATTTGTTGACTAGGTCTTTTAGACGCAATATTCGACTACGGAGTCGATATCGCATCTTAAGAAAAGAAAACATTTTTTATTTGTTTGATTAGAGCGAAAGAAGAAAAATAAAAAAGACGAAAAGAAGAAGAAGACGACGAGAGAGACGAGAAAAACAAGAGAAAGGGAGAGAGAAAAGGAAGAAAACGGGTTTGAATTTGACACCCTCAACCTACATGCTTAGTCTTCTCGGAATATGGCTTGTCAAGTTATGGCTTAGGCACGGGAGCTTCGAGATGATATAGGAAAAGTTATGGTGGTTTATAATTGGGAAGGGATTTGACAAGTTTTGCTCTCGGGTCTTTTACGAGTTTTGATCTCGGGTTCGCTAGTTTATGCTTAGAGGGGATGTCGAGGTTGAAGAGGAAAAAGTTGTGGGGATTGTCGGGTGTGTAAGGGTGTGTCAAATCTGGTCCTCAATTATGTTGACGGGGTGGGGTATTTATAGGAAAATACCCCGGCTTTGGATAGAGAAAGCACGGTTTTGGGTGAAAGGAAACACCCGGTTTTGGATAGGATGAACTTCCGATTTTGGATAGAAAAAGGAGCACTTGACCGAGTGGTGTATGGCACTCGATCGAGTGCCCGGTCTGACACCGGTTCTTGTGAGTTTTATGAGCCAACTCGACCGAGTGGGCCGGTCCACTCAATCGAGTGGGTCTGGTCGGATGGGATGGTTTCTTAGAGATAAAATTTTATCTCTAACGATAAAGTTTAGTTGCTTTGATCCTCTATGTAGCTGATTTTTGTATAGTCTTTGACTTCGAGTCAGGTTTTCGAAGTGGCGTGACTGATTTTTATGTCTCGAAAATGCCTTTGATCGGGGTTTGACTCGGTCGCTAAAAGACGATTTTGCCCCTGGTGTCGATTTTGACCCAAATAAGTCTTATTTGATTGGAAATGACCCATTGGGCTTGAATTTAAGGTTGGTTTTGTGAGTTTTTACTCCGTAAAAAGCCCAAGCCAAATACTAACGATTTTGAGCCCATATTCGAGTATGTTGAAGCACGTTTGCGTCCGATCATCATCGGGTGTTTTTTTGGAAACTGCTATAGACACCTGGCGGCCAAATGTGGGTGTCTACAGAGCCCCCACTCTGACTGAGGCTTGCACAAGGCGAAAGTCAGAGTAGTTACCATGCTAATAAAGGATTAAGACCTGGTAGACTTCTGGTCGGGTCGATTATAGTCTATTAGACTTGCGTGAAAGGGCTCGCTAGCCATAAGATAGAAATCATACCTGAGTGGATGCTAATAGCTCCGTGGGGACTTGTTTTTTGAAGTCCTGGGTGTATCTGTATGTGGATACATCCCATCTTGGAGCTGCGCGAGAGCTTGTTTCTGAAGCCCTGGGTGTGTCTGTTTGCAGACACATCCCAATTCGGAATTACGCGGGAGCGTGCCTGAGAAGCCCTGGGTGTGTCTGTTTGCAGATACATCCCAATTTGCAATTACCCAGGAACTTACCTAAGAAGCCCTGGGTGTGCCTGTTTGCAGACACATCCCAATTCGAAATTACGCGGAGCTTGCCTAATTAAGAAGCCCTGGGTGTGCCTGTTCGCAGACACATCCCAATTCGGAACTACCCGGGAGCTTGTTTCTGAAGCCTTGGGTGTACCTGTATGTAGGCACATCTCGTGTTTCTTTAGGAGAAATGCCACCTTGGGCTTTCCTCTGGGGAGTTTAGTTAGTGGCGCAGGCCTGCTTCTAAAGCCTTGAGTTGTACATGCTTACGGTTACACAAAACTTTGCATGTAACATTTAGGCAAAACACGACTCACGCTGGGGAATAAAAACTTGATGTTCCGTTGGGAAGCACAAGCTGGTACCTGAAACGTTAGATACATAGGCAGAAATAGCAAATATAGCAGATGGCAAGATAGCACATAAGAAATGCAGTTAGCATCTATAGACTGACTTGCGCTGGGGAAAATGACTTTTGCTTTATTTTGAAATCGAAGTCCTGAAAGCAAATCACGTGCAAGGAGATAGGTTTTCAAAATTAAAAGGGGTAGAAAAGAAATTTGCAGTTTAAATAGACTAAAATTTGACCTTGTCGAAAAGGATTTTCCCAAATGGCTAAAGTTTGCAAATTTCAAAGCAAGAATTTAAAAAGAGAGGCCTATCGTCAGACTTGACTCTGGACGCGACAAGACGAGTTGACAGACACGACCTGGACTCTCGAGAGGTTGGAGCGTAACTCTGTAGGGAGGTGGGCCACCTAAGATGACAAGACTCTTAAGTTGCGCTATTCCGTAGCCTAGGCGAGTGGCAACATGGTCGAACATCGAAATGGGAAAGATATGTTATAGAGGAATTGTAGTAGTCTATAATGAGACTGTTTTTGCATGACTCAGCAGTAGCAGTGCTGTAAACTATTGCTCTTTGAATTTTTTTGGTTTTGGGATACACTCCTAAGTAGGTGTAGCTTCGAGTCCCTGACAAATTCTTGTCTTCGACTGAGCCGAGTAACTAGAACACACCGGTAAAAAAGGTGGCTAAGCTAGTTTTTTTTGAAATTATCTGGATTTTGTGAGTGGATTGAGGTCTTCTGCCTAAGAGAAGCCCCCAGGATGACAAAGGTAACTGTTGAGAACATGACAGTGTCGTGATAGGAATGACGGTGCTTTTTGAATGTGTGTCAATGTGGGTGGTTGTGCCTTTGTTGAAAGGCTGCCTACGTATTTATGTGCGGTGAAATCAAACCATGTCGTAGTTCAGTGGATTGGAAGATATATAATGGTGCCTAGTTTATTAGGATTTTGTGTGTAACTAGCCATAGCGATGGTGTAGGCTAGGTGCATTCCCAATGATGTTTTGATCAAAGGGCTAGAATAGTTAGGATATTGATCCTGTGACTGTGAGCATTTTCCGGGGTAGCCCCCAGAGGTGGTGTGAACTATTTGGGCATGTTCTATGCCGACTGCAAGTTGAATTCCCGTGTTTAGGGTTGGTAACTGACTTGGATAATTTTGAAAATGAGGTGCTAGGTCGTAAGTGGCTTCGATGATTTGAAATCTGGAGCTCGATTTTTGTGGAGCTAAGGCTTCGAGGGTAAGGTATTGTAATGTGGTAGGAAAGGGGATGTAATCCCCTAGAAATTCTAACACGATACAGTGGCGGAAACACTGTAGAGTCGGGATTAAAACACGCTGTAACTATGTCTTAGAAAAATTAAAATGGTAAAGTCAAACAATAGGCCTTAAATAAAGTGGCCAAAATTTAAAACAATCCACAAAAGGGGTTTGAACAATCCATAAGACATAATTATTAAAATAAATAAGTATGATCCACACTGCTCACTAGCCCACACCCGGAACATGTATACCTGCCATGTTAAAACATAACAATCACAATCAGTGGGGAGCAACGTCAACGTTCTCCCAGCCGTATGACAGGATTTTAAAAACTGTAATTACTACTATAGAAAAAAAATAGTAAAAATGAAAACTGTAAAACATTATAATGAAAATAAGATTTCAGTGAAAAACTTCACGCATCGAAATAATATAATAAAAATGAGTTTTCCGAAGAAAACATAAAACATTTGCCAACCTGCAACCAAATTATATCGATAATAATAAAAATATTCAAAATAGCGTTATGGATAGGATTAGTGATGAAGGCTAGACTTTCACTAGGAGAATACTAAAAACTAGCTTCGAGAACTTAGTTCAAACAAATCAAACGTCGATCTCTAACTAGGCTACTCAACCATAATAGGACGGCGACTTATAAATGCGTGGCCCTAGTTTAAGATAATATGCACACCCCTCCCGAGCACCATATATACTCAGTTCAACCCGACGGCGTCTTACACTGCGAGGCACGAGTTTAAGGTCAAAATGTACACACACTCCCGAACACCATATATGTTCGATTCAACAACCAGTGTGCCCCATAAAGACACATCAGCCTTATAGTTGAAGGCAAAAACGTAAACCCCAGAATATATTACTCTAAACTCACACTTGTTCTTATTCCATAACTCCAAAACAAAGCCATTATCGATATATTTAAGAGATATGATCATTATAATAATAAGAGAACAAAAGGGAAAAAGGATTGCCTTCCGAAAGAGGAAACTTTCAATTTTAGGAAACTTCTATATTTAGAAACTTCTATTTTTAGAAACTTTACAAAAATAGCATTATATCAAATTATCAAAAATATTAATTTATACTGATAAAACATTTTAGTAAACAATGTTGATTTATAAAGCTAGTACTTTCGGCCTTAACGATATTAACTCTTAAAACGAGAACATTTGAGTTAATGAAATTATTGAAACGTCATACAAGTGTTTATAAAATGATTTAGAAATGTCTTAAAATTTTTAAATACTACTAATTAGGGTGTTTCCAAAATTTACAAAACTAAAATTCCCTAATTTTTATTAGTTTCGACAATACGATTATAAATAGGATTTTACGGCAAATGTCAAATTAAATCTTTTAACGTCTTTTATTTAATTAAACCATTGGATATATTTAGAGTATGTTAAGGGATGATTTAACTCACAAAGTTTCAGATTTAAATGCTTCCAAAATGGTTGGAAAAATAATTCTTTTAGGTAAGACGAAACATTTTAACAATAAGTCAGAAGTTGTCCAAAATCAATACTTATTAGTTAAAGACATTAATAAATAGTACAAAAATTACATAAAATAGTTCAAATATATTTATGGACATTCTGTCCAGAAAAGAAACTTTCCAGAATCCTAAAACTCGGTTTTTAAAAGGTTTTCTCGTTAATCGTATGACATCGACAATAATTATTAATAAAAATAGTAATTACAAAACGATTTTAGTATTAATATCCAAAATTTATTATTAAACTTAAAAATCATGATTTTCCAGAATCTATCATTTTTCCAGATTTCCAAAAATTCCAGATTTAATAAATCCCGTCAAAACCGTCTTTAAAACCCGTTTTCACAATTAACGATTCCATTAACAAAACTTATCGTTCCAAACATTTTATTAAAGCACTTAAACTCATAAAATTAAATTTTATTATGAAATCATTAGAATCATAATTTCCAGAATTAAACCAAAGACCAGAAATCGAGAATTTAAACGACAAACACGGTTTTAACGATAAACGATGATTTAAAGTGATTAATTAATTCATCCACTTAACAATTCCCAAAAATTATGAAAGAATTCAGAAAATTCTATTTCATCAGGAAGTTTCACCATGTCAAAAATCAGATTAAAGTAAAATGTTTAGGTACCAGAACTAAAAAACGACTTTTAATCGTTTTTGTCCGTAAACGGTAATAATTCAATAATTGATAACTAAAATATCAGAAAAATACTAAATTATTAAAAATCATCAAAACATCATTTTTACAGAATATAAACATATATTACATGTTTAGGCCGAATATTATGATTTTACAAATTAATATGATGATTTAATCGTTAATCTCGTAAAAGTGATAAAAATACCGAAACATGCAAACTTTCAACTTTTAAAAATTTTCCAGATTTTATGAGATACATATATTGTCCAAAATAAAATATAGAAATATATACACGCAAATATACAATTAAAATCATGAAATACCGAGTAACATCGACGTTACCTCTAATCCAATTCTGAATCTACGATATTCGTTTTCTGCGGGAACACTTCGGAAGCCTAAAAACCATGAATTACTTGGTATGAAAATACCATAAGATCGCTGAAAAATCAAGGTGAAAACGATTGGAAATGAAATCGATTAATACCTTAACGAAGGAGACAGAAAGACGATTAATTTGGAGATGATAATGAGACGATCAAGACTCGATTTTGAGACAAATATTGGCTGAAATTACCGCTGAAAACCATGTCCAAAGGAGAGGAAATGAAGAGTATTTGCCTTGAATAAATTGGTGAATGAATTAATAAAAGAGTATGAAAGCTTTATGCATAAATGAGACTTTAAAATTGATGAAAACAAGGCTACACTAACTTGATAAAAACCAGCCAAATTAAGTGTGTATAGAGTATGAAAAGTTTATTCTTAATTCACCCAAAATAAATGAGAAGAAAGAAAATATCTAAAAGCTTAATCCATGTTATAAAATAAAATGTAGTAAAAATGTAATGTAGTGTGTGACATGGGAGTCACGGTCCCCACAAGGAAAATATGAGTCCAAATTAGTTGTAGATTGATAAAAATAAGGATCATAAAATTATTAAAAGCATTTCAAAGCAATTCGAGTAAACCTCACGTTGAAAAATAATTATTTATGAAACTTCGTAATAAAATCGTTAAAGGCTAAATTTTCGTAAATAAAAATATATTTTAGTTGAAAATATTATATAAATGTGTTTAGACTTTTTAGGAAGAAGAAAATCTTAAGTCCAAGCTTAAAAACATCAATTCGAAGAAAAATAGAATTCCTCGCGGAAAATAAATTAGTTTACGAAGAAAATCAAATAAATAGATTTGAAAGAATTAAATCTTTAAAAATTAAAAATTAAAATCATTAAACACAAAAAGAAAAATAGAGCTTAGTAAAATGATGAAATATGAGGCCGAAAAGCGACAGAGCGAGTTAGGACGGAGTCCTAACGGAAAGAATAAAAATGCTTAGAAAAATAGCGGGTGTTACAGGGGAAGTCGAGCAATAGTGACTCGAACTTCGGTTGGTCAGGTTTGATAATGCGGGATCTGGCTTCCATGTCTGGCCCTAATGGTTAGGGGTAACTTATGGAGCTTGAATCCTCACAATTCCGGGCTGTTTCTTAGCCTAGGTCTCGAGAAGGTCTTGAGGGTTGTAACGTGGGAAGACCAGATGTGGTGTTAGTTGACCAGCTGACAGGGGTAGTCATATCCCTAATCAAAGATACCCTAAGGTCCACTAACTAATGCAGATAGTGAAGTAGGGGTGGAACCACTAGGAGACGTGACTCAAATACTTGTTCTAAGTTCTAAACTTAAGACTACAGGTCACTGTTTTTCTGGTTGTTTAGTAGACTGACAACTAACTGCTATAAGGTAAATCATTAATGAAAGAGTCTAGGGTCTCAGGTTCACAATGAATATCAATCGGGTCAGGAAGTCAACTAACAGGTCAATAATCGAACTGTCTAAGGTGTAGGTCCGGTCGGTACTACTACAAACTTTAGAACTAAACTTAACCTGCGGTCGCTAGAATTAAGCTAGTCTACCCAAAATGTCGTGACCTAATTAGTCCTTAACCCGGTCGGCGAAAAGTCCTAATTGTGATACTAACTAATTAGTCTTGGCCAGTAATTAATCAATCAGAATTAAAACAACATTCAGGCGACAGTTCATATGATCAGAGACAGGTCAACTTTCAATAACCCAATTAATACTCATCGATCCCCTTAAACCCTAGATAAAATTTAGCTACGCATAATGATTGTAATTGAACTAACAAAATATGAATTGCAATAATTAAACATGATGAATGCAAATTAAATTAACTACGAGAAACGATAATAATTTTATACTAACAATTAATAAGCAAAGACTGAAATCAAATAACTACGAAAGCAAACAACGAATTAAGACAAGGCTTAAAACTAGAAAATTGAAATTGAAATTAAAATTAAAAGTAGCGATACCAAACAATTCGAGATCTGGAAGGGGAAGAACGGAAATTGATGTATCTAGCCAAGAAAATCGGGAAAAGCTTAATACTTCTAGACTAAGCAAAACTAACGTAATGTTTTTAGAGTATGATATAAGATGCCTGACAATCTCCTCCTCCAACTGATTTAAAAGAAATCAGTTGGACTTACAAAACAGGCCCAAAATTCTAATTAATTAAAATCTGATTCGCGGCCTGGGTCAGACGCACTCGATCGAGTGCATGCAATGCCACTCGATCGAGTGGATCCGTATCTGCTCCAAGTTGAGTTCGTCTTTGGGCTGAAAATAGGAATCGGCCCAAATTTCCAATGCACTCCAGTTGGCTTTGACTATGAGACACTCGATCGAGTTCTTAGCACTACTCGATCGAGTGGGTGCTGCTAGAACTCGTAGCTGAGTTCTTCGTTTGCTTCTCGGCTTTTCGTTTTCTTCCTCGTCTTCCGTTCTCGTCTCGGCTATCCGGGTTATTACTCCTAAATATGCTCAAAATTTTACCTAACCTGCAAAGTAGCACGAGAATCGACAGTATTGACTTTCTAATAGAAATCGACATTAAATATATAAATAAGGAAGAAGAAAAGCTCAAAAACGGTTGTCGGGGGACAATAAAATACGATATAAAATACGTTGATCAAACTCTCCCAAACCAAACCTTTGCTTGTCCTCAAGCAAACAACTAGTATACACAAATGAGGACAAGTGATGTGAAACACGACTCAGAGCTGAATTACAATCATTCTCCTAAAATCGACTAAACCGACGAGCGAGAAAACATGTAATGCTCAAGAATGCAACGAGATCAATAATCATGCCATAATCAAACAATTGCCTGCCAAATTTTCAATCTTGCAAGACCAATAAAGTCGGACTTCCTTACGGTTGTCGCTCGACACTCATAAGTACGGGTAAGTATATATGTGAAGATAGTAAAGAATAAAGACACTCACTCGACTTATGAAATATGCATGCAATCGAATATGAAATCAATCTTCCCAATCAAATACGTGTTCCACCAATCAGGACCATAGTACATGCCAAGGACTTACAAAGGGTGGCTTATATGTGAGGGAATAAAATGGATTGTGCTTAAAGCACGTATGGGAATGTGGGGCTAAGACCAGTAGTCGCAGCTACACAATAAAAAACTATCCATCCAAAAACCTCCTCTATGAATTCCGGCCATTAACTAGAAATAAGACTCAAAAGAGCATAAGAGGGAATTTTGTCATCCTCTAAATTATAGTTCAATTCTAGTTATAACATCTCGACCGTTCCCCGAAAATTACAAGAAGTATATTTTTCTTTTCTTTTTCTTGGAATTTTTTCTTTTTCTAATTCCATTTTCTTTTCTTTTTTTTGGTGAAAATGTGAGCTTTATTAATAAGGCCTAAAAGATTTACAAGTATACCAATATCTCATATACAAATACTGACAACACAAACAACACGGGGCCTAATGGAAGGACCGATTAAGTCCCAATGAGTTTGCTCAGCTCCTCCCTTTCATCCATCGTGATGTGTGGGCGTTGGAGGATGCTTTTGATTCTGGATTTCACACTCTCCTTTATGTATTTGACAACTTGTGAAGGTATTTGTACATACCCATCCATCCTTGCTTCATTCCTCTTCATCCAAATCGTATGGTGAAATGCATTAGTAATCATGGCTTGAATTCTCCCTCTAATTCCCACATCCGGTCTGTAATCAGGGGCTTTGATAAGATCAGACCCACACCAATCCGCCAGTTCTTCGCGATTTTTACAGCTAAAATCACATTCCTGCATAATATGCTGATGCGTTTCATCTTCATTCTCACAGAGACAACAGTATATATCAGTACAGCAGCCTATTTTACATAATGTGGCTTTCGTGTTCAGTCCGTTGTTGATCAGGATCCACGACTGTACAGCATGTTTCGGTAAGTTCCAATTATCCCAAACCATCTGATGCCAAGTCACTTCTGGAATGGTACCTCGCAGCCAGCAGTATCCATCAGCTATCGTGTAGCTTTTCTGGGTTGCAGTCCACGTACCGTCAGCAGCAAAACCATCCTTCAATCTGTCTTTTGTTTTGCAAATTTGTCTCCAAGTCCACGAGACATCCATGGGAGGTTTATACTCATGGCAGTTCCGCCCTTTCAGGAAGTTTTGCTCAACCCACTTGATCCAGAGTGTGTCTCGTTTCTCATACACCCAGGTCACTAACTTGCCTACCGCAGCTATATTCCAATCCTCGACCTTTTTTATACCAAGTCCCCCTTCCTTCTTAGTTCTTGTTACCTTGTCCCATGAGACTAATGGAACCCGACTGTAATCAGAATTGCCCTCCCAAAGGTAGTTCCTACAAATTGTCTAGATCCTGTTAATCACCCCTTTAGGGAGAATAAAGATGTTCGACCAGTAGTTATGTAGCGTATTGAGTACAGAATTGATGAGGACAATCCTTCCCGCATAAGATAGTTTTCTGGCTCCGAAACATTTAATTCTCTTGACCATCCTATCCGCCACCAAAGAGCATTCCGCTTTAGTGAGCTTCCTGGATTTTATCGGGACCGCCAGATAAGTAAACGGCAATTCTCCTTCCAAATATATTGCCGATTCTGTTGCATTGAGCCGGAGCCCCGACGCTTTATTAAACGATGATAGAGCTCTCATAATCAGCATAATAGTCTGAGTGTCCCCTTTGCAAAACAACATCAGATCATCAGCGAAAATTAAGTGGTTCAGCTTCATATGCTTACACATTGGATGGTATCTAAATGGCCATTTCTTCGTCGCATAATCGAGTAGTCTACTAAGATAATTCATACACAATGTGAAAAGCAACGGGGACATAGGGTCCCCTTGTCTTAAACCCCTCTTAGCCTTGAAATAACCAAATACGTTACCATTCAAGCTTAATGAGAACATGGGGGATGTTATACAAGTCATCAGTAATTGGCGGAATCGGATGGGGAATTTGAGCCTGGTTAATAATTCTTCCACAAATGTCCATTCCACCGAGTCGTATGCCTTTTGCAGATCGATCTTAATCATACACCTTGGGGACGTGTTCTTCCTTTCATATTGATGGGCTAGGTCTTGACATATGAGGATGTTATCTATAATTGACCTTCCATTTATGAAAGCCCCTTGGCACTTTGAGACAATATCAGGCAAAACTCGGGATAGCCTATTACAAATGATCTTCGAGATGACTTTGTAAATCATGTTACAGCACGCCATGGGACGGTATTGAGTTACCTCCGACGGCCTGTCACATTTGGGTATGAGCGTGAGAGTAGTAGCATTAATTTGATTAAGTATCTTTCCTTTCTGCACAGCATCTCTCACAGCATCACACATATCTTTACCGATGATATTCCATGCCTTTTTGTAAAATCCGCTAGTATACCCATCGGGTCCCGGGGCTTTCTCGTTAGGAATAGAGAACACCACATCCCTAATTTCCTTATCCGTCATGGGGGTTTCCAGGGCTGCAATGTGTTCATCTGTACAGCACGCACCCTTACGAATAACATTTTCCCGTATTCTGTCAGTCTTCGAGCAACACCCCAGTAAATTTTCATAGTACTTCAGGAATGCGTCTTGTATGCCATTTTGATCATTATACATCTTCCCATCCAGTCCTCTAATCTGATAAACAGAGTTATGTTTTATTCTCTGCTGAACTGTTCTATGAAAATGGGCCGTATTGTCATCCCCGTCCCTAATCCAGGCTGCCTTAGCCTTCTGCTTGAGGAATGAGTTCTGCGCATCAAGTAGTTCTTTGTACTCACTATTAATCTGTCGTTCTTCCTCAATCAAACAGGTATTGGTATAGTCATCTTGGATCCGCAGCTGTATTTTTTCCAATGCATTACTAGCCTTCATGGTGCGACTCTCGATCTCAGAGAAGGCTCTTTTATTCAAATCCCTCAGCAAAGGTTTGAGTAACTTCAGTTTTTTATCTAGTCTGAACATCTTTGTTCCTTCAATTTGCATTCGCCAATGGTTCTCAACTATAGATAGAAACTCAGGATGAGCAGCCCACATATCAAAGAATTTAAAGCCCCTCTTCTTCTCAAATGCATTAGTATTCGAAATTACACAAGGACAATGATCAAACAACCCTTCCGGGAAGAAATGGGCTTGATAATTGGGGAAATTTTGAATCCAATCCGCGTTAACCAAAGCTCTATCCAGCCGACTGTTAATTCTATGGGACGGTTCTTGCTTATTATTCCAGGTATAGTACGCCCCTGATCCCCCTATATCCATCATATCACATATATTCAGGCAATGGTTGAAATCGTTCATGTCCTCTTGCTTAGACTCCCCTCCCAATCGTTCTTCAGGAATTAGGGCAGTGTTAAAGTCCCAGCTCATCAACCAAGGACCATGGACATTAGGAGCTATGGTAACAAGTTGATCCCAAAGCTTCTTCCTCTCTTCTCCTTTATTAAAAGCATATACCATGGAAAGGTCGAATCTAGTATTATCTCCTTTGTCAGTGACCTTCGCATGAATACATTGGGCCGTAGTCTGCATGATCCAGACATCGAAGTGGGAAGGTTTCCAAATAATCCAGATTCTCCCCCTTGGGTGTCGATGACAATTGGTAGCTACACTCCACCCATTACACATATTCTGAACCACACTTTGCTTTTTATTAGGCTTTATTTTTGTCTCTAGAATACCAAATAGGCTCACATCTTTATTATTAACAAAACTCCATATACTTTTTTGTTTATTGACATCATTCATCCCCCTAACATTCCAAAAACCCATTTTGTAGATCATTGTATAATTGGATTTAGAGTAGGAATGGTTGTGCTTACAGTATCATCATTTTGCACATTTGAGACTTGCATGACTGTGTTCAATTCTCCATCATTTGTCTCCCCCTGTTGTCCCACTTCCTCGGAGTCGGGGTTGATCATCATAGTAGGTCTATTAGGCAGTGGTGGGAACTGGGCATCATCCATAACAGGGGTCACTATCTGTTTGTTTTGGGAAGGGATCTGTCTCTATACCTGCACAGGTTTTGCTTGCCTTTGTGCAGGTTGGTTAGGCTTTTGAACTAGCTTTATTTTCCTCCTGCAATCAGCAACGGCATGTCCCATTCCCTTACAATGGGTACATTTTATAGGTCTCCACTCATATTCGATCCGAATTTTCTGGAGTTCACCTCGTTCATCTTCGAATTTAATTATATCAGGCAGGTCCAAACCAACTTTGATTTCCACTAATACTCTTGCATATCCCAATCTCTTCTTCTCTGTGGTCGCTACATCAGCTTTGATGTATTTCCCGGCTAACCCAGCCACTGTAGGTAGACACTTCCCCCAGAACTTTAGAGGAAGCTCGTGAATTCTGACCCAAGTCGGTATCATTTGTACATCCTCCTTCATCAAATTCGTTTCTTGGTTCCATGGTCGCACAATCAAGGGTTTGTTGTCAAACATCGGGTATTCATCTAGCAACACCTTCTCCCTGGCCTCTATGCTCTTAAATCGTACCAGAAATATTCCATTTGGTAAGAAGGAAATGTTGTCAACGCCTAACTTGCCCCAAATTCTATTCACGTACCCTTGGATAACCTCCCACGGAGGATTCGCTCCCAAGACATAGCAAAAGACAGCATTTTTCCAGTAGTTAATTTCTTCCTCAACATCCTCGTCAGTGAATTGCAGGATTGTTTCTTCCTCCACTGACGTTGTCTCAGTCACTTTGCCCTGTTCCTTGTCTACAGTGTGTATATTTGACTTCTTTTTGCCCCTTTGAGTTATCCAAATACTGCTTTCCATAATCTCTTCACCTTCAAAGTCTAGCCCCGGTATACCTATTATCTCATGCATCGGCTTCATACGTTGAACATCGTTCTCTCCAGGACCAGTCACCTCCTTTTCCTTACGTGTTGGGCTCAGACTTCCTTTGTTATATTTCTCCTTCAACATTTGTAGCGATCTCCTCTTCTTACTCTTTGTCTTGCTCGGAGAGTTCCTAGCCATAATCAGTAGTGCAATTGCAGCGAAAACCGATCGCAAGACGCTGCAAATCGCCTGCTAGGGTTCATTAGACTAGCAGTTTTTCAACATTAGACTCTTAAATTACAAATATTCTCGTTTTTCCATTTTCATTTCTTTTCTTTTTCTATCTTTCTTTCTTTTTCATGCTTCTATATTTTTCCAATTCAGACAAGGGGAAGGGGAATATAAAGTCGCACAACAATGATATTCTACACTAGGATCCAAAAGATGTAAAAATTCCAAAATATGATCTATTAGTGAAGTAATTCCAATTATGTTCACTGCGACTGTCCTGGTATGGTAGGTTATTCTGGGTTGTAGCTGATTGATATATATAATAAAAACAGGCTTACAACAGCTGAAATGGGCTGAACAAAGGGTAACTTGTAATCCCCTAGAAAATCTAACGCAATACAGTGGCGGAAACACTGTAGAGTTGGGATTAAAACACACTGACAAACTATATCTTATTAAAAGAAATGGTAAGTCAATGCAAAGACCTCTTTTTACAAAAAGGCTAAAAAAGAAAATTCTCCAAACGGGTTATACAAATCCATAAATTACATTAATAAAGAAAGAGTAGGATCCACGCTACTCGCTAGCTCACACCCAAAACCCAGCAGCAAATACCTGTCATGTTATAAACATAACAGCCACGTCAGTGGGGAGTAACTCGGACGTTCTCCCAGCCATATTATATCATATGGAAAATAATAGTATTATTATATCAAAATAATTAAAAAGGAAAACATTAATATGATATAATAAAAATAAGCTTACGGAGAAAACTTAAAATATTGGAACAATAAAATCATAACAAGTTTTCAGAAGAAAACTTCAAATAATTGCCAACCTGCAAACCAAAATGTATCGATAATAATAAAAATATTCAAAATGGCATTATGGATGGGTTTAGTGTAGACGGCTAGACTTTCACTAGGAGAATAGTAAAACTAGCTTCGAGAACTTAGTTCAAATAAATCAAACTTCGATCTCTAACTAGGCTACTCAACCATAATAGAGCGGCGACTTATAAATGCGTGGCCCAAGCTTAAGACAATGCACACCCCTCCTGGGATTATCTGTCACCCAGTTCAACTTATGACGACGACTTACTGAGAGGCCTAAGCTTAAGGTCAAAATGTACACAACTCCCGGGATACCTGTCACCCGGTTCAACAACTAATGTACCGATTCCTGATACACTAGCCTTATAGTTGATGGCAAAATCGTAAACCCCCGATTATATTACTCTAAACCTCACACTTGTCCTTATTTCATAACTCCCAAACAAGCCATTATCGATATTCACAAGATATAATCATTATGAGGATAAAAATAATAAACATTTTATATTAAAAGGGAGACTTTCTATAAATAGAAATTTAATAATTTTAGAAACTTATTTAAAATAGAAATATTGTTATAGAAAATTCGTAAATTATTAAAATAAGTGAAATGTATAAAATAGCATTTTTAACGAAATTAACATTTTATTATTATCGTCGTTATCGCAACTTTAATGTATTTCTAAATTTGTTACTCGAAATATAAATAAAATATAATAAGTCAATATATAGTATTTTATAAATAATTAGGAAATCGAGTTAAAACTATAAATTTTAGGAAAGATATGTTTTTAAAAAAAACGATATCAAAATTAATTGAGTCGATGAATTTTATCAATGAAATGAATTTTACAAAGGTTTCAAATTATTTTTAGCAAATTGCTTGTATTAATAAATAATACGGATTTTACTAAAAATAGTCAATTGAAAACAAATAAGAAATTATTAGTGAAAATAGTCTCGACTAAAAACATATTTAAAACAAAATCAACTACTTTCTCATTTATTAATATACGTCGTAAAACGAAATTAATTTATTAAAAAGTATACCAACCTCGATTATAAAATAAAAATACGATTTTGAGTTAAAATTATACATTAACGAAATATGAAGAAAATATGAAATCGTTATTATTTAGTTACTAATGTCACGATAGCCAACAAAATATTATAACGAACGTAAATAATTAAATTACTAACGATTTATAAAACGATATCGAAACTTGTAAAATATTTATAAGGTACGCAATTTAAAATAATATTTTTAGCAAATATTAAATAGCTAAAATTAGAAAACCGAAGTTAAAATATTTACTACATACTACTACTCAAACATACGATATAAAATCGAGTAACGTCCTAAAGTTACCTTGGGTCGGAACGATAACTTCAAGTATTTGTTCATCTAATAGTCCAAGCTGCAGTCACGAACTCGAAGGTCGTCTTAACACTTGTTCTTCGGTAAAACCATCTTTCTCCAACAGAATTCGAGACATAGAAACAGAAATAAAGGAATCGGCTTAAGAAGAATAGAGGGATAGAAGAATAACGGGCAGAATTGGTAGCAACATCGACAACATCAGTAACCCAGGTAGATTGCGGCGGACACAAAGGACGATAAAGAGAACAACTTAAGAGCACCGAAAGAATAGAGATATGCCAAATATGAACAACAACGGCGTCAATAAAATGGCAGGAGGGGACGACAAAGGAGAAGAGAAGGAGAAGGAAGAAGAAATAAAACGACATCAACAATGACATCTAACAGTAGCAATAATAGAATGTGACAGCAGCGTAGCAGCAGAAAATGACAAAAAGAGCAGCATAATGGATCGAAAACAGTGGCAGTAAACGCAACGCCCAACAGCAACATCCCAAACTGTGATGAGAAAACAGAAAAACAAGGAAAACAGAAAACCGACAAAACAAACCGATGAGAAAGAAGGACGAGGAAAGCATAACGAAAAAGTGAAAAAGAACGGAAACCAGTAGCATAACAGGCAAAGAACAGCAGGCTAGCAAAGTGACAGAACGAAGAGGAGAGAAGAAGAAGAAAACGGAGAATGGAGCAGCGATGAACAGGCAACAGCAAAAACACACAAGAAACAGTAGACAACAGTCCGACGAAGAGAAATCAGAGAGCAAAGAAGAAAAACGGGTAGAAATAGGCAACATAGAGAGCAGCAGAACGAACTAAACATCGGTGGGGCATCAAGCAGCAGCGACAACTAAAATCGATAACATCAACCACAATAACAGCAGAACAGAAAATAGCAGCAGAAATATAACGCGTAACAACGTCACTAGCAGCAGTGATCACGCACAAGGACGAATCAATGGCACAACAAAACCGTGAACAAAAGGCGGAACAAAGAAGGAGAAGAAAGGAAAGAAAAAGACCGAGAGCGAGAAGGACAAACAGAACAAAGAGCAGAACAATCGAGTAGAAAAAGAATGAAGAATACAGTAGCATCAAAACAGGACGAAGGAGGAAAACACGAACAGCAAACGATTACGAAGAAGAAGAAATAAGAACGATCACTCACCGAGTTCCGACAACGAAGACAACAGCAACGCAGCAGAAGAAGAAGACGGAAACGGAGAGGAAGAAACGGACTCGATTAACAGCGGCAGCAGCAGCGTGCAGGTACAGCAGCAATAGC
This sequence comes from Agrostemma githago, assembly GCA_958450325.1. Taxonomy (NCBI): domain Eukaryota; kingdom Viridiplantae; phylum Streptophyta; class Magnoliopsida; order Caryophyllales; family Caryophyllaceae; genus Agrostemma; species Agrostemma githago. Next base: position 53,200,245 of record OY288246.1, on the reverse strand, counting down.
GGTGACAAAGGAGGCACGAATCCAAAAAAACGATGAAGGAGAAAAGGGAGAAAGCTGGTAAATAGAACAAGGAAAAGGGGGTGTATGTATGAAGCGGTGGAGTCAAATAGTAGGCAAAAGGGTTGAATGTATAAGCAGGTTGATGAAGCGGTGGAATATGAAGAAGGGGGTAGTGAACAATAAACAAAAGAGAAAACAAAAGGGTGGTTAAGGGAAGTGAATCAGCCAAATAAAAAGTACGGATTAATTAAAAGAATCAGGTAGGAGACGAACTCCGTAACGATAAGCTGACTGACCCAAGAATCGAATTAAAACTAGTTAATAAAATAATTGGTTCGGCTAAATAAAAATGAGTAAATAAACATTTCTCGAGATACAAATAATTATTCGAGACGAAAATGAAGTTTATAGAAATAAATAATTAGACGATGAAATAGTATTTCACGATAAATTATAAATCTTCGATAAAGTGAATTAAATTGATTTCTCGAGAAAAGGAAATAAATACTTTGACGAAACTTAAAATAAATGAGATTCGAGCCGAAAAATAGAAAATTTGAGCTTAAATATAAATAAATAAAAGAATTTAGAATTTAAATCGTCGAAATAGACTTTCGATAAGAATTAAATTAAATGTATAAAATAAATCGAAATAGAAATAAAGTATGTTTTAAATATAAGAAGAATCTCTGAGACAAATAGAATTTTAGGAGTTTGAAACGATTAAACGATAAATATGTTTATAATAATTTTAAGAATTACGAGTTAAATCGTAAAAATAAATATACAAACAAAATTTTAATTTAATTTAAATTTATAAAAAATTCAGGGGTGTTACATAACTGACCTAAATCTATAAGGTAGTAAAAATGGGTCGCTTTGGCTATGTGGAGCTCATCAAAAACAGAAATTCCTTTCCTCAAGGAGAAACCACTCAATTCCTAATTATAAATAAGACCAGTTATGGATGTTACTGGCCTAGGAAGCTCTAAATCCTCATAATTTTTGTCGTTTGCCGACAAAATGGTCAAATTTACTCATTTGGCAATTAACAGTTCAATAGGCAATCATATCAAAATCATCTTATCTCAAGTATCATATGCATTCAGGTACGGAGTCAGCTGTCAATTAGGAGAAATAATGTAAAACGCAATGTCATCATCGCAGTTTTGCATGTTTCACATCAGACACAAGACAGACACAAAGCACACAAAAAATAAAATCTTTTTAAATTTTTCTGATTTTTCAATTTTTTTGGATTTTAGAATTTTTGAAAGCAATAAAATCACTGATAAGTGTGGTTTGTAGTGCCTATTTTGTAGTGTTTTGGTCTCATTTTCCTTGTAGAATCGCTCCTTGGGAGCGGTTTAGGGGCTTCTTATGCTTCCTTTAGTTCGTTTCAGGTTCCCGAGACCGATTTGGAAGAGTTGGAGCGATTCCGACTCTATATATACACATTTTGGAGCCAACGGAGTAAAGGAACGATGATTCGATGCCTTGGAATCGACCCCGAGACCTCGGGACCCAATCCCGAGCCTCCGAGACCCGATCCCGAGTCCCGAGAATCGATGGGAAGCCCATGAGAAGCAAGGAGGGACCAAAAAGTTCATATTGGAAGCCTACAAGACCCATCCCGATCGGGAAGGCCTCAAACCCGATCGGGATGAAGTGCACGATTAGGGACGCCACTGTGGAGCTTTCCCGATCGGGATGGCATATTCCCGATCGGGAAAGTTGAAGTTTCCCGATCGGGATTTCCCTTCCCGATCGGGAATGTGCTGCTGCCAGCCGCGTCACTTTGTTTCTTCTTCCTTCCATTTGTAACCCTATATATACCCCCCCCTCTTGTATTAAGACACTATTCTTAGCTTATGTTGGACATTACCCACAAACCCTAGCCTAGTTTTAGCATAGATTAGATTAGATTAGTGTAGATTAGTCCTTAGATTATCGTTAATCCTAGATTAGTGCTTGTAATTTGGGAATTCTTCAAGATCTTCACCAAGCTTGACAAACTTGGATGTTTGTTTTGGGTTTTTCTCATCTATGCAAGTTTTCTTCTTCCTTTCATCTTCTAGTATGGTATAATCTTCTTTTCCTTTCTCTTAATCTTTGTTCTTTAATCAAGTTTGAATCTTTAGTTCTTGTTTATTGTTTTGTTCATCATACTTGGTAGTTTCATTATGTATGTCTTGGTGTTTGTGTTGTTTCCTCTTGTTGATGTTAGAATTAGTTTGATAATGTTAGAGTAGTACTCTTGCTAGGGTTAGTAAGGTAATTAGGGTGTTAATTGGGTGATTAAGGGTTTGTTGGAGATGTTGGTGGAAGATTTGGGTTTCCTCTTGGTTGATGCATATTACATGTTTGTTGAAATGCTTGAATGACTAAGTAGGTTAGAATGCTTGTTTTCTTGCCTTTCTCTTGTGGGTGTTAGTTTGTTGTGGGTTTGGTTCCCTCACTAAGTTGCGAGAGCCCGGTGAGGACGACCCCTAGGTCGGTCTAAGTTGCGAGAGCCCGGATTCGACCTAGGCCACCATAGTGCGCTAGAACCCCGTTGTCATGTGTGTCGCCAAAATGGGTTCCATGTGGAACCTCTAGGGGAGTCTAAGTTGCGAGAGCCCGGACCAACCTAGATCACCCTACTACCTCCTTCACTCTAGCTCTTCCTTGACCATTCCGTTACCCCTTTGACCCCGACCTAATCCTAGCCCGTTTTCCTTGTTTGTTTTCTTGCTTTAGACCTAGCTTAGTCCTAGTCTCCCCCTCCTTAGATTAGCTCATCTCGAACCTAGTCCTAGACCGTAGCATACCATAGTCCGACCTCCCGTCCCTGTGGATTCGACCCGACTTACCCTAGCTACCCACTAGGTTAGTTGGTTTTTATTTGGTGGCGGGATCCACGACAAATCCTTCCCATCAAATTGGCGCCGTCGCCGGGGACGGCGTAGTTTAGACTTTTGTTTGCTTAGTTTTGGACTTTGTTCTTGATTTTTGTGTTCTCTTCTCCTTGTGTATCTCCATTTTTCTTCTTGTGTGTTACTCTCTCTTCCTAGTGCCTCAAAAGCACTAGGATACTAACGTTTGCTCAAGTGCTTCTAGCTCATCCTAGGTACCAAAGCAACGTTATGGACATGGCGCGTCCAAGCTACCATCAATCATCACGGGACAACTATGGGGCGAATTACCATAACCCACAACTTTACCAACCATATCAACCTCATCAACAATCTTATGAACCCTCTTCTTATGGTTACCAAGAAAGTTGTCAAGGATCGTTCCCACATCCTAACAACTACCAAACACCCTCACATAACCCACAACCAAATATCCCTAACTTTGAGACTTGTCAAATGTTGGTCCAAACACAAGAGAGCCAACAAGAGATGATGATGTTATTGCAAGAGAGTCAACAATTGATGTTGACTCAAATACAAGGGGTTAGGGAGGAGTTCAAGGCCCAAATAGAGGTGCAAGATGCTCGCATCAATGCACTCATGGCTCATATCACGATGTTGGCCGCTCGAGCTCCACAACATGTTGAGGAAGGTTCATTTGGGCAAGAAGGTCGGGTGCCTCCACAAGAAAGTCAACCCAACCTTGAAGCTACAAATGAAGAAGAGAGGGTCGATCAAGAGACCATTGTTGAGTGTTGCTTGGGTGGTGAAGATAGGGAGAGAATAGAGGAAGTTGAAGCTTCAAGGGCCAACAATGAGGAGGGGAGTGAACATGACTCTCAAGATAACTCTTGGGGAGCCGATGTTTTGGCTATCAAATTGGATTTGTTCGATTTTCTTCGTGATGAACCGGATGACAATCCAAAGCCAAGTGAAGACATACCTCCTCTAGGCCATATAGACAAGGTGAGTGAAAAGGAGCGCAATACTTGGGAAAAAGAAGTAGATGCCTTGGAACTTGCCTTGTATGGGAAATTGGAGGATCCTAAAGCCTCCAATGAAGAGAACTTGATTCCTTCTCCTCCTCTACCGCACTCGATGCCTAGTCCCTTGTCTTGTGAGACGGTTGGTGAAGAGGATCCTTGTCGGGCGGTGGAAAAGAGTCCCACTCTCGACCCCGTAGAAGAAGCGACACCCCTAGGGTGTGATCTCCCACATCATGACACCGAGCACGACTCTAGACCACTATAGCTACCGGATGGTCATAAGAGTCGTAGCTATGTTGGTTCCGAAGACCCGGAAGATCACGATAACCCCGAGCATAATGAAGATGATCGCTTCTTCCCTCCGACTTGGAAGCTTTTGAAAGTGGCTAGGCTTGGCCATGTGAGCTTAAATGAAGATGTTGCTAGGGCATTTGACTTACTCCTTCGAGCTCTTGATGTCTATGGAGGTGTAGTTGGTGAGAGTACCTTGTTGTATATATCTCTTTTTCTTGTTCTTTTTGCTTTTGTGTGTGTATATATGTTTGTTTGGTACCTTGGTTTCTAGGATTGGTAGTTTTGTGAAATTCTTGTCATTTGGATTGTTGATGAGCGTTGTGAGGGAGAGAATTTGATGTTGCGTTTGAGCTTATTGTCATAGGTGTGAAGTGAAGATGATTCCTAGAGAGGAATGGTTAATGATAGAGCTTGGTTCGTGAGTATGGAAGTCGGTTTTTGAAGCTTCGGTGAAGCTTTTGGGGTTTTGGAGGTCAAGAAGACCCATCCCGGGCGGGAAGGGAGCTTCCCGACCGGGAAGGATATGCCATCCCGACCGGGAAGGAGCCGTCCCGATCGGGATGGAGGTGCAAAAATTGGAGCTTGCTGGAGTGCCGTCCCGACCGGGAAGGTGGCTTCCCGACCGAGACGAGTGTGTCTTCCCGACCGGGACCATCCATCCCGACCGGGATGGTCCCCTTTCTCCTCTTTTGGCCTCTTCTTCGACATTTGGGCCCACCCAACCATTGTATACCCCCACCCAACCTCCCTACCCATCCTTGCTCACGTCATATGACCATTACACTTCATTTACATACCCTCACCTCATTTCTCTTCCCTTTACACCGAGTTTCACATCGAATCCCACTTCCCTCACACCATTACTACCTCACCATGCGGTTTGATCGAGAATGAAGAGGAATAGCAATGACGAAGACAAGTTTTGTGCCTATATTGATCTATGAGACGATGGAGCGAGTGAGTTGCTAACCTATTGGTACGGCAACTATCCTTTCTTTCCCGTCTTTTATAGCTTGTTTTCTTTTGTGTTTATTCCCTTCCCCTTGTGCACTTTTGTGTCTTCTTGTCATGGTGGCCTTCGAGGCCCTAGTATGGTTGCTCCCGACTCTCGATGACGTGACTACATCGAGAGTCATTTTCAAAATCCAAATTTTGCAAGTTTTTCACTCTTTCTTTTTGTGGATTTAGTCGGATTTAGGCGGAATCCGGGCTAGGTGACTTGATTACACCTAGCCCTCCCCTCCCATTTCCTTTTATTTCCTTATTTTTATTTTCTTCCCCCATCCATATCTTTTTCTTGTCTCGGCCCATGGTGACTTGACTACACCCCGGCCGGACACCTTCTATCCTTTTCTTCACCTTTATTTTTGATTTTTAGCTTTATTTTCGTAGTTTCTCTTCTTTTCTTTTGTCTCTCCGCACACTACGATCGAGCATGAGGACATGGCTCGGTTTAAGTGTGGGGGGAGTGTTATTCTAGCATAGTTAGTTTTATTTTTGTAGTTTTTCGAAAAATCTTAAAAAACAATAAAAATTTGAAAAAATTTCACAAAAATCAAAAAGATTTTCCTTTTGTGTGTTTTCCTTTTATGTCGTTGTATCGTGTATTTGTTGTGTTGTGCGTGTTTTGCCTCCCTTTTTCCTCTTAGGTCGCCTAATCGCCATTAGCTTTGGAGAGCTTTCAAGACTTCCGGTAACATCTTTATCCCTTTTTCTTCTTTATCTCTTGTGGAGTTTGAAGGCGGTTGTGATGCGGTGTGCTCGGGTGGAGCTTTGTAATGCTTGAGGTTGATTTGGTTGCTCATTTGGAAGATAGGGGTGGTGTTTGTGTTATGTATGTGTCCGTTTTGTGTTGTTCTTGTTTTGTTGCTTTTGTTTCTTTTTCTTTCGTTTTCGTTGAGTCTTTGTTTTGTGTTTTGTTGTGTGTCTTGTGTGAAAATGGTTTTTGAAAACCCGGTTTAGAGGCTAGTGTGCAAGTGTTTACTTTCCCCTCTTAGTAGTGTAAATCGAGTCTTGGACTTTAATCTAGTAGAATGACCCTAAATCAATGATTTCGTTGGTTTCTTACCTTGAGTCCACCTAGCTTACTAGGGATTTACTACGGGATTTGCATTTTGACCATTTTGACCACCCACGGTGTGAAAAGGCCTTGGTTACCAAGTCCCGTCCCCTAGGTGACCGTGTTTGGAATTGTTTGATTAGTCCAAGTTCTCCACTTTTTGTGGGTTTGAAGGGGGAAAGCGCGCTCCCAACTCTCCCATTCACCTACCTCCTACACATATCCACACAATAAAATTGCAAATTGTTGAAATTCTCTCTTTCTTGTCATACAAAGAAATGCCAAAAAACCAAATCAAGCCAAAAGGGCAAAGAAAAGAAAATGAAAGAAAAAAATGAAAGAAAGAAAAGAATGAAGAAAAAGAAAAGGCACAAAAGCCAAAAAGAAAATAGAAAAGAAGAAAAAGAAATGGCATGGCAACAAACAAGGCAAAAATGCAAAAGAAAAAAGAAAAATGCCAAAAAGAAAACCCGTCTCACAAAAATAACCCCTACCTCTCAAAATAAGCCTTTTTCCGACTTTTGCCGTGAAGAGCCTACCAAAAGACCGAGTCCCTAGGAAGGATGATAGCGGCATTAGTCGGTCTTCCCTCATTTTGCATATTTCCACCTTTTTACTTGGACTAGTTAGGCAGTTTCGGACATGGGACGACCCTCTTGGCTCTTTGCTAAAGGGGGCGGGGTCCCACTTACCTACAGTGTCGACTAACACCGTGGTCCATCCTTTTTCCATCCCGCCGATCGTCCCGTAGTACGTTCTTAGAAGGTTGGGAGGAACCGAGGTAAGTTACCAACGTTTTTATTGCTTTGTCGTCATACTATTAGGGTTTAGTCCATCTTGGTTTGTATTGCTAGCTTGGGAACGTTGTCACTTGCCTTGAGTCCTAAACCGGTGCTTCTTTCACCGCTTGTTTGAGGGAAGCGGTATTTCTTTTCTTTTGGGTGCAACCTTTTGGTTGTTTGTTTGTGTGTTTGTTTGTTTATGTGTTTTGTGTCCGGTTGCATCCACAGTTTTGTCGCAAGACCCCACTTGCCTTGCGGGGTGCACTTTTCCTCTAAGTGTACTCGCGTGAGTTGAAAGGGCGTAGGGTGCGCTAATACCCATTCGGCTAGTATAGTAGTTAGTATGTGCTTACTCGAGGGCGAGTAAGGGTTAAGTGTGGGGGAGTTGATAAGTGTGGTTTGTAGTGCCTATTTTGTAGTGTTTTGGTCCCATTTTCCTTGTAGAATCGCTCCTTGGGAGCGGTTTAGGGGCTTTTTATGCTTCCTTTAGTTCGTTTCAGGTTCCCGAGACCGATTTGGAAGAGTTGGAGCGATTCCGACTCTATATATACACATTTTGGAGCCAACGGAGTAAAGGAACGATGATTCGATGCCTTGGAATCGACCCCGAGACCTTGGGACCCAATCCCGAGCCTCCGAGACCCGATCCCGAGTCCCGAGAATCGATGGGAAGCCCATGAGAAGCAAGGAGGGACCAAAAAGTTCATATTGGAGGTCTACAAGACCCATCCCGATCGGGAAGGCCTCAAACCCGATCGGGATGAAGTGCACGATTAGGGACGCTACTGTGGAGCTTTTCCGATCGGGATGGCATATTCCCGATCGGGAAAGTTGAAGTTTCCCGATCGGGATTTCCCTTCCCGATCGGGAATGTGCTGCTGCCAGCCGCGTCACTTTGTTTCTTCTTCCTTCCATTTGTAACCCTATATATACCCCCCCTCTTGTATTAAGACACTATTCTTAGCTTATGTTGGACATTACCCACAAACCCTAGCCTAGTTTTAGCATAGATTAGATTAGATTAGTGTAGATTAGTCCTTAGATTATCGTTAATCCTAGATTAGTGCTTGTAATTTGGGAATTCTTCAAGATCTTCACCAAGCTTGACAAACTTGGATGTTTGTTTTGGGTTTTTCTCATCTATGCAAGTTTTCTTCTTCCTTTCATCTTCTAGTATGGTATAATCTTCTTTTCCTTTCTCTTAATCTTTGTTCTTTAATCAAGTTTGAATCTTTAGTTCTTGTTTATTGTTTTGTTCATCATACTTGGTAGTTTCATTATGTATGTCTTGGTGTTTGTGTTGTTTCCTCTTGTTGATGTTAGAATTAGTTTGATAATGTTAGAGTAGTACTCTTGCTAGGGTTAGTAAGGTGATTAGGGTGTTAATTGGGTGATTAAGGGTTTGTTGGAGATGTTGGTGGAAGATTTGGGTTTCCTCTTGGTTGATGCATATTACATGTTTGTTGAAATGCTTGAATGACTAAGTAGGTTAGAATGCTTGTTTTCTTGCCTTTCTCTTGTGGGTGTTAGTTTGTTGTGGGTTTGGTTCCCTCACTAAGTTGCGAGAGCCCGGTGAGGACGACCCCTAGGTCGGTCTAAGTTGCGAGAGCCCGGATTCGACCTAGGCCACCATAGTGCGCTAGAACCCCGTTGTCATGTGTGTCGCCAAAATGGGTTCCATGTGGAACCTCTAGGTGAGTCTAAGTTGCGAGAGCCCGGACCAACCTAGATCACCCTACTACCTCCTTCACTCTAGCTCTTCCTTGACCATTCTGTTACCCCTTTGACCCCGACCTAATCCTAGCCCGTTTTCCTTGTTTGTTTTCTTGCTTTAGACCTAGCTTAGTCCTAGTCTCCCCCTCCTTAGATTAGCTCATCTCGAACCTAGTCCTAGACCGTAGCATACCATAGTCCGACCTCCCGTCCCTGTGGATTCGACCCGACTTACCCTAGCTACCCACTAGGTTAGTTGGTTTTTATTTGGTGGCAGGATCCACGACAAATCCTTCCCATCAATCACACAACGGAAAAAAGAAAGCACACAAAAACACACAAACTCTCCCCCAAACCTAAATGTCACAGTGTCCTCAATGTGACTTTACAGCATATAAGACAGATAATTCCACAGCCAATCCTAAGGACAATTCGACCTAAGGGGAAGAAACAAAATCTAGGAAAGCAATAAAAATAAAAAGGAAAGAAAGTACCGTATATACAATGGTAGCTCCCCCAAACCTGCTAATCAGCCATATCATCATCACCACCGATCCCAGATGGACTGGCTCCAGTATCGCCCTGGCCTGTACCGCTAGTGCCATCCTGATGACCTGACTGTCTCAAGTCTCTCAACCACTGTGCTCCTAGGCCGCCGTAGGTGTGCCCGTAGTCCGGACCCCAAGCAGCTGGATCGACCCCATAATCGTGGAATATACCACTAGTATCACCCGGACCTCTCCAGTAGGATGGGTGCTGAGGCGCCGAGATGCCTTGAGTAAGCATGAACTCGTGGATCTCGCGGTTGACGATGCTCTGATTAATCTCCTCGTGTACCCGTCGCTGGTGCTCATAAACTGGATCGTACATAAACGGATACGGGTGCGGAAACTCGGCACCCGGAGTCTGGAACGGGAAGGTCGGAATGGGTGTAGGTGTGGCCCTAGGGGGCTCGGTCTCGTCGGGTTCGGTCTCAATCCGAACCCTACGTCGAGGGGGTTGAACGCCCTCGTCAAAAATGAAGAGCTCCTCATGAATGAGGTAGCTCGGTGGGTCGGGTGTGTCCTCGCTTGCGGGAGTGGGTTGCAAGGCGAGGAGTGGCGGTAGGATTGTCCCTTCGACAACCGGGAGTTTCATCCAAACCTTGTCTCGGACGCGCCACAGAAATTCCGGGGGATTGCACCGAATCCACTTCAAAGTGGAGAAGAGGTAGCTACGGTCTAGCAAAGGGACGCAGTCGGTGAGACTCTCGAAAGTGATTGTTTCCCCAAAACCCATAATATAGCGCTTTCCTAGCACGGTGACAATGGCTCCACAACCGAGCGATCCAGATCCACTAATCTGCCGCTCGATACCGACACAGATCATACCCGGTGTACTGAACGCCTTCAGGGATCGCCTAAAGGGGTTCAGGTAGTGTCCTAAAATCAACACCTCCAATGAGTGAAGTTTACTCATGTAAGAGCGTGGAAAAACCAAATGACTCAGAATCCGCAAGAAGAGGCGGATAGTAGGGTGAGAGATGGCGTTGAGTGCCATCGCAGTGACACTGACATTTCGACCCGTAAATAACTTAAAATAAGGAGGGGCTTTCGAACTATCGGGTATGTCGAGGATGTCTTCATCCTGGTCAAAGGTAAGCCTTAGACACTCGGACAGGGTGCTAAGGGCAATGGACTGCTCATCATTGTTTAAGCGAAAGGATATCCTACTATCTTGTCTATCGTACTCGAAAGAACTAAGGAATTATAAAGTGAGTACTCGGTAAGATAACTCACGTAGTGTCCATAGTCCACCGAATCCGGTCATGGACAAGAGGTGGAGTAATTGCTCGTTCAACCCAAGCTCGATCGCCAACTGTGACGAGCAACACCAGGTGGCTTCCATCATCCTTGGTATCAAGGCAACTAAACGAGCTCTCTGGGCCTCGTCCCTACAAACAATCTCCTCATAGCCTGGTACAGGCTGAACAGCCGGAACAGCCAGCTGCGTTGCGTTCCTATTCTTATTGTTGTTCCTGGGTGGATTCCTTCTTCCTTCCATGACTATAGCATAATAGCAAAACAGAATTACACAAAAATCCCACAAAAAATACAAAATTTCGGCCAAAATCAGACACCACACACAAAAATTGATTTTTGAGCACAAAGTGGTGAAATCAACACAAAATCAAGCATGCAATGGGATTAGTATATAACTAAGGATGAAATTAAACCATAAAATCAAGAAAAGAAGCAAGAAAATCAAAAACCCGAATGGTACCTTAAGAGGGCACGAAAATTCCGAAACTAGGGGAAGAGGGGCGAAAAATTTCAGAAATCAACACCAAGAAATACAAATAAACACTCCCAATTGCAATTTACAAGCAAACATTGTGAGATTTGGTGAGGAATTGATGAAATAGGAGTGATTTGGGTGAATTGGGGGTTCGGGTTCTTAGGTATTGTGAGGGGAGAGGGAGTTTTGATTAATAAAACTGATTTGAAATAAAAGAATAAGGAGCAATTAAGAAAAAGGACGAAAAACCGATATGGAGCCCGGTTCAGGGGCACTTGACCGAGTGCATCAGGGCACTCGATCGAGTAACCCCTGAAATATTAGGCAGACCCTCCTTCGTCAGGGCACTCTATCGAGTTCTTGGGCCACTCGATCGAGTGACCACTGCACCTGCTACTTCTCGATTTTTTTCTCTTTAATTGCTTCAAAATTCCTGAAATTAAATCAATTAAACCGTAAAATTCCCTCGTCCTCACTCGATAAATAATACTAACTCCCGATTAGAACTACCTAGCTAAAAAAATAAAAAATAAAAATGCGGAAAGGGAAATTACAAATAAATACAAATGGTGTCGGGTTGCCTCCCGATAAGCGCTGGTTTTTACGGTCCCGCTCGACCGGTTTACCTCATTAAAATTAGGCGGACTCGAGAGTGTCGTTGTGGTCCATGGCCTCTACGACACCGACGTGTGCACCTTCGTGATAAATCTTGAGGCGTTGACCGTTCACCTTGAATATTTCGCCTTTGTCGGTAGTGAGTGTAACCGACCCGAATTTGTTCACTTCAGTCACCGTCAACGGTCCAGACCATCGGGATTTAAGTTTCCCGGGAAAGAGTCGAAGTCGGAAATTAAATAAAAGTACCTTATCACCGACATTGAACTCTCGGGGGATAATGCGCTTGTCATGCCATCTTTTGGTCCGCTCCTTATAAATTCTTGCATTATCATAAGCATGGAGACGGAATTCATCTAATTCGTTCAATTGCATGAGTCGCTTCTCTCCGGCTAGCTTCGGGTCAAGATTGAGCTCTTTTAAGGCCCACATTGCCTTAAACTCGAGCTCCACCGCTAAATGGTAAGCTTTGCCATAAACGAGCCTATACGGGGATGTCTCGATAGGAGTCTTGTATGCGGTCCGGTAAGCCCAAAGAGAATCATCGACCTTCGAATGGATGATAAGCTAGCCCGGTACGGTGGTGAACACCGTATTTCTTCAATAGCTTAGTGAGTTGGCGTTCATGAAAGTGTGAACCGCCATCACTAATAATAGCCCGTGGGACCCCAAAGCGAGGAAATATTGTCTTCTTAAAGAGCCGGATCACCACGTTGGCATCATTAGTAGGTGAAGCGATGGCTTCCACCCACTTCGAAACATAGTCGACGGCAACTAAAATATATCGATTCCCATAAGAAGAAGGGAACAGTCCTTGATAATTGATACCTCAAACGTTAAATAATTCTACTTCAAGGATCCCGGTTTGAGGCATTTCATGGCGTCGAGAAATGTTTCCCGTTCGTTGGCATGCGTCGCAAGAACGGATAAAAGTGGTGGCATCTTTGAGAATAGTGGGCCAATAAAAGCCCGATTGCATTACCTTCGCGAATGTCTTCGAAGGACCGTGATGTCCACCATAAGGGGAGGAGTGGCATCTAGTGAGGATAGAATGTACCTCACTCTCAAGAATACACCTCCTAAATAGGTCATCTGCACATTATCGGAAAAGATACGGGTCGTCCCAGAAATATATCTTCACATCATGTAAAAATCGCTTCTTCTGCTGATACTGAAGGTCGGGAGGTAGAGTACCTCCAACTAGGAAGTTGGCATAATCAGCGAACCACAGAGTATCCATAGTAATAGCGAGCAAATGGTCATCTGGGAACGAACCATCAATTGGGATAAGATCCCCACCATCATATCTTAGCCGGGATAGGTGATCGGCTACGACATTCTCGGCCCCGGACTTATCACAGATCTCCAAGTTAAATTCCTGCAGTAATAGGATCCATCTAATAAGTCTCGGCTTGGCCTCCTTCTTTGCTAGAAGATACTTCAAAGTTGCGTGATCCGTATATACTATCACCTTCGAGCCAACGAGATAGGCTCGAAACTTGTCTAGAGCATAGATAATGGCCAATAACTCCTTCGCTATGGTAGCATAATTAATCTGCGCCATATCTAACGTCCGAATAGCATAATAGATCGCATGCAAAGCCTTGTCTTTTCTTAGACTCAATACAGCTCCTATAGCGTAATCGCTAGCGTTGCACATAACCTCGAAAGGCAAATCCCAATCGGGCGCTTGAATAATCGGTGCGGAAATAAGAGCCTTCTTAATCCTATCAAAGGCTTGAATACACTCGTCAGTAAACACGAACGGGGCATCTTTGAGGAGCAGCTGAGTCAGAGGCTTGGCAATCTTGGAGAAATCTTGGATAAAACGGCGGTAAAAACCCGCGTGACCAAGAAAACTCCTCACATCCTTAACATTAACGGGGTATGGTAATTGCTCAATCACCTCGATGATGGGCCGGATTTAGTCGTAGTTATTACGACGGTTTTTCTGTAGTTTTGTGAGCTTAATCGTGTGTTTTGTAGTGCATTTGTGTTATTGTGGTACGAGTGTAGTATAAGCTATTTGGAGGATTCTGATCTCGATCGTTAGTTGGGCCAAGAATGGACGTCTCATGAAGAATTGGAAAGCCCAATAGAAGACACGAAGTGAGGGAAGCAACGGAGAAAATTGTGAAGAGGAGCAGGCAGTGGGGCGACTCGCGTGACAGTTGGGTGATTAGTGTAGTTTGTAGTGCCTATTTCGTAGTATTTTGGTCCCATTTTCCTTGTGGAATCGCTCCTTGGGAGCGGTTTAGGGGCTTCTTATGCTTCCTTTAGTTTGTTTCAGGTTCCCGAGACCGATTTGGAAGAGTTGGAGCGATTCCGACTCTATACATACACATTTTGGAGCCAACGGAGTAAAGGAACGATGACTCGATGCTTCGGAATCGACCCCGAGACCTTGGGACCCAATCCCGAGCCTCCGAGACCCGATCCCGAGTCCCGAGAATCGATGAGAAGCTCATGTGAAGCAAGGAGGAACCAAAAGGGTCATATTGGAGGCCTACAAGACTCATCCCCGACGGGTATGCACCTCATCCCGTCGGGGATGAAGTGCACTTTGGAGGGTGCCACTGCAAGGCCGTCCCGGTCGGGACCAACCCGTCCCGGTCGGGATGGTGGGTCCGTCCCGGTCTGTAATCCCCTAAAAATTCTAGCGCGATACAGTGGCGGAAACACTGTAGAGTCGGGATTAAAACACACAGAACTATGTCTTAATAAATTAAATTGGTAAAGTCAAACATGCGCCATACATAAAAATGGCTAAAATTTAAAACAATCCATAAAGTGGTCAAACAATCCTTAAAGCATGATAAAAAAAAACAGCAGGATCCAAGACTGCTCGCTAGCCCACACCCACCGGAAAATAAACACGTATACCTGCCATGTTAAAACATAACAGCCACAATCAGTGGGGAGCAACGTCAACGTTCTCCCAGCCGTATAACAGGATTTTAAAACAGTAATTACTAATATAGGAAAAATAGTAAAAAATAGAAAACAGGAAAACATCATATTAAAATAAGGTTTAGCGTCGAACAAATTATTCCAAAGGGTTGCCGAAGAAACATAAAAATATTTGCCAACCTGCAAACCAATTTATATCGATAATAATAAAATAATCAAAATGGTGTTATGGATAGGATTAATGTAGAATCTAGACTTTCACTAGGATAATACTAAAAACTAGCTTCGAGAACTGTAGACTTAACTTATAACAGAATCCAGTCTCTAACTAGGCAACTCAACTATAACAGGACTGCGTGCAGCGAGGTCCTGGTTTAAGTAGTGCACACCCCTCCTGGATACAAACCATATCCAGTTCAACCCGACGCGACTTATACGATGCGATATCTAAGTTTAAGGTAAATATACACTCTCCTGAACACAAACCATGCTCAGTTCAACAACCAATGCGCCCCATAAAGACACACCAGCCTTACAGTTGATGGCAAAACGTACATCCCAGACTATATTACTCTAAACCCACACTTGTCCTTATTCCATAACTCCAAAGCAAACCATTATCGATATTTAAAAGATGTATTCATCATAAACAATATGAGGATAAAAGAAGTAAACATTTATATTCTAAAAGAGGAAACTTTCTATTTTAGGAAACTTCTATTTTAGGAAACTTCTATTTTTAGGAAACTTCTATTTTTAGAAACTTTACTAAAAATAGCATCATATCAAAGTAGTGAAAATATTAGTTCATACTAATACCACATTTTAGTAAACGATATAGATTTATAAAACTAATACTTTCGGCCTTAACGATATTAATTATTAAAGTAAGAACATTTGATTTTACGAAACTATTAAAATATCGTATAAGTGTTATAAAATGATTAAAAATGTCTTAAACATTTTAATACTACTAATTAGGGTGTTTTCGAAAGTTATAAAGCTAAAATTCCCTAATTATTATTAGTTTCGACGATAAAATTATAAATAGGATTTTACGGCAAACACTAAATTAAATACTTGAACGTCTTTATTTAATTAAACCATTGAATATATTTAGAATATGTTAAGGGATGATTTAAATCTTAAAGTTTCAGATTTAAATACTTTCAAAATTGCTGGAAAAATAATCCTTTTAGTTAATACGAAGCATTTAACGATAAATCAAAATTTGTCCGAAATCAATATTTATTAATTAAAGACTATAATAAATAGTACAAAAATTACGTAAAATAGTTAAATTATATTTATGGACATTCTGTCCAGAAAAGAAAATTTCCAGAATTCTAAAAACTCGGTTTTTAAAGCGTTTTCTCGTTAATCGTCCAATCTCGGCAATAACGATTAATAAAAATAGTAATTACAAAACGATTTAAGTATTAATATCCAAAAAATTATTATTACACTTTAAAATCCTGATTTTACAGAATATAAATTTTACAGATTTTTCCAAAATCCAGGTTCAACAAATTTCAACAAAACCGTCATTTAAACCCGTTTTCGTAATTAACGATTTTATTAATAAACCTATCGTTCCTAACATTTTATTAAGGCACTAAAAATCATAATAATACATTTTAATATGAAATCATCAGAATCATAATTTTTTCCAGATTTAAACCAAAGACCAGAAATCGAGAATTTAAACAACAAACACGGTTTTAACGATAAACGATGATTTAAAGTGATTAATTAATTCATCCACTTAACAATTCCGAAAATTATGAGAAAATTCAGAAAATTCTATTTCACCAGAAAGTTTCACCACGTCAAAAATCAGATTAAAATAAAATGTTTAAGTACTAGAACTAAAAATTGGTTTTTAATCGTTTTTGTTCGAAAACGATAATAATTCAATAATCGATATCAAAAATATCAGAAAAATACTAAATTACTAAAAATCATTAAAAACAACATTTTTCCAGAATATAAACATATATTACATGTTTAGGCCGATTATTACGATTTTACAAATTAATATAACAATTTAATCGTTAATCTCGTAAAAGCGATAAAAATATCGAAACATGCAAAATTTCAACTTTAAAAATTTTTCCAGAATTCGTGACATACATATATTGCCAAAATAAAATATAAAAATATATACATGCAATTACTCAATTAAAATCTTGAAATACCGAGTAACATCGACGTTACCTCTACTCCAAGTCTGAATCAACGATATATTCGTCGGCTTCGGGATCGTCCAAAAATCCTACCAAACACGTAAATCATGGCAGAGAAAATACCATGAGAAACTAAAAAAAAACAAGGTAAAAATTGATCGAAAATGATGTCGAATAATACCTTAACGAAGGAATCGGAAAGAGGATTATTATGACGATAAGAATGATGCGATTGGGACTTGAAATGGAGTAAAAATTTGCCTAGAATGGCTGAGGGACACACGGCCAAAAGAGAGGAGAAGGGGGTGATGAATATTTTTTTGGTGAATGCAAAAGAAATGAATGTAGAGAGTAAGGGAGGAGATGGGTGATACAACACTTAAAAGAGTAAGCATGAATTAAGGCTTCAAAAAAAAAGGAATACAAAAATGTACCTAGTCCATAAGTTGGCCGGCCAATTGGGATAAGAGAGGGAGTAAGAAAAGCTTTGACATAAATGCTACAATGAATGAAAATGATTTATCATATGATTACGTTTTAATGTGATAAAATGAATCGTTTAAATAAAATGTAATAAAACTTGTGACCAAGAGCTTAGCCGGTCCAAAATGTGAGAAAACAGTCTCAAATAATTTATAAGTTGATAAAAAGTATAATCGTAAAATAGTTAAAGGCATTTCAAAGTAATTCGAGTAAACCCCGCGTAAGAAAATAATTATTCGCGAAGCTTCGTAAAAAAAATCATAAATGGCTTGTTTTTTTTTTAGTAACTAAAATATATCTTAGTAGAAAATATTCCATAAACGTATTCAAACATTTTTAGGAAAAAGGAATAACTTAAATCCAAGCTTAAAAATGTTAATTCGGAGAGAAATAGAATTTCTCGCGGAAAAATTACTTAGTTTACGAAGAAACCAAATAAATGGATTTAAAAGAATTTTAAATCTTTAAAATTAAAAATAGAAATTATTAAACTCAAAAATTAAAATAAAGCTTAGTAAAATGATAAAATATGAGGCCAAAAGTGACAGAGTTAAGACGAAGTCCTAACAGAAAGAATAAAATGCTTAGGAAAAATAGCGGGTGTTACAATCCTCCCCACTAAAAGAAAGTTTCGTCCTCGAAACTAAGAACAAGTAGAAAGGAAAGAAGATTACCCTCCTCGAAAAGGTGAGGATACAATTTTTGCATAAAAATTTGCTTTAAAAGAAAATTTTACAACCTTCAAGGTGATACAAAATCGAAGCCAAATATCTATTCCAAGGAGAATTGGGCTAACCAACCCGAAGTTTAAAATCTTCTGATTAATGAAATCGTAAAGTAAAGTTATTTGATAAAATAACAACGTTAAATAACATTTGTAAACAAAGTCGTAGAAAATAGGGTAACCAAAACACTTTCAAAAACAAAGTAAAACAATTTGATTAAAAATAATCCAATAATATTTCATTTTATGACAAAACCAAATTTAGTTTGGAAAAATCAAATTTTGTGGTTAGTAAAAATCGAACCAGTCGTCAAACATTTTCAATAACAGATTCAAAAGTCCACCAACAATAAAACGAAACTAATTTCAAAATATTAAAATTATGAAAATGTTATCAAGGTAATTATGAAAGTTTTCAAAAATGTTACCAAACTTGAACATAAAATAATTTCGACAATGTTAAAACGTTTTACGTAATAATCATATAGAAATTGAATATGGAAATATGAAAGTCTTCATAAAAGTCCGACTGCCTGAAAATAAAAATGAAATAATTTTGAAATAATTTAAAATAAATTATTAAGGCATTTTGAAACTGATCTAGATATAATTATCAACCAACGATAAAACAAAAGTGAAGTATAAAGTTCTTAAATTCAAAAATGTTAAATTTCACGATATCTGAAAAGTTTAATTTAGTCAAAAAAAAATTTTTTTTTTTACATCACGGGGAGTTTCATAAATAGAAATCATAACTCAAAATGTTAAAATTTCACGATAACCCAAAATGTTAAAATGCTCAAAGTTTTTTACAAAATGGGGAGTTTTAAAATTTGAAATTATGCTTCAAAATGTTAAAATTTAACGAAAATCAAAAATTTTAAATTAGTCAAACTTTTCATGAGTTCGGGGAAATAATGAACGGATAAATAGAGTCAAGGATAAACAATAAATTAAAATAAGAGTTTTCAAAATCGATAAAGGTTAAAGGGATTGGCAGCAGTTACGGTAACAGAGTTCGAGAGAAGCAGAAAGAAGGACGAAGTTGAGAGTCAAACATACCTCTCGAGGATTATAGAAGAAATTAACCATCTCGAGATTCCTAGCACGACTCCCACAAACACGGGTTCCTAATTGGCCCATCAAATAATGCTAAGTCCAATATCAGTACAGGGTGGTCCTACTCAATCTACAACCTCCAAAATTAAGTCTTACATACTTAAATAATCTTTCAATTGGTATAGTAAGAAACCACAAATGATTTAGACTAATCCTTTAATTAAGATTCCAACGGTCATCAAAACATACCCAAACTCGTAATCATTAATGTTCATAAATTTAAAGCTCATAAGGTCTGAACTCGAGGTATACCTCAAATTTCTCGAGTGAGGAAGACTAAATAAAATCCACCAATTAACAATGTTTGGACACGAAATCCTCAAAAATGATCACCATCATATTTATAATACTGCAAGTACATAAGTTGGGGAAGTAAAATAAATCCTCAAACACGCTCAAACCTATAGGTAATGGCGCAAACACTCACATCTTCAAACACGTCATTCGATTAATGTTTCTGAGAAGTCCATCAAATTTCTAATCGTAATGGTGTAACCACAAAGTATTTAATAACTCAACAAAGCCACAATCTCGTTGGTCTAAGGTTCTGAACTATAAATCCATTAAGATGATTCGCATTAAGTATTCCTCAAAACAATGCGATAACTCCAACCTCTAATGGCAATATGTTTCTCCTTTTCAAGGTTAACAACAATTTATCCAATTTTAGATCACTCAACTCCAAAGTTCATAGCTTACAACCTTAAACAACGATCAACGATCTAATCCTTAAGAAACAAGGGTAATCTATGTTAACCAAAATTTCTAACGGTATTAATGAAAACCTTTTATGGTACCACAACATTCAGGTTAACACTTTAACCAACACTCTATGATCCCGAATATTCACGATGCATCCATCAAATAAGCATTAGGTAGGAATCCCAAAATACTATTATTATCTACACTTGGTTCGGTTCTAGGTTAAATTAGAAACTAGGTATCCATCAAATACAATATACTCTTACTACCCCAAAATATATTCAACTCTAAGTCCTCCAAATAATCAAGTAACCTATAACCCAAAGTTCAGTGTGTAAAGTACCAACCTAATTCCATTAATTGACAATTTATCATTCAAATCGATCCTCAAAAGCTTACTAAGATAGATAACAGGGTATAACTCAGAACCCTCAAGCCATAGGTAACAAGGGTTTACTAAACCTAAAACATCTATATCCTTTCACGGGGTTCACTGAGACGGAAAACGGTCTAGCCAAAGAATCTCAAGAGAGAGATGGTAGAGTAGAAGAATATAACAAAGATTCACCAAGCGGGTGAAGAAGAGAATATAAAAGAGAAGAATTAGAAGAAGTAGAGGAAGGAAGAAAAGAGTCGATGATACTATATTACTAAGTTCTTGAACCAGAGGAGAATCTTCGGGCCTCCAGAGTTCACGCGGGATCCAAAAGGCTTACTTCGTCTTCTTGTAGAGGAACGAGCACATAAGTATTGGGTCGCTCCATCTGGATCTACTGCGACATCACGGAACAGGAATCGACTCTTGATCATCTGGCCTGTAGCTTAAGTAAACTGAACCGGAGCTAAAAATTACCATCGACATCTTTCTTGGAGCACCAAGTTGTCCACTCGAGTCAGCAGGCGTTGAGAGTTCTAAGCAAGTCTTGTCTCGATCTGGAGCAGCATCAAGTCAACATCTTGTCCACTCATCGTCTTCTTCTTGGACATATGAAACAAATATTCAATGCTAACCATTGAGTTTCAGGAACAAGAAAGCTAAACAAATAAGTCCTTATTTGTTTCTACCCATATCTAACAATATTTTTATTTACTGTTTAAATAATTTACTGGTATTTTCCCTAATTTCAGGTGTAAGCGTTGGGAGCAGTGATGCTCTGATACCAACTGTAATCCCCTAAAAATTCTAGCGCGATACAGTGGCGGAAACACTGTAGAGTCGGGATTAAAACACACAGAACTATGTCTTAATAAATTAAATTGGTAAAGTCAAACATGCGCCATACATAAAAATGGCTAAAATTTAAAACAATCCATAAAGTGGTCAAACAATCCTTAAAGCATGATAAAAAAAAAACAGCAGGATCCAAGACTGCTCGCTAGCCCACACCCACCGGAAAATAAACACGTATACCTGCCATGTTAAAACATAACAGCCACAATCAGTGGGGAGCAACGTCAACGTTCTCCCAGCCGTATAACAGGATTTTAAAACAGTAATTACTAATATAGGAAAAATAGTAAAAAATAGAAAACAGGAAAACATCATATTAAAATAAGGTTTAGCGTCGAACAAATTATTCCAAAGGATTGCCGAAGAAACATAAAAATATTTGCCAACCTGCAAACCAATTTATATCGATAATAATAAAATAATCAAAATGGTGTTATGGATAGGATTAATGTAGAATCTAGACTTTCACTAGGATAATACTAAAAACTAGCTTCGAGAACTGTAGACTTAACTCATAACAGAATCCAGTCTCTAACTAGGCAACTCAACTATAACAGGACTGCGTGCAGCGAGGTCCTGGTTTAAGTAGTGCACACCCCTCCTGGATACAAACCATATCCAGTTCAACCCGACGCGACTTATACGATGCGATATCTAAGTTTAAGGTAAATATACACTCTCCTGAACACAAACCATGCTCAGTTCAACAACCAATG
This sequence comes from Agrostemma githago, assembly GCA_958450325.1. Taxonomy (NCBI): domain Eukaryota; kingdom Viridiplantae; phylum Streptophyta; class Magnoliopsida; order Caryophyllales; family Caryophyllaceae; genus Agrostemma; species Agrostemma githago. The sequence goes on along the minus strand of OY288246.1, from coordinate 53,178,554 downwards.
CGCCCCATAAAGACACACCAGCCTTACAGTTGATGGCAAAACGTACATCCCAGACTATATTACTCTAAACCCACACTTGTCCTTATTCCATAACTCCAAAGCAAACCATTATCGATATTTAAAAGATGTATTCATCATAAACAATATGAGGATAAAAGAAGTAAACATTTATATTCTAAAAGAGGAAACTTTCTATTTTAGGAAACTTCTATTTTAGGAAACTTCTATTTTTAGGAAACTTCTATTTTTAGAAACTTTACTAAAAATAGCATCATATCAAAGTAGTGAAAATATTAGTTCATACTAATACCACATTTTAGTAAACGATATAGATTTATAAAACTAATACTTTCGGCCTTAACGATATTAATTATTAAAGTAAGAACATTTGATTTTAGGAAACTATTAAAATATCGTATAAGTGTTATAAAATGATTAAAAATGTCTTAAACATTTTAATACTACTAATTAGGGTGTTTTCGAAAGTTATAAAGCTAAAATTCCCTAATTATTATTAGTTTCGACGATAAAATTATAAATAGGATTTTACGGCAAACACTAAATTAAATACTTGAACGTCTTTATTTAATTAAACCATTGAATATATTTAGAATATGTTAAGGGATGATTTAAATCTTAAAGTTTCAGATTTAAATACTTTCAAAATTGCTGGAAAAATAATCCTTTTAGTTAATACGAAGCATTTAACGATAAATCAAAATTTGTCCGAAATCAATATTTATTAATTAAAGACTATAATAAATAGTACAAAAATTACGTAAAATAGTTAAATTATATTTATGGACATTCTGTCCAGAAAAGAAAATTTCCAGAATTCTAAAAACTCGGTTTTTAAAGCGTTTTCTCGTTAATCGTCCAATCTCGGCAATAACGATTAATAAAAATAGTAATTACAAAACGATTTAAGTATTAATATCCAAAAAATTATTATTACACTTTAAAATCCTGATTTTACAGAATATAAATTTTACAGATTTTTCCAAAATCCAGGTTCAACAAATTTCAACAAAACCGTCATTTAAACCCGTTTTCGTAATTAACGATTTTATTAATAAACCTATCGTTCCTAACATTTTATTAAGGCACTAAAAATCATAATAATACATTTTAATATGAAATCATCAGAATCATAATTTTTTCCAGATTTAAACCAAAGACCAGAAATCGAGAATTTAAACAACAAACACGGTTTTAACGATAAACGATGATTTAAAGTGATTAATTAATTCATCCACTTAACAATTCCGAAAATTATGAGAAAATTCAGAAAATTCTATTTCACCAGAAAGTTTCACCACGTCAAAAATCAGATTAAAATAAAATGTTTAAGTACTAGAACTAAAAATCGGTTTTTAATCGTTTTTGTTCGAAAACGATAATAATTCAATAATCGATATCAAAAATATCTGAAAAATACTAAATTACTAAAAATCATTAAAAACAACATTTTTCCAGAATATAAACATATATTACATGTTTAGGCCGATTATTACGATTTTACAAATTAATATAACAATTTAATCGTTAATCTCGTAAAAGCGATAAAAATATCGAAACATGCAAAATTTCAACTTTAAAAATTTTTCCAGAATTCGTGACATACATATATTGCCAAAATAAAATATAAAAATATATACATGCAAATACTCAATTAAAATCTTGAAATACCGAGTAACATCGACGTTACCTCTACTCCAAGTCTGAATCAACGATATATTCGTCGGCTTCGGGATCGTCCAAAAATCCTACCAAACACGTAAATCATGGCAGAGAAAATACCATGAGAAACTAAAAAAAACAAGGTAAAAATTGATCGAAAATGATGTCGAATAATACCTTAACGAAGGAATCGGAAAGAGGATTATTATGACGATAAGAATGATGCGATTGGGACTTGAAATGGAGTAAAAATTTGCCTAGAATGGCTGAGGGACACACGGCCAAAAGAGAGGAGAAGGGGGTGATGAATATTTTTTTGGTGAATGCAAAAGAAATGAATGTAGAGAGTAAGGGAGGAGATGGGTGATACAACACTTAAAAGAGTAAGCATGAATTAAGGCTTCAAAAAAAAAGGAATACAAAAATGTACCTAGTCCATAAGTTGGCCGGCCAATTGGAATAAGAGAGGGAGTAAGAAAAGCTTTGACATAAATGCTACAATGAATGAAAATGATTTATCATATGATTACGTTTTAATGTGATAAAATGAATCGTTTAAATAAAATGTAATAAAACTTGTGACCAAGAGCTTAGCCGGTCCAAAATGTGAGAAAACAGTCTCAAATAATTTATAAGTTGATAAAAAGTATAATCGTAAAATAGTTAAAGGCATTTCAAAGTAATTCGAGTAAACCCCGCGTAAGAAAATAATTATTCGCGAAGCTTCGTAAAAAAAAATCATAAATGGCTTGTTTTTTTTTTAGTAACTAAAATATATCTTAGTAGAAAATATTCCATAAACGTATTCAAACATTTTTAGGAAAAAGGAATAACTTAAATCCAAGCTTAAAAATGTTAATTCGGAGAGAAATAGAATTTCTCGCAGAAAAATTACTTAGTTTACGAAGAAACCAAATAAATGGATTTAAAAGAATTTTAAATCTTTAAAATTAAAAATTTTAAATCTTTAAAATTAAAAATAGAAATTATTAAACTCAAAAATTAAAATAAAGCTTAGTAAAATGATAAAATATGAGGCCAAAAGTGACAGAGTTAAGACGAAGTCCTAACAGAAAGAATAAAATGCTTAGGAAAAATAGCGGGTGTTACACGGTCGGGATGATCCGTCCCGGTCGGGACCAACAGGCTGTAACCCGCATTTCTTTTCTTCCAATTCCCTTCCATTTGGAACCCTATAAATACTTCCCTCTTGTATTGTTTATGTATCCTACATTAGTTTAGCCTTTCTTAAGCCTCTCTACAACATATAAACCCTAGATTTAGTTCCTCATATTAGTTTGAATCTCTCATTAATCCTTAGTTAATCTTAGTTAATCCTAGTTAATTAGTGCTTGTATTAAGAAGATACTTGAAGATTTCTCCAAGATTGACAACCTTGGGATTATTTGGGTTTCTCTTTTATGCAAGATATCATCTTTCCTTCATCTTGTGTTGGTATAATCCTTCTTTACTCTTGTTCTTTGTTATTAATCCAAGTTTAAATCTTTACTTAGTGTTGATTGTTATTTCTCATATTGTTCTTGATGATGAATGTTAGGGTTATGGTGATGTTTTCTCTTATTATTGTTGTAGTTAGTTTGATCATGAGTGAGTAGTTTACTTGTGGGTTAGTAGGGGGATTAAAGGTAGATTATGGGTGATTAGGGTTTGATTGGGGGTAAAGGGTGAATCTTTGTTGTTAGTCACATATTTGGCACACCATGTGTTTGTTGATATGCTTGTATGAGTTGTAGTGGCCATGCTTCTCATGCTAGTTTTCTTCTACTCATTGTTTGTTTTGTGTGTGGACATGTTGAGCATAGTCTTCGACATCGGTTTAAGTTGCGATTGCCCGGACCAAACCTAGCAATTAGGAGGCACCTACACCCTTAACTACCCAAGTCACCCTACTACACTTATGAACCCGACCTAACCCACTCCTTTCTTTCCATATTTGCTTCATCTTATTAGTTAGTCATTATTTCCTTTAGTTTGATAGTTGGTTTGATTATTAGCATTGTTTAGCATTTGGTAGTCTAGTTCATCATGGTTCATCATTAGTTTAGTTCCTACTTCTCCTCCATCATAGTTTTTCATTTATCGTTTATTTGTATTTGTTTGTGTAACCTAGTCTCGTTTTAGGCCGATTTAGTCTAAGCATTGCAATACCGTCTCCGTGGACACGACCCGACTTACCCTAACTACCGTTAGGTGCTAGTTGGCTATTAATTGGTGGCGGGATCCATGACAATCCCACCATCAATTTGGCGCCGTTGCCGGGGACGGTGCATTGTTTAGACTTTGTTTGCTTATTTCTAGACTTAGTTACCCTCCTTTGTGCCCTTCTATCATCTCTTGTGAATATTCTCTAGTTTTTCTTGCTTTCTTAGCTTTCTTTTCTCTTTGTCTCGAGTTGTGCTTGCTTATTGTCGTTACCTAGTGCCCATAAAGCACTAGGTATTCTCACGTTTGTTCTAGTGTGTAGTGTATGCCTAGTCGGGGAGGCGAATCCTTTCTCTTTAATCCAGAGCCGGAGAGGCTTTTTCGAGCTTTTCGCCAACTGACGATTAACCGGGTTAGGATCTCTCAACCAAGTGCAAGCAATACCCATCAAGAGCAAGCTCAAGGAAGCGATAGTGAGGAAGCATATCGAGAGACGGCCGAAGGGAATTTCACCAATCCCTTTGGAGATTCTAGTCCTAGCTCCCCTTCTACATCTACATCAACTCCATCTACACCATCTTCTCCCTTACATCCAATAATGCCGAAGTTTTCCTCCCACTCTACATTTACGGAAGATGTCTTGCCGGGACCCAATGCTCTACCGGCCGCTTATGCCGGAAATTTTACGGCCAAGACCCACTTCATTCAACTTGTGGAAAGGAATCAATTTAGTGGTTTGCCCACCGAAGACCCGCACCAACATATGGAGACCTTCTCCGATTATTGCGACGCTATCTCTCAACCCGGGGTTACACAAGATCAAATCCGATGGGTTTTATTTCCATTTTCTCTTATTGGAAAAGCGAAGCAATGGATTAAAGGTCTCGATAGGGCAACCATGGGCATCGACACTTGGAAGAAACTTGCATTGGCATTCTACCAAATTTTCTACCCTCCGGAGAAGACTAATTTGCTTAGAGCCTCCATCACCGGTTTCCAACAACGGGATGAAGAGAGCTTATATGAAGCTTGGGAGCGGTTCAAGTCTTTGGTTAGATCGTGCCCCCATCATGGACTTTCACAATGGTTCTTGGTCCAACAATTTTGGAACGGTCTTTATGAGGACTCAAGAACTATACTTAATATGGGCTCCAATGGTAGGTTCACCGAGGTCGATGATGACCAAACTTGGGCGAGAATCGAAGAGATGGCGGTGCATAATTCGCAATACTCTAGGCCTAGGAAGGCAAACCGAGGAGGTAGGCACGAGGTTGATGCTATAACTCAATTAAGCATTGACCTTGGGGCTCAATTGAAGACACACATGGAATCCATTGACAAGAAGCTTCAAGGTCACCTCACTCAAGTCCAAAGCATCGGTTCCTCCCACCAAACCTCAATCCATGAAGTAAATGCTTTGGGATTTGCACCTCCTTTGCCTTATTATGGGATGTGCGATAATTGTGGAATCGTTGGTCATGACCCTATGAATTGTAGAGGGAGTATTGAGCAAGTGAATGCCTTTCAAGCATTCAAGCAAGGTACTTCCTATTCTAATCAATACCAAGCTTCCAATCAAGTCCCTCAACAACAAGCCTTTCAACACCATCAACAACATCGTCCTTATGTTCCACCTCCCTTAAGGGACAACAACCAAGGTTACCAAGGCAACTCAAGGCCTTTCAACAACTTCAAGCAAAGTAACCAAGGTTCATTCAACAACAATCAAGGGTTCCAACAAGGGAACTTCAACCAAGGCTATCAAAACCACAACCATGGCAACAATCAAGGCCTTAATCAAGGCAATTCTCATGGGTTCCAAGGGAACCGTCAACATCAACAACAAAGCAAGCCTAGGAGCCGGTCTCCTATTCATGACTATGGTACTCCATTAGCCCTCACCGATACTCCGCATAATCCATCATCTCCACCTCGGGGATTCGATATTCAAAAATCTATGATGGATATGCAAAAGAGTCAAATGGACATAACAATAAACCATCAAGAGATCTTTGCTTATATTCAAGGGGAAAACGCGACAAGAGATGCCCGTATGAAGATGCTTGAAACTCAAGTATCTCAACTTGCTTCGGGGAGCTCCTCAAGACAAAAAGGACAACTACCTTCTCAAGGCGAAACACCGAAATTTGAGCATGTCAATGCCATCACCACAAGGAGAGGTACATCTTATGAATCCCCTCAATTTCCTAGTGAGCAAGAGCCAATCCAAGAACCGACAAGGAAAACGACACCTCCAACTCAAGAGAGCTCAAGCTTTGATAATCCAACGGAGGAGCAAGTCTTATGGGAGGTTGAGAAACCTCAACAAGACAAGCTTCCCCCACTTCAAGCTAAAGATAAGGGTAAAAAGAAAGTGTCATTTGAAGAGTCCACCCCGATTGAGCAAAATAAATACCAAGTCAAGTTGCCTTACCAAACAAGGCAAATGAAGACCAAGGTAGACTCTCAATATGACAAGTTCCTTAGTATTGTGAAGAAGTTGGATGTGAGTGTCCCCTTTACCGACTTACTTACCCAAATCCCGGCATATGGAAAATTTATGAAAGAAATATTGGCTAGGAAGAGATTCGTCGACAAGGAAGAGACCATTGCGTTCACAAGAGTGGTGAGCGAGCTCATTCAAGGTTCTACCCTTCCAAAGTTGAAGGATCCGGGTAGGTTTTCGATCCCTTGCACCATAGGGCACTACAAGATCGAAAGAGCTTTATGTGATTTGGGTGCGAGTGTAAGCATCATTCCCTACTCCATTTGTTGCCGACTTGGGATGAAGGAGCTTAAAAGTACCTCTATAACGCTCCAAATGGCCGATAGTTCATTCAACCGACCATTGGGGATGCTAGAGGATGTGCCGGTGAGAATTGGTAAGTTCTTCATTCCGGTTGACTTCATCGTGCTCGATATGCGGGAAGATGCAATCACTCCCATTATTCTTGGGCGCCCATTTTTGCGTACCGCCGGTGCTATGATCGATGTGAAGAACGGTAGGATCACATTCGAGTTAGGCGAGGAGAAGCTAGTGTTTGACCTTCAAGGTAACACTTCGCCTACTAATGATGAGTCATGCAATATGATCCAAGCCAAGGAAAACATCGATCTAGGGGGAGAACCGGGACAAAGCTTGAAGAAGTACTCGTATGTACTTGAGGATGATGACTCTGATTTGGAGGAGGATGAGAGCCCGTGTCATGGGCTTAATGACAAGTTGAAGAGCAAAAAGGATGAAGATGAGCCTCCCTTGGGGCCACATGAAGACCGGTGGACGTTTGGGTATATACCGAAGGATCGAAAGTACAAGTTCAAGCCATTGAACTTAGTAGATCGGGATGCCCCGGGAACGTCAAGACAAGGTTATGAAGGGCCTTGGTTTGTGGATGCTTATGTTACTAGCTTGATTGAAGACTTTGCTAGGGCCTTCGACTTGTTTCTTCGTGCCCTGGATGGAGATGGAACTAGTTTTGATTGTTGAAAAAGATTGAAGAAAGTACCACCTTGGTTTGACGGAGTTCCACAAGAACCGTCTCTTTGTATATATCTCTTTCCCTTATAGTTTATTTGCTTTTGTGAAATTCTTGTTTATTTGGATGGTTGATGAGCGTTGTGAGGGAGGGAATTTGATGTGTTGTTTGAGCTTACTGTGATAGGTGTGAAGTGGAAGTGATTCCTAGGGAAGAGCGGTCATTGTTGGAGCTTGGATCGTGTGAAGGAAAGTCGGTTTTTGAAGCTCGGTACGAGCTTTTGGGAGCTATAGAGGGTTTGGAGAGTCTTCCCGGCCTAGAAGAGGTCATCCCGTCCGGGATGGAAGGCCCATCCCGACCGGGAAGGATGCCATCCCGTCCGGGATGAGGTGCACAAAAGTTGGGTTCACTGGCAGTCCGTCCCGACCGGGACGAGACAGCCATCCCGACCGGGACCACCCATCCCGACCGGGATGGACCCCCTGTCCTCCGTTGGCTATTTTCTTCGTTGTTTGAGACCACCCAACCACTTTATACCCCCTCCCAACCTCCCTACATGTCCTTACTCTCATTGTATGACCCTTACACCTCACATACATGTCTTCACCTCACTTTCTATTCACTTCAAACCGACTTTCGCATCCAAAACCCGCCTCACTTTGCATTTGTGCCCCAACCATGGAACCGGAGTGCAATTGGAGAGGAATAACGACGACATGGACAAGCTAAGTGCCTATATTGACTTATGAGACAATGGAGCGAGTGAGTTGGTAACCGTATGGTACGGCAACTATCCTCTCTTTTCCGTTTTTATAGATTGTCTTCTTTGTTTATTCCCTTTCCCTCTTATCCTTTGTGTCATGGTGGCCTTCGAGGCCTTGGTGTGCTTGCTCCCGATTCTCGATGATGTGACTACATCGAGAGTCATTTTCAAAATCCAAATTTTCCAAGTTTTTCACTCTTTCTTTTTGAGGATTTAGTCGGATTTAGGCGGAATCCGGGCTAGGTGACTTGATTACGTCTAGCCCTCCCCTCCCATTTCCCTTTATTTCCTTCTTTTTATTTTCTTCCCCCATCCATATCTTTTTCTTGCCTCGGCCCATGGTGACTTGACTACACCCCGGCCGGACGCCTTCTACCCTTTTCTCCACTTTATTTTTGATTTTTAGCTTTATTTTCGTAGTTTCTTTTCTTTTCTTTTGTGCTCCATGCACTACGGTCGAGCATGAGGACATGGCTCGACTTAAGTGTGGGGGAGCGATATTCTAGCATAGTTAGCTTCGTTTTTGTAGTTTTTCTAAAAATCTTTAAAAAAATCCTAAAAATTTGAAAATTTTTCATAAAAATCAAAAAGATTTTCTTTTGTGTGTTTTTCTTTTGTGTCGTATATTTGTTTCTTTGTGTGTTTTGCCTCCCTCTTCCTTATAGGTTACTTGAATCGCCGTTAACTTTGGAAGGCTTTCAAGACTCCCGGTAACATCTTATCTCTTTTTCTTCTTTACCTCTTGCGGAGTTTGGAGGAGATTGTGATGTTGTGTGCTCGGCTGGAGCTTTGTAAAGTGTGGATGATTTGGTGGCTTGTTTGGAAGATAGGGGTGGTGTTCGTGTTTTCTTTTGTGTTCGTTTTGTGTTGTTCTTGTTTTGTTACTTTTGTTTCTTTTTCTTTTGTTTTCGTTGAGTCTTTGTTTTGTGTTATGTTGTGTGTCTTGTGTGTAAATGGTTTTCGAAAACCCGGTTTAGAGGCTAGTGTGTGAGTGTGTACTTTCCCTTCCTAGTAGTGTAAATCGAGTCTTGGACTTTAATCTAGTAGAATGACCCTAAATCAATGATTTCGTTGGTCCTTTACCTTGAGTCCACCTATCTTACTAGGGATTTACTACGGGATTTGCACCTTTGACCATTATGACCACCCACGGTGTGAAAAGGCCTTGGTTACCGAGTCCCGTCCCCTAGGTGACCGTGTTCGGAATTTTTTGATTAGTCCAAGTTCTCCACTTTTTGTGGGTTTGAAGAGGGATCGCGACCCCCGACTTACCCATTTACCTATCTCCCACACATATCCACACAATAAGTTGCAATTTGTTGAATTCTCCCTTTCTTGTCATACAAAGAAATGCCAAAAAGCCAAATCTTGCCAAAAAAGGCAAAGAAAAGAAAATGAAAGAAAATGAAAGAAAGAAAAGAATGAAGAAAAAGAAAAGGCACAAAAGCCAAAAAGAAAATAGAAAAGATGAAAAAGAATGGCATGGCAAAACAAGGCAAAAATGCAAAAGAAAAGAGAAAATGCCAAAAGAAAACCCGATTCACAAAAATAACCCCTACCTCTCAAAATAAGCTTTTTTCCGACTTTTGCCGTGAAGAGCCTACCAAAGGACCGAGTCCCGAGGAAGGATGATAGCGGCATTAGTCGGTCTTCCCTCATTTCGCAATTATTTCCACTTTTTACTTGGACTAGTTAGGCGGTTTTGGACACGGGACGACCCTCTTGGCTCACGCTAAAGGGGGCGGGGTCTCACTTACCTACAGTGTCGACTAACATCGTGGAACATCACTTCCCACTCCGCCGATCGTCCCGTAGTACGTTTTTAGAAAGTTAGGAGGACCTAGGTAAGTTACCAACGTTTTTGTTGCTTTATCGTCATACTATTAGGATTTAGTCCACCTCGGTTTGTATTGCTAGCTTGGGAACGTTGTCACTTGCCTCGAGTCCTAAACCGGTGCTTCTTTCACCGCTTGTTTGAGGGAAGCGGTATTTGTTTTCTTTTGGGTGCAACCTTTTGTGTGTTTGTTTGTGTGCTTGTTGTTTATATGTTTTGTGTCCGGTTGCATCCACAGTTTTGTCGCAAGACCCGACTTGCCTTGCGGAGTGCACTTTTCCTCTAAGTGCACTCGCGTGAGTTGAAAGGGCGTAGGGTGCGCTAATACCCATTCGGCTAGTATAGTAGTTAGTATGTGCTTACTCGACGGCGAGTAAGGGTTAAGTGTGGGGGAGTTGATTAGTGTAGTTTGTAGTGCCTATTTCGTAGTATTTTGGTCCCATTTTCCTTGTGGAATCGCTCCTTGGGAGCGGTTTAGGGGCTTCTTATGCTTCTTTTAGTTCGTTTCAGGTTCCCGAGACCGATTTGGAAGAGTTGGAGCGATTCCGACTCTATACATACACATTTTGGAGCCAACGGAGTAAAGGAACGATGACTCGATGCTTCGGAATTGACCCCGAGACCTTGGGACCCAATCCAGAGCCTCCGAGACCCGATCCCGAGTCCCGAGAATCGATGAGAAGCTCATGTGAAGCAAGGAGGAACCAAAAGGGTCATATTGGAGGCCTACAAGACTCATCCCCGACGGGTATGCACCTCATCCCGTCGGGGATGAAGTGCACTTTGGAGGGTGCCACTGCAAGGCCATCCCGGTCGGGACCAACCCGTCCCGGTCGGGATGGTGGGTCCGTCCCGGTCGGGATGATCCGTCCCGGTCGGGACCAACAGGCTGTAACCCGCATTTCTTTTCTTCCAATTCCCTTCCATTTGGAACCCTATAAATACTTCCCTCTTGTATTGTTTATGTATCCTACATTAGTTTAGCCTCTCTTAAGCCTCTCTACAACATATAAACCCTAGATTTAGTTCCTCATATTAGTTTGAATCTCTCATTAATCCTTAGTTAATCTTAGTTAATCCTAGTTAATTAGTGCTTGTATTAAGAAGATACTTGAAGATTTCTCCAAGATTGACAACCTTGGGATTATTTGGGTTTCTCTTTTATGCAAGATATCATCTTTCCTTCATCTTGTGTTGGTATAATCCTTCTTTACTCTTGTTCTTTGTTATTAATCCAAGTTTAAATCTTTACTTAGTGTTGATTGTTATTTCTCATATTGTTCTTGATGATGAATGTTAGGGTTATGGTGATGTTTTCTCTTATTATTGTTGTAGTTAGTTTGATCATGAGTGAGTAGTTTACTTGTGGGTTAGTAGGGGGATTAAAGGTAGATTATGGGTGATTAGGGTTTGATTGGGGGTAAAGGGTGAATCTTTGTTGTTAGTCACATATTTGGCACACCATGTGTTTGTTGATATGCTTGTATGAGTTGTAGTGGCCATGCTTCTCATGCTAGTTTTCTTCTACTCATTGTTTGTTTTGTGTGTGGACATGTTGAGCATAGTCTTCGACATCGGTTTAAGTTGCGATTGCCCGGACCAAACCTAGCAATTAGGAGGCACCTACACCCTTAACTACCCAAGTCACCCTACTACACTTATGAACCCGACCTAACCCACTCCTTTCTTTCCATATTTGCTTCATCTTATTAGTTAGTCATTATTTCCTTTAGTTTGATAGTTGGTTTGATTATTAGCATTGTTTAGCATTTGGTAGTCTAGTTCATCATGGTTCATTATTAGTTTAGTTCCTACTTCTCCTCCATCATAGTTTTTCATTTATCGTTTATTTGTATTTGTTTGTGTAACCTAGTCTCGTTTTAGGGCGATTTAGTCTAAGCATTGCAATACCGTCTCCGTGGACACGACCCGACTTACCCTAACTACCGTTAGGTGCTAGTTGGCTATTAATTGGTGGCGGGATCCACGACAAATCCCACCATCATTGGGCGAGTCGCGCGAGCGGGCGAGTCGCACGAGCCTCGCGCGGGTCGCGTGGAAGTTTGTTTTCCGCGACGCATCTCAGCCTTATTCCGCCTTGATGTATTATGTTTAGAAGACTTTGTTTTATTTAGGAAACTTGATATCTTTCTATTTTATTATTATTATTAGGAGTCTAGTATTAGGTTAAGAGAGGAGGATTATTCATTATCACTCATCATTACGTTCAATGAGAGATTTGGAGAAGAAAAAAACCCTAGCATGAAGAACTAATTCCATCATCTCGGATTAAGATCTGAAGCTTCTAATTATTCAATTGTGAGACTTTAATTCTCCTTTATTCTATCTCTTGAGTATTGTTATTTATCCGTTCATATTTGCATGATTGTTGAATGTTTAGATTAAAGTAGCTAATTAATCTTTGCAATTTTCAATCTATTGTTATTCTAGCGATTGAATCCGTAATTGTTCAAACCCGTTAGATAAAGTAACGATCTTTGACCTTAATATTGGATGCGTTTCATCATATCTAGGTTAGAGAGAGATTTAACTTGTGATTCGAACTAATAATCGCTTGTTTTATTGGTCGTCACTTCTATCGTTCTCTATTCGTTAATGCTATTATTGAATTAAACTTAATCGCGTGTATTAGGTTGTTTGATAATTAGGTTATTTGATTATCGCGTTCCGAGTCAAGTAATATTCACGTGAGATTCGGGATTTACTTCCCCCGATAGTGTGCTCAAGAGTTAGGAGAAAGTTGTTAGTCTATGATCAATTTGATAATTAGTTGTGGAAAATTCTTACTGAGATCGTTTTAATCATCTGAACTCTTTCATTATTATTATCGATTTTGTTGTTTGCTTATTAGTTAGTTTTAGTTACTCAACCACCCAAATCACCCCCCTTCTTAGTTATTAATTTCTAGTTTTAATTCACTTAAATTACTTTGTCTTCTCTGTGGATCGACCCTTATTTCCCTACACTACTGTCTTAGTTTTGTGGTTATAAGTGTATAAATAGTATCTTTGGGAGCATACGACTTCGGCTCACCAAATTTTGGCGCCGTTGCCGGGGAAGGCAATAGTTAATTTTTGTGTTTTATTTTTATTTTAGGTACGCTAGCTTATGCATAATACTCGTTCCACTAACAATCCACTCGAGCCCTTCGACTCAGAGATTGAACGTTCCATTTTCAGGTGGAGACAAGGTGATAATAGCGAATTGATCGTTTTTCAGCAACCCGAGCCAGAAAGCGATCTAGAGTCTACACCGGATTCTATACCGGAGTCTGTACCCGAATCTTTGGACGAAGTAATTATGGCGAGAGAAACACGGACTCTGAAGGAGCTCACAGCTTCTGATCTTACGGTTCAACCGTTGTGCATTACTTCCCCAGCTCTCGCCGAGGGAGCCACTTTTGAACTGAAATCGGGTCTGATTCATCATCTACCCACTTTCAATGGAACGAGCATCGAAGATCCGAACAAACATCTTTCGGATTTCCATATTGTGTGCTCGAGTATGAAGCCGGCGGGTGTGACTGACGAGCAACTTCAGCTACGAGCTTTTCCCTTTTCATTAAAGGGAAACGCAAGAGATTGGTTGTACTATCTACCACCCAATAGTGTCACAACTTGGGTGGATATGAAGAAGGCATTTCTAGAGAAGTACTTCCCACCGTCCCGTTCTGTGCACTTGAAGAAAGCCATTAGCAATGTGGAACAACGAGACGGGGAGACCATGTACGAGTTCTATGAGAGATTCAAACAATTATGTGCTAGTTGTCCCTATCATGGGTATTCAGATCAGGATCTCATCTTATATTTCTGTGGTGGACTTACACCCGAAGATAGTCGTATGATTCATTCGGCTAGTGGCGGTGGTATAGTGAACAAGAACCCGACGCAAGCATGGAATATTATCAGTGATCTAGCGAAAAGTTTGAGGGATTATGCTAGGAGAAATTCGAAGCGCGTTGTTAGCTCATTGAACCCTACTTCAAACCTTGAGGAGAAAGTCGATAGTTTAACGTCGGCGATCCAAGCTATGATGGGAGGTAGGCAACAAGCTACGGTGTGCGGTATATGCTCCACGGAGGGACATCATAGTGATTTATGCCCTTATGTGAAAGAGGGTAGTTCCGAAGAGGTGAATGGTGTTTGGGATAACACCTCGAACAAGAAGAAATGGGATCCTTACTCCGAAACTTACAATGAAGGATGGAGAAGTCATCCTAACTTTGGATGGCGTAACTTTCAAGGTCAACAATCAAGTGGTCCTCCTAGAGGTCAATTCATTCCACGACCTCAAGGACAACAATTCACATCACAGATTCCACAACAACAAGCAACACCGAGTTCATCAATGTCCACGGAGGACATGATTCGGGCACTCACGGTAAGTGTTACTCAAGATCGAGCGGAAAACAAGCAAAATTTCAAGAATCTTGAGACTCAAGTGAGTCAATTGGCAACCGCGATTAATCGGTTAGAAGCGGGACAAACGGGTGGTCTACCATCTCAAACGGTAGAAAACCCAAAGAAGAATGTGAGTGCGGTGTCTTTGAGAAATGGAAGACAACTAGTAGAGGTCGAGAAGCCTAAAGCTAAATCCGAGGAAGTTGCTATCCAAGAGGAAGAAGAGATGGTCGTTGATGATGGGGGCACACATGTGATCGGAGATGACAAAGTGGTGCCGAGTTCTACAGTGAAAGCACCATTGGTTCGAATCCACGATCCTCCACCACCTTTCCCGGATGCATTGAAGGATACTCGTAAGAAGGAGCATGATAACGATGTTTACAAAACCTTTCGTAAATGTGAGGTAAATATTCCCCTTTTAGAGTTACTTAAAAGTGTCCCTCGATATGCTAAGTTTTTAAAAGAACTTTGTACTATAAAGAGGAATAATCGGCTAAAGGGGATCGAGAAGGTGAAGGTAAGTGAACATGTTTCGGCCGTGTTTCAACGTAAATTGCCCACTAAGTGTGGAGATCCGGGAATGTTCATAATACCTTGTACTATAGGAGACACCGAATTTCATAGAGCTATGTTAGATTTGGGTGCTTCGATTAATGTGCTTCCTTATTCCATCTATCAGTCACTTAAACTTGGACCCATGAGTAAAACTAATATTGTCATTCAATTAGCGGATCGGTCCAATGTTTATCCTAAGGGAGTCATAGAAGATGTTTTGGTCATGGTTGATAAATTGATTTTTCCTGCGGATTTTTATGTGGTAGACATGGAGCACGATAGACATGCTGCCCCTATATTGTTAGGGAGACCATTTATGAAAACTGCGAAAACTAAGATCGATGTTTGCAGCGGTTCTCTTACTATGGAGTTTGATGGTCAGGTGGTGGAGTATAATATCTTCAATGCTATGAAATTCCCCACCGAGGACCATTCTTTATGTCTTATTGACGTGTGTGAGCCATTAGTGCAGGAAACTTTCGATTTGGACAACCCAGATGAGTTGCAGGTCGTGATTGAGAACGGTATAGCAGAAAGAGGTCTGATGATTTAGTGTCTACTAACTTGCAGGAAACAGCAGCTGAGTTGACCGGGGTGTCCTTTGTGCACACGGTTCCACCTTCATTACAACTAACCGTGCCTAGTGACACTTTGTTACCATCTATTTTGCAGGCACCAGTTGTAGAACTAAAACCACTCCCGGATCACTTGAAGTATGTGTTCCTTGGTGAGGGAGATACATTGCCTGCAATTATCTCTAGTAAGCTCACTAAGGAACAAGAAAAGCGGTTGGTGGAGGTTTTGAAGGAGCATAAGCAAGCTATTGGTTGGACCATTGCCGACATCAAGGGCACAAGTCCATCGACTTGCATGCATCGAATTTTGCTAGAGGATGAAGCACGACCGGTGAGGCAACCGCAGCGACGGTTGAACCCTCTTATGATGGAGGTTGTGAAGAAGGAGGTATTAAAGCTTCTGCAAGTAGGTATGATCTATCCTATTTCTGATAGCAAGTGGGTTAGTCCCACTCAGGTTGTCCCTAAGAAAAGTGGGGTCACGGTCGTAGAGAATAAGGATGGGGATTTAGTACCTACTCGAGTCTAGAATGGATGGAGAGTGTGTATAGATTACCGCAGGCTGAACACGGTAACTAGAAAAGACCACTTCCCTCGCCCTTTCATTGATCAGATGCTTGAGAGACTCGCAGGCAAAGCATATTACTGCTTCTTGGATGGTTATTCGGGCTATTTTCAGATAGCAATTGCTCCTGAGGATCAGGAGAAGACTACTTTTACATGCCCTTTTGGCACATTTGCGTATCGCCGCATGCCGTTCGGGTTATGTAATGCACCCGCAACATTTCAGCGCTGCATGATGAATATTTTCTCCGAGTATGTGGAGAACTTTATTGAGGTGTTTATGGATGATTTTACTGTGCATGGTAATTCTTTTGATGCATGTCTACATCACTTATCACTTGTGTTGAAGCGTTGTGTTGAAACTAACCTTGTACTTAATTCTGAGAAGTGTCACTTTATGGTTGAGCAGGGTATAGTTTTGGGACATGTTGTGTTGGGTAAGGGGATCGAGGTAGATAAAGCGAAAGTTGATACAATTAAGACTCTACCTTATCCTACTAACATGCGCGAAGTTCGCTCCTTTCTTGGACATGCAGGATTTTACCGAAGATTTATTAAGGATTTTTCCAAGATTGCACAACCATTGTGCAAATTGTTGCAAAAGGAGGTTGACTTCGTTTTTGATGAGGCGTGCAAGAAGACATTTGATGAGTTGAAAACTCGTCTCACAACCACCCCGATCATTCAAGCCCCTAATTGGTCTCTTCCCTTCGAGATCATGTGTGACGCGAGTGATTATGCTTTAGGGGCGGTCTTGGGTCAAAAGGATGGGAGAGCTTCTCATGTTATTCATTATGCTTCTATGACCCTTAATGATGCGCAACGAAATTACTCGACTACTGAAAAAGAGATGTTGGCGGTTGTCTTTGCTTTAGAAAAATTTCGTTCTTACTTGCTTGGTACTAAAGTTGTTATTTATTCAGATCTTGCTGCGCTTTGTTACTTGATGACGAAGAAAGAGGCCAAGCCGAGGCGAATCCGTTGGATTCTCCTCCTTAGTGAGTTCGATATTGAAGTTAAGGACAAGAAAGGTGCAGAAAACGTGGTTGCGGACCACTTGAGTCGGTTGGTTCAGAATGATGACCATGACCATGGTTTGGAGTCGGTAAAGGAGATTTTTCCTGATGAAACTTTGTTTGCTTTACGTACTCTAGAACCTTGGTATGCTAATATTGTTAACTATTTGGTCTCTAACAAGTTTCCAACTCGTTTTTCTAAAGCTCAGAAAGATAAGATTCGCAGTGACGCGAAGTATTATGTGTGGAATGACCCCTACTTGTGGAAACATTGCTCGGATCAGATCATTAGGCGGTGTGTTTCTGAGAGTGAGATGTCCTCTATTCTCACCTTTTGTCATTCACATGCATGTGGTGGGCACTTTGGCTCCAAGAGAACAGCGAAGAAGGTACTCGATTGTGGTTTTTATTGGCCACATCTGTTTCGAGATGCGCATGCGTTCTGTAAGTCCTGTGACAACTGTCAAAGGGTGGGGAACATATCCCAAAGAAATGAAATGCCCCAAATCCCTATTATTTATTGCGAAATATTCGAGGTTTGGGGGATTGATTTCATGGGACCATTTCCTAACTCCTCTGGATTTATTTATATATTACTCGCTGTTGATTATGTGTCGAAGTGGGTAGAAGCGATACCCACGAAAACTGATGACTCTAAAGTGGTTCCAGATTTTATCAAATCTTTCATATTTGTTAGGTTTGGAATTCCAAGAGCCATAATCAGTGATCGTGGGACGCATTTCTGCAATAGAACCATTGGCGCTTTATTAAAAAACAATATTTTGTGACTCACAAAGTATCGACCACGTATCACCCGCAAACTAACGGGCAAGCCGAGGTGTCAAATAGAGAGGTGAAATATATTTTGGAGAAAACGGTTAATCCAAATCGGAAGGATTGGAGTCAACGCTTAGAAGATGCGTTGTGGGCATATCGGACCGCTTATAAGACACCTATAGGTATCGGTTAGTTTTTGGAAAACCATGTCACTTGCCCGTTGAGTTAGAACATCGAGCTTATTGGGCGATCAAAAGCTTCAATACAAGCTTAGTTGGAGCGGGTGAAAGTCGGAAATTGGAGATACAAGAACTTGAGGAGATTCGGAATGATTCCTATGCAAACGCGGCGATTTACAAGGAAAAGACGAGACGTCTACATGACAAAATGATATCAAGAAAGGAATTCATTGTTGGTCAAAAAGTGCTTCTGTTTCAATCACGTCTCAAGCTATTTCCCGGTAAACTACGTTCACGTTGGGTAGGACCGTATGAAGTTATGGATGTATCCCATCATGGAGCTATTGAGATACGTAGCTTGGACACGAATAAGGTTCTGAAAGTGAACGGTCAACGCTTAAAACCGTATTATGAGGGGTTCTGAGTTGAGACGGTGGAGAGTTTGACTCTCTACGAGCCCATTTATGAAGATTAACTCACCTCGCCACTTAGTCGAGCGAACGACTTTAAACAAAAGCGTTTCCGGGAGGCAACCCGTGTCTTGTAGATCGTTCTTGTAGAATTTTTTTTACGGGTCATAGGTCGTAGTATTAGTTTCGTTATTTTCCTTAATAGTTTGTTTACTTAGTTTTATTACTAACTTTTCATGTCTTGATAGGTAAGGAGAGTGTCGACTTTTCAGGAAACTGGGCGACTTGAACAAGCCTTGGGCGACTAGCATGGAGACCCCTTGAAAACAGTGAAAAAATTGAAGAAAAATCGAAAAAGGACGAAGTCACAGGCTTTGGCGCGAGTCGCGCGGCCTCTATGCGACTCGCGCGGCTCCCCCTCTCACAGGTATTATTTTATTATTAAAAAATCAAAAAAATCAAAAAAAAATCAAAAAAAAAAATCAAAAAATCGGGAACAACTGCCATCCTTCTATTCCCTTCCCATCTCTTTCTTTAATCAAATATCCCTAATATCCCCAAACTTCAAAACCCTAAGATTCAAAATTCCCCCAATTCAATCTCAAAATCCCTAATTACTCCTAATCAAATCCCTAATCTACCTCATATCTCTTTCTCTTCACCCATCTCCAACTCTCTTTCAAATCTAGCTCCGTCTTGGTCCGTCGCCGTAGTCGGTCCGTCGCCGTCGTCGTCTGTCGCCGTCCTCCGGTCCGGTGCCTGGGTCGTCCGGCGAGTCGCGCGGCCTCTGTGCGACTCGCGTGGGTCCGGTGAGACGTCTATCTCCGGTGTTGGGTCGAGTATACAGCTGTTCCGTTCCGTGTCTATTGAGGTTGTAAGTCATTAACTCCATCCTCTCATCCTTTTCTGTTTCATTTCTCTGATTCCAAAGTTGTGTACTGTCTATGAGTTGCTAAGTCTAAGTTGGGGAAAGTCTGATTTCTGAGTTGAATTCTGTCTATTCCGTGTTAAGCAAGCCTAGTTGTAGTCAGCACCCCGTTTCGTGTCAATCGAGTCTGTCACGGTTCGTCTACGTGTTTGGGTCTGAGTCGGGTGTCGTCTGAGTTCATAGTTCACATATCTTGATCTTGGGTAGTTTAACTCTTGAGTCATGGCCCCGAAAAAGCAAAAAACAACTGTGGTTGATTATATGGGGTGTAAGAATTTGAGTGCGAAACAGAAATCAATTTGGCGCCAACAATTTGACCAGGTTATTATGTCGACTAAGTTTGTCGATAATTTGGCATTGGAGGTGCTCGGGATTAGGGAGGAAGTGTTGACATTATTGACTCGTATTGGGTTAGCAAACTTTTACGAGATGTGCGCAAACACGTATAAGCGTTACACACTTGAATTCTTGTCCACCTTAGAAGTCCATCGTGATGACGACCCCCCTCACATTACTTTTCATCTCGGAGATTCCGAACGAGATGTAGACTTCACAGAATCGAGGGAGGCGTTGGGTATAGCACCGAAAGGGGGGCGGAATTTCTGACTCCTACTACGCTTATGATGGACGAATTTTGGAAGAAAATAGCTGGGAGTGCTTATGAGGGGGCTAAGAATGCTGATATTATTCATCCTGCCCTTCGTTATGTTCACCGACTTTTGAACTCCACATTTCTTTGCAAAGGTGAGCCGACACATCTACCTAGGGCGGATTTGATGTATTTGTGGGCCATGATGCCCGAATGTTTGGGAACCCCGGATTGGCTCGATATATTCTTGAATTGTTGTGAGAAGCACCAGAAGGCGGTCTCAGGGAATAATCCGATGGGGGGTATGGTCACTCTTCTAGCTCAGTATCTTGGCCTACCCAAGATGACTGACTCGCCTGTCGTAGGTGATAGTACTATTAGTATAAAGTTCATGGAGAGTTGTTCTATGATTTCGCGACCGATTGCTAAACACTACCTAATCTGGACGCTCGGCACGTCCCACCAGCATTATATGATTTTGCCTCGTCCAGATGGGAACCCATTACCGTTTGGGCCTACTGCGGCTGCATTTTACCTTCCTCATGATGAGGAGTTTCCTAGGCCGACTACCGAGTCTCGTGCCCCGGTTGTGGAGGATACCGAGGGTACGTCTGATTTTGATCGTTGGAGCGATTGGCGCGAAGCAATAGAAGATCGAGTGGAAGAATCTGCTGATAATAGTAGGTTGGCGGCTGAGTTCGGTCGGTGTATGAATCGGTTGCAGTTGAAGTTGCACCCTAATGACTACTCGGAACCATCTCCCGAGTTTTATGGAGAGCTTGCAGCCCGTGAGCAAGCGACATCATCTAGGAGGGCGGCACGTGAGGCTAAGTCACGTGACGCCGGCTCCTCTTCTCACTCTTGAGCCCGAGGTACTTCTCTTCCCATTTCTTTTATTGTCCTTAGTTTACACATTCGAGGACGATGTGTTATTCAAGCGTGGGGGGGAAATTATCTCGTTGTATATAGTAGTTAGCTTGTATTACGTATTCAAAAAAAAAAAGGAAAAAAAAGAAATAAATAAACCCGGCTAGGTAAAAACCCGGAAAGGGCGCCTAGGCAAAAGTGGGGAATGTGGCCGAGGACGGAGTGAAAACCCGAAACGGCGCTCCGGGTAAAAAGAAAAATCGAGTTGCGTGCCACGAGAGTAGTGTGAGAAAAAATGAAAGCTAGAGTGAAAATCCGCAAGGGCGGACACTCTATGCAAAATGAGGGAATTAGGGAAAAAATCACTACTACTTTCTCCATTTTTGGTGTTGGCGTCATAAGAAGGGTGACACAGAAGGTCGGAAGGGTAGGATAGTTGGCTAAGGTGAGAAGAATCGCGGTGCGGTGTGGTCGTAGCACTATATCTTTCGCGATTGGTGATGTTTTGGTTGATATATTGAACTATTAGAGGCGGTTAGGATTGATCACATGTGTGGGTTGTGGAGTATTGTGGTATACATTCTTACCATCGGTGACATTAGTAGCACGTGTGATCCGTTCTAGGATTGGAGAAATAAGGGGCGTTAGATATTGACATTAGCTTATCCTTATTTGCTAATGTCCCTTGTTTTGATGATTTGAGTCGATAATAGTAGTTTGGTTTTGGGTGTGTTGATTCACTTGAACATTGGAGTGAGTTTCATTCAAGTGGTGGATTAACTTGTGCATAGTCTCAAAACGAGGGAGTTTGGTGGAAGACGAGTGAGGGCCGATGTGTGTAATGATTGTTCCCGCGTTTTATGGATCGGTGATGGTCGTGTTTATTGTGGTTCTTGAGTTTTACTCGAGGACGAGTAAAGGTTCAAGCGTGGGGATATTTGATGGGCCGGATTTAGTCGTAGTTATTACGACGGTTTTTGTGTAGTTTTGTGAGCTTAATCGTGTGTTTTGTAGTGCATTTGTGTTATTGTGGTACGAGTGTAGTATAAGCTATTTGGAGGATTCTGATCTCGATCGTTAGTTGGGCCAAGAATGGACGTCTCATGAAGAATTGGAAAGCCCAATAGAAGACACGGAGTGAGGGAAGCAACGGAGGAAATTGTGAAGAGGAGCAGGCAGTGGGGCGACTCGCGTGACAGTTAGGCGAGTCGCGCGAGCGGACGAGTCGCACGATCCTCGCGCGGGTCGCGTGGAAGTCTGTTTTCCGCGACGCATCTCAGCCTTATTCCGCCTTGATGTATTATGTTTAGAAGACTTTGTTTTATTTAGGAAACTTGATATCTTTCTATTTTATTATTATTATTAGGAGTCTAGTATTAGGTTAAGAGAGGAGGATTATTCATTATCACTCATCATTACGTTCAATGAGAGAATTGGAGAAGAAAAAAACCCTAGCATGAAGAACTAATTCCATCATCTCGGATTAAGATTTGAAGCTTCTAATTATTCAATTGTGAGACTTTAATTCTCCTTTATTCTATCTCTTGAGTATTGTTATTTCTCCGTTCATATTTGCATGATTGTTGAATGTTTAGATTAAAGTAGCTAATTAATCTTTGCAATTTTCAATCTATTGTTATTCTAGCGATTGAATCCATAATTGTTCAAACCCGTTAGATAAAGTAACGATCTTTGACCTTAATATTGGATGCGTTTCATCATATCTAGGTTAGAGAGAGATTTAACTTGTGATTCGAACTAATAATCGCTTGTTTTATTGGTCGTCACTTCTATCGTTCTCTATTCGTTAATGCTATTATTGAATTAAACTTAATCGCGTGTATTAGGTTGTTTGATAATTAGGTTATTTGATTATCGCGTTCCGAGTCAAGTAATATTCACGTGAGATTCGGGATTTACTTCCCACGATAGTGTGCTCAAGAGTTAGGAGAAAGTTGTTAGTCTATGATCAATTTGATAATTAGTTGTGGAAAATTCTTACCGAGATCGTTTTAATCATCTGAACTCTTTCATTATTATTATTATCGATTTCGTTGTTTGCTTATTAGTTAGTTTTAGTTACTCAACCACCCAAATCACCCCCCTTCTTAGTTATTAATTTCTAGTTTTAATTCACTTAAATTACTTTGTCTTCTCTGTGGATCGACCCTTATTGCCCTACACTACTGTCTTAGTTTTGTGGTTATAAGTGTATAAATAGTATCTTTGGGAGCATACGAATTCGGCTCACCACTCGACCTTCACTTTATCTACTTGGATGCCACGTTCGGACACTAAATGATCCAAAACGACTCCCTCGGTCACCATGAAGTGACACTTCTCCTAGTTTAAGACCAAATTGGTCTCCTCACAACGTTGTAAGACCCGTGAAAGATTAAGTAAACATACATTATAATCAGTGCCATATACACTGAAGTCATCCATGAAGACTTCCATGACAGACTCAATAAGGTCCGAGAATATGGACATCATACAACGTTGAAAAGTGGTCGGGGCATTTCAAAGGCCAAATGGCATCCTTCGGTATGCAAAGGTGCCGTAGGGACAGGTGAATGTTGTTTTCTCCTGGTCGTCTGGGTGAATTGAGATTTGGAAAAATCCCAAGTAGCCATCTAAGTAGCAGAAGTACTTATGGCAAGCAAGACGCTCTAGCATCTAGTCAATGAAGGGGAGTGGGAAATGGTCTTTCTTTGTAGCTACGTTTAGCTTACGGTAATTAATACACATTCTCCATCCAGTCACTAATCGAGTAGAAATAAGCTCATTCTTCTCGTTCGTGATAACCGTGGTCCCTCTCTTCTTAGAGACCACTTGGACTGGGCTAACCCATTTAGAGTCGGAAATGGGATAGACAATGCCAGCATCTAGGAGTTTCATAACCTCTTTCCTAACCATATCCTGCATGTTCGGGTTCAACCTACGTTGTCCCTGAATAGACGGTCTATGGTCTTCCTCTAAATGAATGTGGTGCATGCAAAACTCGGGACTAATACCACGTAAGTCATTAATGTTGTACCCAATAGACTTCTTATGTCGTCGTAAGATAACTAACAACTCCGAAAGTTGGCTATCTGTGAGTGCAGCATTGACAATTACGGGGTTTAGACCCTTATCATCTAGGAATGCATATTTCAGATTAGAGGGAAGGGGTTTTAGTTCAGGTTTACTTACCTCGACCTCCTTTTTAGGGGTGTCGAGACTGTATACCTTCTCGATAGTGCTCTCCTTCCCGTTCAGCATGTGTTCTAGCTCATCCACTTCCACGCTCCATGATCTCTTCTCGGCATCAGCATCGCCGGATGTCAGCAATTTCTCCAAAGGGTCCCTGCCAAGATAATCGTCAATATAGTTTTCAATCTCTAAATAGATGACATCTACACTATAACAGGACTCTTCTATCATGGGCTTCTTAAGAGCTTGATCGAGACTAAAAGTCACGGTGTCGTCTCCTACGGAGAATGTGAGCTTCCCATTTTTGACATCGATGATCGCCCCTGCCGTGTGTAAGAAAGGGCGACCAAGGATGATAGGAATTATGGCATCCTCAGCCATGTCTAAGGCCACAAAGTCTACAGGAATAAAGAATTTCCCTACTTGAACCGGAACATCCTCTAAGACACCTAGAGAATATTTGACCGATCGGTCAGCCATCTGTAGAGTCATATTAGTACATTTTAAGACACCCATATTCAATTTGTGACAAATATATAGAGTATGGCATGACACGAACGCTAGCTCCTAAGTCACAAAGGGCTTTATCTATAGCTAATGTCCCTATAGTATAAGGGATAGAAAAACTCTATGGATCCTTGAGCTTGGGTGGAGTATGACTCTGTAGTAGCGCGCTGCATACCTCTGTGAAAGCAACTGTCTCAGTTTCACAAAAAGAACGCTTACGAGTTAGTATTTCTTTCATAAATTTCGCTTAAGCAGGAACTTGAGTGATTAAATCAGTAAAAGGAACACTTACCTGCAGATTCTTAACGATTTCCATAAACTTACCGAACTGTTGATCAAGCTTTGTCTTACGCTGTCGGTGGGGAAATGGAAGCACGATCGGAATTGCAGGCTCCTTGACTTGAGACGAGGATGCTGAGAAGATTTTCCATCCTTGGTCGAAGACTGGGGACAAAAAATAGCTGAATTAGGCGTTACGGTTTCCACTCGATCGAGTCCAGGCTGACTCGGTCGAGTCACCTGAAGGCACTCGATCTAGTGGTATCACTGGGGAGCTACTGATCGATTTTTGAGGGTCTACTCGATCGAGTGAGCTGACACCACTCAGTCGAGTGACCTCCAACTCGATCGAGTCTGGCACGACTCGGTCGAGTGGTCCACTTGATTGCTCTCTGCCAGGTTTTAGGGGGTCTACTCGATCGAGTGACCTCAGTCCGTGGTCTACTCAATGCTTGTTCGTCTAGCTCTTGCTTCTCCAACTCGGTCTCATCAACCACAACATACTCCTCGGGCATCTTCGGACCATCATAATGGGTTCCGCTTCTCAATGTGATCGCATTGGCTTGCTCGTGTGATTGTTCGCCTCGAGGAGGTAGAGTACCCGGTGGCCTAGCTTGTTTTTGGGCGGCAAGTTGTGCTACTTGGGTATCTAAGATCTTGTTATGGGCAAGTATTTGGTTGATTTGGGTTCTTGCTTTTGGTGAGCTTGAATACCTTGCATCGGTAATGCCTTGATCTCCGCATACTCGGTGTTGGTTGGAGCTTGAGCTTGGGTTTGGTTTTGGTTTTATGGGATCGGTTGGAATTATTGTTGGTTCCCCCACCCTTGTTGGTTACCCCAAGGTTGGTTATTACCCCACTGTTGGTTACCCCAATTTTGGTTACCCCAAGGTTGTTGTTGCCCTCCTTGAAATTGTTGTCGGTTATTGCTATGATTTTGGGAGGGTCGGTTATGGGGTGCTACATATGGGACGGTTTTGTTACCACCGGGTGGTGGCGGGTTAAGCACGTTCTGGCTTCTATAGGACAACAAAGACTTGTCATAGCCCGGTTGGTTCATGTATGGGAGGTTTGGTCTCATGGATTGGAATGCATTCGCCGTTTCTAAACTTACACTGTGCATAATGACCTATATTCCCACAACTCTCACAAACTACCTCGGACATTGCATTAACTTGGTACATACCGGCTTGTTGTTGTTGGTTTTGGGTTCTAGCAAGCTCCATGGTATCAATCCGCTTAGTTAAAGCGGCTAGGTGACTAGCTATGGCATTTGATGACTCAGAGTCACCACTATTACCTCGGGTGTTACCTCATGGATTTCCTCAACGTGAGTGATGTGTAGCCATATTTTCAATCAATTTCCATGCTTTATCATCATCAATGTTGTTTTGAAACCTGCCATTAGCTGTAGAATCGAGCGTAGCTCGGCAATCGTCATATAAACCATTATAAAACTGATTGCACAAAAACCATACCTCGAATCCGTGATGTGGGCACTCCTTGACTAGCTTTTTAAACCTTACCCACGCCTCGTAGATATTCTCGTGAGATGTCTGTCGAAAGTTAGTAATCTGACTCCTCAACATGTTGGTCTTCTGCGGCGTGTAGTAATGCTTGTAAAAAGCTAAGGCTAGGGAGTTCCAATCTGTGATTCCCTCAGTTGCTTTGTCTAGATCCATGATCCAGTCTCTCGCGTTATCACGTAAGGAGAACATGAATAGCATCTCCATCACCTCTTCTTGGGTTACTCCCGCGGGGAGTGGAATAGTAGAGCAATAGTCGGTGAAGAGTTTCATGTTCTTCGCCGGATCTTCATCAGGACCTCCACCGAATTGATTTCGCTCCACCAATGTAATAAAGGCGGGGCGAATCTCAAATGTACCCGTAGTGGCCGTGGGCCTCTTCAACGGTTTTGGTAGGGCACTTTGCTCCGGCTCAGAATGGCTAGCAAGTTTGGGAGGCGTCTTGGCTAGCGGTGTCTCGGGGGCAGTAGTGGGATTATCCTCTTCAAAGGACTGCGGTTCGGATATGTGATCGTCGTCCGAATGTTCCACTGATTCTGATCTTTCTGTCCCAGCAATCTCCTTATAAAATTTCCTAGACCTGCGAAGAGTTCTCTCTGGTTCAGGATCGTATGGTGGTACGTAGCCTAAAATTCGAGAGGACCTGGGCATACGAGGAAAATACAGAAAAAATGTGAGACACGGTCTCAAGGAACTGAAGTTCCTCGAGACAAGCAATCAAAAGGCTAAAACACAAAACAAGTAAATAAATAACACCGTCTCCCCGGCAACGGCGCCAAAATTTGACAGGGGTAGTCGTATCCCTAATCAAAGATACTCTAAGGTCCACTAACTAATGCAGATAGTGAAGTAGGGGTCGAACCACCAGGAGACGGGACTCAAATACTTGTTCTAAGGTCTAGACTTAAGACTACAGGTCACTGTTTTTCTGGTTGTTTAGTAGACTGACAACTAACTGCTATAAGGTAAATCAATAATAAAAGAGTCTAGGGTCTCAGGTTCACAATGAATATCAATCGGGTCAGGGAGTCAACTAACAGGTCAATAATCGAACTGTCTAAGGTGTACATCCGGTCGGTACTACTACAAACTTTAGAACTAAACTTAACCTGCGGTCGCTAGAATTAAGCTAGTCTACCCAAAATGTCGTGACCTAATTAGTCCTTAACCCGGTCGGCGAAAAGTCCTAATTGTGATACTAACTAGTTAATCCTGGCCAGTAATGAATCAATCAGAATTAAAACACCATTCAGGCGACAGTTCATATGATCAGAGACAGATCAATTTTCTATAACCCAATTAATACCCATCGATCCCCTTAAACCCTAGATAAAATTTAGCTACGCATAATGATTGTAATTGAACTAACAAAATATGAATTGCAATTAAACATGATGAATGCAAATTAAATTAACTACGAGAAACGATAATAATTTTATACTAACAATTAATAAGCAAAGACTGAAATCAAATAACTACGAAAGCAAACAATGAATTAAGACAAGGATTAAAACTAGAAAACTGAAACTGAAATTAAAATTAAAATTAGCGATCCCAAACAATTCGAGATCTGGAAAGGGAAGAACGAATATTGATGTATCTAGCCAAGAAAATCGGGAAAAGCTTAATAATTCTAGACTAAGCAAAACTAACGTAATGTTTTTAAAGTATGATATGAGATGCCTGACAATCTCCTCCTCCAACTGATTTAAAAGAAATCAGTTGGACTTACAAAACAGGCCCAAAATTCTAATTAATTAAAATCTGATTCGCGACCTGGGTCAGACGCACTCGATCGAGTGCATGCCGTGCCACTCGATCGAGTGGATCCGTATCTGCTCCAAGTTGAGTTCGTATTTAGGCTGAAAATAGGAATCGGCCCAAATTTCCAATGCACTCCAGTTGGGTTTGACTATGAGGCACTCGATCGAGTGCTTAGCACTACTCGATCGAGTGGGTGCTGCTAGAACTCGTAGCTGAGTTCTTCGTTTGCTTCTCGGCTTTTCGTTTTCTTCCTCGTCTTCCGTCCTCGTCTCGGCTATCCGGGTTATTACTCCTAAATATGCTCAAAATTGTACCTAACCTGCAAAGTAGCATGAGAATCGACAGTATCGACTTTCTAATAGAAATCGACATTAAATATATAAATAAGGAAGAAGAAAAGCTCATAAACGGTTGTCGGGGAACAATAAAATACGATATAAAATACGTTGATCACCAGCCTGATTATCTCTCCCCTACTGGATGGTATGGGCATTGATAGTTTTGAATTGACCGTACCCCGGTCAAGGGACATTCACTTTAGTTGACCGCTAACTACAGTCATGGGTTTTTGAATTTTTGGTTGACCTCTTAGCCCCGGTCATGGGATCTTCATTTGGATTTACCGTCTCTGGTCGAAGGATGTTGAGAGTTCTTTTTGGTCGTGGCCAACTCTTTTATTTTGGCCCTTTGCTTTCTCCTTGGACTTTTGATTTTTTTTGTCCAGTTTTTTTTCTTTTTATTTCCGTCTCTTTTTTTTTTGGTCAGCCTAACACATAAGTGTGGACATGACGTAGGTCCACCCCGACGCGGCCACGCGCGGGTTTGGGTAGGCGAATGAATCTCGTGGTAAGATTGTTCTCGGGTTCGAAATTTAAGTCAAAATGGAGTCGCCACCGAATTTTGTGGTTATTCGGAACCATACGAGCCCACTCTATGTCGTCATGGGCTATACACAAAGTAAGCCCACTTCGATTTCAGAGTTCATTGGGCTCGTCCCTTTGCATTGCAATACCGATTCCGTATAAACCGGCTTTCGTGTATAGAATGACTCTCGTGCGCCAAGGGTTTCGGGCATCCGGAAACCAAAGGTTCTGAGTAAGGGGTGAGGGTACGTGTTGGGAAGCCCACTAAGGACACCCAACCCCGCCCGCACATGGCGGCCTCTACTAAGACATCGTTCGTGTTCGTGTGTGCGCGCTAGTAAAACGATTAAATGATATGCAAGCAGCGTTTTCGGGCAAAGCATATTAATAGTTTGTGAACTACGTCATTTAATGCATCTTATTTTTGGTCAAAGTGATTTAGCATGCGAGGTTCGTTTATAAAGCGTAAAAGCAAGTAAATAAACAAAGCTCGAAAGTTAAATAAAAATGTACAAGTTACACGGGCGGAAATACAACCCGGAATTCACAATACAACATTACGTAGAAGTAATAAAAATAACGCGATACAAAGATATGGACGGACCCGTATGTAAGCTAGACCGCGAAATGTGTAGATGGACTAACCCCGATTAAATACACATTATATTGTGTACTAAACGAAGGACGGAAATATGAGACTGTGGCGTATTGCTAGCCCGATCTCATATCCCGTAGTCTTGTCCCGACTCATCACGTCAAAAGTGGTCAAAGTCGTTCTACGTGTCGTGTTGTGCATGGTTTTGAAAATAGGTTAGTCACGTGATAGTCTTTACCCGTGATGACTAATGTCGATAAAAAAAAAAGGCGAGGCTTGAAAGGTGTGTCAAGGCCCTCGGTTATGGGGCTACAGGACTCACTCGGTCGAGTCATGGCCTGACTCGGTCGAGTGCGTCCTAAAAGAAGCTTCTGCCCACGGTTTGGGGTGCTACTCGATCGAGTAGCAGGTGTACTCGATCGAGTGGCACCTGTACGAGTTGTGACTCGTGTTTTTATGTGTTTTAAATCGAGAGTTGGCCAAATTAAATCAAAATATTGACGAATTTAGATTTAA
Organism: Agrostemma githago; assembly: GCA_958450325.1. Taxonomy (NCBI): domain Eukaryota; kingdom Viridiplantae; phylum Streptophyta; class Magnoliopsida; order Caryophyllales; family Caryophyllaceae; genus Agrostemma; species Agrostemma githago. The sequence continues at coordinate 53,148,512 of OY288246.1, read as the reverse complement.
TTCGATTTGCCATGATAAACGTGAGTTTTAGAAAATGAGTTCACGTGATTGGCTTTACACGTGTCGACTAAGAGTCGTAAAAACAAGACGAGGCTTAAATGTTGCACTTAAACTCTCGGTTTTCTGGGTTACAGGACCCACTCGGTCGAGTCATGGTCTGACTCGGTCGAGTGTGCCCTCGAAAGGTATTCTGCCCAGTTTTATGGACACTACTCGATCGAGTGTCCTATGCACTCGGTCGAGTAGTCCCTGTACGAGCGTTAGCTCGCTTCGTTTTTGGGGTTGAGAACGACGGTCGGTCGAGTTAAATACAAATATCGCTTGATTCGAATTTAACTCAACCTCCGGTACTACAATCGTGTACATATACGATCATAATACCGTCGTCGGGATTTTATGAAATGTTTGTGAATTTGAATTAATGACGGAATTGCATCCCTCTACGTCACGACATCGAAACTAACCCTTTCGGGTTATGTGATGTCAGTTTTCGTGTCAACGGGTTCCGCACTAATTAAAATGGGATTGAATACGTTCAACTACGATTAGTCGCGATCACGTCACGCCCTTGAGTACATTGGGGCGGGGCTCCCCGAAAGGGCTCCACCTCTGTTGTTGCTCGTGAAGGGATTAGACGGACTTTAGGCGACAATTATAGTCAAACGTATCCGAAACCGGGATTTTGATACTAGTTATATATATATACACGGTATGGTTATAATGTTAGCAACGAATTGTAAAAGTTAGTATGCAAGAAAAAGTAAAATGTTAGAGTGTTAGATGTTAGAGTGTTGGATGTTAGAGTGTTAAATGTTAGGATTATGATACTAGTAAAAGTACGAAATAAACGATACAAAAACATAAGCGTAAATAACAAAGATAGAAACGGGGTTTGGGACACCCTCAACATACATGTTTAGTAAGGACCTCGGAAATGGGCTCGCAAATAGTGACGGGACTATGGAGTATCGAGGATGTACGTAAGTTATGGTGTGTGTGTGTGTTGTCGGTTTATCGAGGGACAAGGGACTCGGTTTTTTGTGTATAGGGCTTAGGGTTGCTAAGGCTTGTAGTGTAGAGAGTATAGATAGGTTAGAGTAGAAGCTTAGGGTAATTTTGCATTAGTTTTTCATCCATGAATGCAATGGGTTTGAAGGGGTATTTATAGGCTTTACCCCGTCCTAGGGTCACTCGACCGAGTGGCGCGGGTGCACTCGGTCGAGTGTCCTCGTGAATGTATCTGGACGGGTTCGAAGAGGCTCCACTCGATCGAGTGACCAATCCACTCGACCGAGTGGATCAATTAGGCCGGGCTATTTTGGGCGTGATTGCCCTTGATTTATGTTTAATTGATTATGTTTGATTTGGATTGATTTTGGCTGATTTTGTGAGCGATTTGGATAGATTTGTGAACCTGGTGCATGTTTCGGGAACGCACCCGGTCGCTCTTTGTGTCGGGTTTGTCTTGACCGGGTTTTGACCTGGTCGCTAAAAGACGGGAATTATTTTTGGTGCCGGTTTTGGCCCAAATTAGTCTCATTTTGCTCGGAACGACCCGCTGGGCCTGAATTTGAGGTCTGTTTTGTGAGATTATTACTCCGCTAAAAGTCCATGTCAGATATTATTGATTTCGGGCCCAAATCCGAGTATACTAAGTCACGTTTGCGTCCGATCATCATCGGGTGTTTGTCGGGAACTGCTATAAACACTAGCAGGCAAAATGCGGGTGTCTACAGAGCCCCCACTCTGACTGAGGCTTGGACAAGGCGAAAGTCAGAGTAGCCGCCAGGCCAATCGCAGATTACTACCTGGCAGCCTTCCGGTCGGGTCGCTTATAGTCCAGTAGACTTGCGTGAAGGGCTCGCCAGCCATAAGCAGAGGGTCATACCTGTCCTGCCGATGATAGCTCCGCGGGGAGTCAGACTTGTTGCATAAGTCCTAGGCGCGCCTATATGTGGGCCCGTCCTGTACCATTTTGGAGAAAATGCCGCCTCGAGCGTTCCGCCGGGGAGATATGTGAGCTGCACGGGCTTGCTTTTGAGGCCCCGAGTCGTACCTGACCTGATGATGATGCTCCGTGGGGAGTAAAACTTGCCTTTCGGGGCGTAGGTGTACCCGTATGCCGATACATCACGTCTCGGATGTAGCATACCGGGGAAGGTTGTCTCCGTTGGGGAATAAAACTTGTGCTTGGAGGTGTAGGAGTACCCGTATGCTGATACATCACATTTTGGATGTAGCGTTCCAGGAGAATACCGACTCACGCTGGGGAGCAAAGTAGCTGCGCGGGGACTTGCTTCTGAAGTCTTGGGGTGTACCTGCATGCTGACACATCATATATTGCATGTAACACGTAGGCAAAACACCGACTTGTGCTGGGGAAAGTGTACTGGATTTTGAAAAAAAGTTGGAATTCTCGAAAAAGCGATTTTTAGAAAGAATTTAGGAAAGCTCAGGATAACTAGATTCCTATTCTGGGTTGAAGTCAGGCCTGCGCATGTTGGGGCCCAATTTGCTGAGGAGGCAGGGTTAGTCAGGTTACTGCCAGGCTTCCATATTATAAATACAGGTTTCCCGCCTCAGCTTTCTGCACCTCAAATCAAAACCCTTCTCTTCTCTAAAAAAATCTCTCAGTCTTTTAAGAAATCAAGTTCCTGCCATGGGTATCGAGCATCTCACTTCAATGCTTTTTGCCTGGTCCCAATACTTTCGGGATGATGACAGGATTCAGCTGACCCAAATGGGGATTACCAGCCTATTTCCTCTTAGGCGTCTGGTGCCTGATGTGCATTTTCTGGACGCTTGTTTGGCGCTTTGGGACACTACCCATCACGTCTTCGTGTTCCCGCGGGGAGAGATATGCCCTCTTCCCGAGGAGATCGCAGCCATTGGCGGTTGGAGCCCTGTTGCTCGCCCTGCCATTCCTCCGTTCTACCCGGACCCGAGGAGGAGACTGAGGGAATTCTTGGGTCTGTCTCATGCTGAGACAGATCGAATGGTGCGGGGAGATACTGTCTCCCTTTTTGACTTGGCTGACAAGTTCATGAATAGCCAGGATGTAAGGGCTACGCCTTCTCACCGGCGTAGGGCCTTCGCGTTTTGCATGCTGCATCGCTACGTCTTCGAGGGGTTGATGGATGCTGACTCGTGCGTGGGCCAGATTAGGCTGATCGGAGTGGTTGACCAGATGGAGACTGGTCACAGCCCTGCTTGGCTAGTCACGGGAGAACTCATCATGGGTCTGGATGCTAGGCGACTTGACCCGACCCGGCAGCTGACGGGGAGTATCCTTATTCTGCAGGTAAACGTCTTTCGATTTTTCAATTTTGGTTTGCGCGATTTTTTTTTTTGTTTCGCGGCTCCTTGAAGTCCGTAAGTCACTCGATCGAGTGGACCTACCACTCGATCGAGTGGCGTCTGCAAAGCGCTTCTGCCGGCCTGTGAAGGGCTTACTCGATCGAGTCAGAGGGTGCACTCGATCGAGTGTCATACCTGATAGGCTTCTGTTTGTTTTAGCGAGTCTTACTCGATCGAGTCAGAGGGTGTACTCGGTCGAGTGCCATACCTGACGAGCTTCTGGTTGTCTTAGAGAGCCTCACTCGATCGAGTCAGAGGGTGTACTCGATCGAGTGGGCTGTAGCGAACCATTCCGTTACTCATGAGTTGCGTGTACACGTCTGCAGGTTTGGTTGTCGGAGCGCTTGTCGATCATAGAGCCTCCTCCGAGCGTTCCAAACTACCGTAACAACCAACTCAGTTCCAGGGGGCGCAAGATAAGCTCGAACCACCACATAAATCGAGCTTACTGGGATGAGGAATTGGTGTTCCACGGTGGCCCGTTGATTAGGTGGACGGTTGCTTGGTGGTTCCTTTCCAAGCTGACGGGATTGGCCAAGAGGGACCAAGCCCGTTATCTCGTGATCCTGTCCCTTGACTGGACAGTTCAGATCTACCCGGACCGCATTCTGAGGCAGTTCGGTTCGTCTCAGCGCATTCCTGAGACTGAAGCCATCATTAGCGTCCCGCTCCAACTGACGGATGCTATGTGCGACACTTGGTTGCAGAGGTGGTTCACCCGTCCTACATGGACTATTCCCAACCCTTGCCAATCTGCTTGGGTTTCTCGAGCCTACGAGAAATGGACTTCTGAGGAGTCCGAGGAGGCTCGCAAAGCTCTGAAGGTCGATGAGGCCTTCGAACTGGTCCGTCGGGAGACGGTAAAGGACAATAGGGGATTCTTCGATGAGGGAGAGACCCCTGCTACCTTAGTCCGATTAGAGTCGGGTCTTAAGTCACATACTAAGACTCGAGCTAAAGATGCCGGTGCTAGTGGCACGCGGGGGCGGCAAAGCCCCCAGACTGACTTGGAGCGGCGACGTGGGCCAAGGCTGGCGGCCCGGGACCGACTAGGTCCGCGTGACCGGCTCCCCGAGCCCGTAAGGGCCCGACTTGGGCCAATCGAGGTGGATGAGGACTCAAGTTCCAAGAAGCGAGTCCGAGCTAAAGAGGTTCCTGTGGTGATTCGGGAACGCTCTCCTCCGCGTCGTCGTCAGTGGACGGCCAAGGAGGCCAAGGACAAGGGGAAGGGCAAGATGCCCTAGATACCGAGTCCTCAGTTTTTATTATTTAAATATTATTATTATTATTGTTGTGTGCTTTTTTTTTTGTAGTTTTTTTTTGAATTCCTGCACTTGTAATTTTCCCGAGCTTTTTGGGATTTTCTCTTTTTGTGATAAATAAAGGGAAGTTTATTATTAAAACCGTTCCTGTCTTTTCTCGATTGCATTGGTTGTGCCCTTTTGAGGGGCTGCCTACGTATCCGCGATTAGCAGAATCAAACCAAACGTAGTTCAGGCTGAGGAAATTGCAATCTCGAATTACACCAAGACTATTGGTTCAAGATGTTTTGCGACAGTAGAATAAATAATTCTAGCTCATTGACTTGCTTTTTTGTAAAATAAATGGTTTTGATAAAAATTGCTAATGACATTGAGAATTGGCTAAGGGTAGTAACGCTTCAGCTGGTCCAGGTTGGTTGGGTTGACAAACTCATTCCCGTCCAGGTCCGTCAGCATTACTGCTCCCCCTGATAGGATTTTCTTCACCAGATATGGCCCAGCCCAGTTGGGTTTGAATTTTCCCCTTGGGTCAACTGGTAGCAAGGCTCGGACAGATTTAAGGACCAGATCCCCTTCTTTAATGTTCCTGGGCCTTACTCGCTTGTTGAAGGCCCGTTGGATCCGTTTTTGGTAAATTTGAATGTTGTTGAGAGCGCGGGACCGTTGTTCGTCTAGTAGAACCAACGAATCGTACCGTGCTCGAACCCAGTCAGCTTCGGGTACTTGACTTTCTAGTAGAATTCTGAGGGACGGTACCTCTAGCTCCACTGGTTGGACTGCCTCCATCCCATAGGTTAGGTAGTATGGTGTCGCTCCGGTTGCGGTGCGAATTGACGTCCGGTACCCCCATAGGGCAAAAGGTATTTTGTCGGGTCAGTCCCGATAATTATCAGCCATCTTTTTGAGTATGGTGACAATCGTTTTATTAGCTGCCTCTACCGCTCCATTGGTTTGGGGACGGTAGGGCGAGGATGTGTGCCTCTGAATTTTGTATTTAGCCAGTAGGGCCGCGGTCTCAGCTTGGAAATGAGTTCCATGATCACTGATAAATTCATGCGGGGTTCCATACCGGCATATTATCTTGTTCTGGATAAATTTGGCAACATGTTTAGCGTTGAGGATGCGATATGATTCAGCTTCGACCCATTTGGTGAAATAGTCGATAGCCACCAAAATGAAGCAGTGTCCACCAGTACCGGAGGGATTCACTTTCCCGATTATGTCGATACCCCAGGTTGAGAACGGCCAGGGTGACGTCATGGTATAGAGCAGAGATGGCGGCATATGCTGCACGTTGCCAAAGATTTGACAGTTATGGCAATGTTTGACATATACCTGGCAGTCGGCCTCCATGGTGTTCCAGTAATACCCGAGCCTCATGATTTTTCGGACCAGCATGTGAGCATTCATGTGTGGACCGTTTTCGCCATCATGTACTTCGGCAATTACTTTCTCGGCCTTATGTTTGTCAACACAAAGGAGAAGAGCCCCATGTGCCGTCTTTTTGTACAGTTGCCCGTCATCAGTACGGATGAACTGGGTGGCTAGCCTCCGTAAGGCTTTCTTGGCTCGGTTTTCCGTCCCGGGGGGATACTCTCCGTTGGTCAAGTATGTTAACACGGACTGGTACCATGGTTCAGGATCGGTTATCTCGATGTCTTCAATGTCATAGACGTATGCCGGCTCGGACCGTCTTTCGACGCAAATTGGCATACTGGTCACATGGTCGGGAATGTTCAGTAAAGATGCTAATTTTGAGAGTGCATCTGCAAACTGATTTTCTTCCCGAGGCAGGTATATGTATTCTACCTTTTGGAATTGTTTCTCGAGATCCCTTACTCGTGCCTGGTAGGCCACGAGATTGGCATTCCGAGTCTTCCATTTTTGAAGTGCTTGGTTAATGACCAAGGATGAGTCGCCATGTACCCGGAGATTTGTGATCCCTAGGTTGGCGGCGGCTTGTAGCCCATGAATGCATGCTTCGTATTCTGCGGCATTGTTAGTGACGTCAAAGTCCAGTTTGATGGAGACGGGAGTATGCTCCCCTCTTGGTGATATTAGGAGGATCCCGACTCCGAACCCTCGAAAATTAGATGCTCCGTCAAAGTATAAATCCCATGTTTCGGCATCGGTATGGAAGATATCTTCGTCTGGGAAGGACCAGGTATCGGTGTGTCCTTCCTCGGTTACCGGGCTGTCGGCGAGGAATTCAGCTACTATTCGCCCCTTAATAGCTTTTAAAGGTACAAATTTTAGGTCGAACTCTGCCAACATTAGAGTCCATCTTGAAATCCGGCCGTTAAGGATAGGTTTTTCAAAGAGGTACTTGATCGGGTCCATCTTGGATAGCACATGGACCTCATAGCTGAGCATATAATGTCGGAGCTTCTTAGTGGCCCAGACTAGGGCCAAACACGTCTTTTCGAGCATGGTATATTTGCACTCATACTCTAAAAACTTCTTACTGATGTAGTAGATGGCTCGTTCATCGGAGTCAACTGTCTGAGCCAGCATAGCCCCCATGGCTGTCTCGGTCGTTGTTAGGTATAACGACAGAGGCAAACCGGGTTGAGGTGGCATCAAAACTGGCGGAGCAGACAGAATTTCCTTGATTTTGTCGAAAGCGGCTTGGCATTTGTCATCCCATAGTACCCGTTCCCCTATTTTCAGTTTCTTGAAAATTGGTTCACATACCATGGTTAGCTTGGAAATGAATCGACTAATATACTGGACTTTCCCGAGAAATCCCCTTATTTCTTTTTCGGTTTTAGGAGCTTGCATCTCGGTAATGGCTTTGATTTTAGCTGGGTCGACTTCGATACCTCGTTGGCTAACGATATGACCCAGTAATTTGCCTGACGTTACTCCAAAACTGCATTTCTGAGGGTTTAGCCTCATGTTGTATTTGCGCAGTCGGGTGAAGAATTTTCTTAGGGCGGTGATGTGACCGTCCCGTTCTTTGGATTTGACGATCATGTCGTCTACATAGACCTCTACCTCTTTATGCATCATGTCGTGTAGTAAAGTGGTAGCGGTCCTTTGGTATGTGGCCCCGGCATTAATGAGACCAAATGGCATGATGGTGTAGCAGTAAGTACCCCAAGGTGTAGTGAAGGTAGTCTTACTCATGTCTTCTTCCGCCATCTTGATTTGATTATACCCGGCATACCCGTCCATGAATGACAGAAGGGCATGATCGGCCGTGTTATCCACCAGTATGTCGATGTGTGGTAACGGAAAATCATCCTTCGGGCTTGCTTTGTTAAGATCCCGAAAGTCTACGCATACCCGCACCTTACCGTCCTTTTTAGGAACCGGCACGATGTTTGCAACCCAGTCCGGATATTCGGACACTTGTATGAAGCCGGCTTTGAATTGTTTGTCGACTTCTTCTTTTACTTTGAGAGACCACTCGGGCCTCATTCGACGAAGCTTCTGTTTGACCGGTTTGCACCCATCTTTGATAGGTATGTGGTGCTCGGCTATTTCCCGGTCTATCCCCGGCATGTCCTTGTAGGACCACGCGAAGACATCTTTGAACTCTTGAAGGAGGTTTATGAACTGTTGTTTCTCCTCGGGATCTAAGGATAACCCTATCTTAAGCATCTGAGGCTCTAAGGTTGTTCCCATGTTTATGGATTCGGTTTCTTCAATTACCGGATTCCGGGATTCCCTTTGCTCTAGTTGCTCGATCAGATGTGGAGGTAGGGGTACCTGTTCGTCGGATTTCTCAATGTCATAGCATATATCATTTTTGAAAGCAGGATTTAAAAGAGACAAGTCGTAAGCAGAACGGTTGTTATTATTAATTGAAAATTTAGAAAACAGCTCAAAGAGAGCAGCCATCTGATCATTGGTCAGAGGCGGAATTGGTAAAGCACCCGGGACAGACCCCGAAGTGCCAGCAGCAGGAATGATAGAAGGGAGGGGGGTTACAGGAGTGACTCTAGCACCGACTTCTCTAGACTCGACCTCAGACTCTGACTCAGACTCCGACTCAGACTCGGACTCAGACTCAGGCATGTCTCCCTCTCCGGCGACCAGCTTGTAGATCCTTCCTTGACTGTCAGTCCACTTGACAGTCTTCCTCCAGGCCCTTTTTCCCGTCTCGGAGCCAGCATCCGAGATCAGCTTGGTCGGGTCAAACCTGTTGCTGCGGAGAATCAGGTTGACCAGGTCTTCCTTTGGAGTTGGGGCTACGATGTCCTCCCCGAAAAGTAGCCCTAGCACGGGCTCGGCATCGTCCGCTCCGTCGGACTGGGTGAGGGTGAACACCTCGTCTGGGATGTAGTTGCAATCCCGGTCCAAGTGGGTCCCGAGGTGCGTTGCATTGGGCTGGTATAGTCCAACCTGGACAGCCCCGAATACGGGTGTGACAAAGTAGTCAGACAACCGTGGGCTATAAGGGCTCAAGTAGATACCCTTCATGATGTTGCAGGCCTTTTCAATTCCTGCTCGGACAACGTTGTCCGGAGTAAGGGCGTAGCCAAGGCCGAAGTGGGAGTCTTCGTCCTTAAGGACCTCGATTATCTTCCCAGCTGGCAGGTCGGGTCGAGAGGTAGCCCCCGGAAGGTACCCTAGGTTCTGGAGCATCGTGTCAATGCTCGTGGTGAAGTAAGGCCTGAAAAGGTACTCTTCCTCAATCATCCCCACAAAGTCAAACCCCCAGAGGTCCGTGCGGCCCGTGGCGTTACAGCTAGCCACGGTCATTGGGGTCGCCTCTAGAGTAATAATACCGTCGAGCAGAGGCATCTTGATCTTGCGGTGGAGGGTGGAGGATACAGCTTTCACCGCGTGAATCCACGGCCTTCCTAGGAGCAGGTTGAATGAGGAGGTGACATCAATCACCTGGAATTCAAGCTCCTTTTCTATTGGGCCCGTGATGATGGTAAGTTTTATGGCCCCAGCTACCGACTTTGGGCTCCCATCAAAGGCTTGGATGGTTTGAGCAGTCGGGATATAGTCAGCCTCGGTAATGCCGAGGGCTTTGGCGGTCCTTAGAGGAAGGACATTCACGGCCGACCCGTCATCAACTAGGGTCATCGGGAGGTACTTCCCCCGGCAAATCACCGTGATGTAAAGGGCTAGGTTGTGGGAGGTCCCGAATGGCGGTAGATCGGCTTCGGAAAATGTGATCATTGGGCCTCCTACTTTGGTCTTACCCTTTAGGTGGGGTAGAACCGTGGCTACCATTTCAGCGGGGGTAGCCAGAGAGTCGATCTTGACTTGATCGAGAGCCTTTGTAAGTGCCTCTCGATGTTCTTGAGAGCTAACAAGGAGTTGCCATATAGTGAGGTCAACTCGGGTTCTCTTCAATTGTCTCACGACGGCTGTTTCAGCGGTCGGCTCTTCAGGGGCGACTTCCATCCCGAGTGGATCGGTGATGGTTGTCGGGGTAGGGGTGTCCCTAGTGCTTGTAGCTAAATAGGGGCGACCAAGGTTGTTGCTGGCTAGGACTCGAGTTTTGACCTCTCGAATCTGTTCAAGGGTGATGGGAACGGCTTCCCCTTTAGCGAGGTAGGTATCATCTTCGTCGTCAAACCAGATCCCGTTCACCTGCGGGATGTAGGGGGAGATAAGGTGAGAGCAGTCGATCACCTCCCCGGCAAAAATGGCATGGGAGCTGAAAGGGTTCTCCTTGTTGCTGGGCTTATCACCGGGTAGCGGGATTTTTCCGCTTTCAATCAGGTCCTGGATCAAGTGTTTTAGCTTCCAACACTTCTCGGTATCGTGCCCATTGCCCCGGTGGTATTGGCAATAGGCCTGGGCATTGTAGTTCTTGGAGCGTCGCTCGACCGGAACTTCAGGAGTTGGGCCTATCGGTTGGATTAGGCCTTTTGAGGATAGCCTTTGTAAGGCATAAGTATAGGTAGTACCTATATCAGTGAAGACCCGAGGTGGGGTGTTCTTTTTGGACGGGGCATCTAGTAGATTGACCGCGTCAAAGATGCTGCGGGTTGCAGCCTGGGGCTTAGCGGTGGATGAAGAGGCCCCTTGGTATCCTTTGCTAGTAGCCTTGGTGAGGCTTTCTAGTCTTAGGTCATCTTCGATCCTCATACCCATTTCAGTAAGGGTGGTGAAATTGGGTATGACTGCGTACCGGAGGTGAACCCGGTAGGAAGGGAGGAGGTTCTTGACAAAAGCCTCCACTAAGATCTTCTCGTTGGGCTTATCGACCAACTTCACGCTCTCGGCCCTCCAGCGTTGAAGGTATTTAGTGAAACCTTCTTTTGGCTCTTGGGCCATGACCTCCAGAGATCGCATTGTGGTTTGGATCTCGGTGTTGTCAGCATAGTTCCGAGCGAACTCGGTAGCCACATCATCCCATGTAGGGTATTTTTTCGGGTCTAGCCTATAGTACCAGGCCCGTGGGTGCTTCTCAAGGGATGCAGCAAAAAGGTTTTTGAACATGGATGAGTCCACTCCCTTGATGGCCATGAATTCCTTGAAGGCCCGTACATGTAGTAACGGGTCCTCAGTTCCCTCGAACATGGGCAAACCTGTGAGGTTCAGGTTTGCAGGCAGCTTGTCACTCACCGTGGAGTACTCTCGGCTGTTCTCCCGGTGGATATTGTTACTCCCAGTCAAATGGACCTGTTCTTCTAGTCGGCGCACTGCGCTGACCAGTTCAGTTATGGGCCCAGTAGTCCCGACATTAGGGGTCCCTTGCTCCACCGTAGCTAGGCGAGCAACAATGGCCACCTGGCCAGCCCTCATTTCGGTCAGTTGGGCCTCGATGTCGGTCTGCTTCGCGACCATGGCGTCTAAAGCGGTTTGCAGACTGTTCAAAGTAGCCATCCTTCGAGCGTGTCTGGTTGCCGGTGGCCTGTCTGTAAGAACACCGCGTAATCAGAAACTGAACCCAGATCTCGGAAAAGGAAAGGAAAAGTGCATTCCGAGCAACCCTAGGAAAGGAGACTAAAGACTCGAGAAAGACATCTAGACGGATGACTCGATGGGTGGTATAACTTCCTTAGGATTTCGGCTTTGTGGGCCTAGTCCCGTTCGAAGGAAGGTCCACGTGAGACTTTTCCCCAGACTTTTGACTCGAGTGTATGGACGGACTTTCCTTTGTAGGGGTATGCCCTACGCAGGTCGGTCGTGCCTTGACTGATAAGGCGGACTCGGGAAAGGGGGGAAACTCGTGATATAAGATCAGCGGAGTTTCGACGCTATAGACCTTCGACATACTATGCAAAGACCCGACACATGGCTAGACGGTAGGTCCTATAATAAGGAAGGTTTACTAGGATAGTTGGATGTTTGAAATTTGAATATTGAATGAGCGGAAGAAATTCCGGGAGTTTTGAAAAAAACGGAATTCCGAAAACCAAGATTAGAATTTTGAAAAAAATTCAGAAAATCGAGATGGTGTTGGAAATTCACAAATTAAAATGGGCAGCATGCCGACTAGGGAAAAAGGATATTTTGAGTCAAATCAGTTGATCCTAAATTTCGGCGGCATTCCGAGTTTTGAAAATTGGATATTTTGAAAAGACGGGTCCCGAAACGGACAGCATTTCGGGTTTTTCAAAATTTGGGTGTTTTTGAAAAGATGCATTTTTTGAAATGACGGTTTTGAAAAATGACACGGAAACCAAGTAGCACGTAGTCAAACAAGCATTATAACGACGCTTATGTATGCTTTACACTAAGTCTCGGTCAGTCACAATAGGGTCTATACCAACAACGATCGCATTCTCACGAAACGGGACGGACTTCCTAGCCAATTTTGAACTAGAACCTGCCGTAAAACCCCGGTGAGTTCCGCCATCGAAGTCTTTAGTGCACCCATGTAGGAATGCACCGTGGTATAGTGGGACGTCGGTCACAAGTAACCGGCCCGGGCAAAATTTGGGTTATGCATGAACCATTAAACTAATGCGCACACACTAATATTCGAACGATTTCTCTTCGAGTCTCACCCTAGGAACCCCGATGCCATGTAGTACATCAGGTATCCCCAGCGGAGTCGCCAAATTGTGGACATGACGTAGGTCCACCCCGACGCGGCCACGCGCGGGTTTGGGTAGGCGAATGAATCTCGTGGTAAGATTGTTCTCGGGTTCGAAATTTAAGTCAAAATGGAGTCGCCACCGAATTTTGTGGTTATTCGGAACCATACGAGCCCACTCTATGTCGTCATGGGCTATACACAAAGTAAGCCCACTTCGATTTCAGAGTTCATTGGGCTCGTCCCTTTGCATTGCAATACCGATTCCGTATAAACCGGCTTTCGTGTATAGAATGACTCTCGTGCGCCAAGGGTTTCGGGCATCCGGAAACCAAAGGTTATGAGTAAGGGGTGAGGGTACGTGTTGGGAAGCCCACTAAGGACACCCAACCCCGCCCGCACATGGCGGCCTCTACTAAGACATCGTTCGTGTTCGTGTGTGCGCGCTAGTAAAACGATTAAATGATATGCAAGCAGCGTTTTCGGGCAAAGCATATTAATAGTTTGTGAACTACGTCATTTAATGCATCTTATTTTTGGTCAAAGTGATTTAGCATGCGAGGTTCGTTTATAAAGCGTAAAAGCAAGTAAATAAACAAAGCTCGAAAGTTAAATAAAAATGTACAAGTTACACGGGCGGAAATACAACCCGGAATTCACAATACAACATTACGTAGAAGTAATAAAAATAACGCGATACAAAGATATGGACGGACCCGTATGTAAGCTAGACCGCGAAATGTGTAGATGGACTAACCCCGATTAAATACACATTATATTGTGTACTAAACGAAGGACGGAAATATGAGACTGTGGCGTATTGCTAGCCCGATCTCATATCCCGTAGTCTTGTCCCGACTCATCACGTCAAAAGTGGTCAAAGTCGTTCTACGTGTCGTGTTGTGCATGGTTTTGAAAATAGGTTAGTCACGTGATAGTCTTTACCCGTGATGACTAATGTCGATAAAAAAAAAGGCGAGGCTTGAAAGGTGTGTCAAGGCCCTCGGTTATGGGGCTACAGGACTCACTCGGTCGAGTCATGGCCTGACTTGGTCGAGTGCGTCCTAAAAGAAGCTTCTGCCCACGGTTTGGGGTGCTACTCGATCGAGTAGCAGGTGTACTCGATCGAGTGGCACCTGTACGAGTTGTGACTCGTGTTTTTATGTGTTTTAAATCGAGAGTTGGCCAAATTAAATCAAAATATTGACGAATTTAGATTTAATTCGATTTGCCATGATAAACGTGAGTTTTAGAAAATGAGTTCACGTGATTGGCTTTACACGTGTCGACTAAGAGTCGTAAAAACAAGACGAGGCTTAAATGTTGCACTTAAACTCTCGGTTTTCTGGGTTACAGGACCCACTCGGTCGAGTCATGGTCTGACTCGGTCGAGTGTGCCCTCGAAAGGTATTCTGCCCAGTTTTATGGACACTACTCGATCGAGTGTCCTATGCACTCGGTCGAGTAGTCCCTGTACGAGCGTTAGCTCGCTTCGTTTTTGGGGTTGAGAACGACGGTCGGTCGAGTTAAATACAAATATCGCTTGATTCGAATTTAACTCAACCTCCGGTACTACAATCGTGTACATATACGATCATAATACCGTCGTCGGGATTTTATGAAATGTTTGTGAATTTGAATTAATGACGGAATTGCATCCCTCTACGTCACGACATCGAAACTAACCCTTTCGGGTTATGTGATGTCAGTTTTCGTGTCAACGGGTTCCGCACTAATTAAAATGGGATTGAATACGTTCAACTACGATTAGTCGCGATCACGTCACGCCCTTGAGTACATTGGGGCGGGGCTCCCCGAAAGGGCTCCACCTCTGTTGTTGCTCGTGAAGGGATTAGACGGACTTTAGGCGACAATTATAGTCAAACGTATCCGAAACCGGGATTTTGATACTAGTTATATATATATACACGGTATGGTTATAATGTTAGCAACGAATTGTAAAAGTTAGTATGCAAGAAAAAGTAAAATGTTAGAGTGTTAGATGTTAGAGTGTTGGATGTTAGAGTGTTAAATGTTAGGATTATGATACTAGTAAAAGTACGAAATAAACGATACAAAAACATAAGCGTAAATAACAAAGATAGAAACGGGGTTTGGGACACCCTCAACATACATGTTTAGTAAGGACCTCGGAAATGGGCTCGCAAATAGTGACGGGACTATGGAGTATCGAGGATGTACGTAAGTTATGGTGTGTGTGTGTGTTGTCGGTTTATCGAGGGACAAGGGACTCGGTTTTTTGTGTATAGGGCTTAGGGTTGCTAAGGCTTGTAGTGTAGAGAGTATAGATAGGTTAGAGTAGAAGCTTAGGGTAATTTTGCATTAGTTTTTCATCCATGAATGCAATGGGTTTGAAGGGGTATTTATAGGCTTTACCCCGTCCTAGGGTCACTCGACCGAGTGGCGCGGGTGCACTCGGTCGAGTGTCCTCGTGAATGTATCTGGACGGGTTCGAAGAGGCTCCACTCGATCGAGTGACCAATCCACTCGACCGAGTGGATCAATTAGGCCGGGCTATTTTGGGCGTGATTGCCCTTGATTTATGTTTAATTGATTATGTTTGATTTGGATTGATTTTGGCTGATTTTGTGAGCGATTTGGATAGATTTGTGAACCTGGTGCATGTTTCGGGAACGCACCCGGTCGCTCTTTGTGTCGGGTTTGTCTTGACCGGGTTTTGACCTGGTCGCTAAAAGACGGGAATTATTTTTGGTGCCGGTTTTGGCCCAAATTAGTCTCATTTTGCTCGGAACGACCCGCTGGGCCTGAATTTGAGGTCTGTTTTGTGAGATTATTACTCCGCTAAAAGTCCATGTCAGATATTATTGATTTCGGGCCCAAATCCGAGTATACTAAGTCACGTTTGCGTCCGATCATCATCGGGTGTTTGTCGGGAACTGCTATAGACACTAGCAGGCAAAATGCGGGTGTCTACAATAAGGTAGGAATTGGTCGGTCTTATTGGAGGGGTGTTTATTGTGGGAAATGGGCTTGCCTCCCGCCTTGAACCCAAACTAGGAGACTACCTAGATTTGTCATAGGATTCGATACCGCTCCGGCTAAGGGTAGTTTTGTGGCTTTCTATGTCAGACATGGAACAGGTAAAGGAAAACACGGGTCTCAGTTTCTTGTAGTCGTTATAGATGTGCCTATAATAGTCACGTGCATGTGCTCACAGTGTATGATGGTGTTCATCATGTTCTCGGAAACACATAAGGAAAGCATATATGAGAAATAGAAAAGTTGATTTTATTGAAATGTGAAAAGAGGACAGAATACAGCTGACTCTGACTCTAACTTTGACGTTGAAAGAAATAGTACATCCTAGACTCGGACTCAGACTTAGACTTGAATCAAATCCTGACTTTTGGATGCTCGGTTGGTATATGTTCTTTTTGGTAAGGTCCTTGATTGGAGAAAACGACAGGTGCCATGACTCGCCTAAACTCGACTTTGCGCAAATGCAACTGAGGGAGTCAGACTAGACACGGCCCGGGGTGACGGGTCGACAAAGACTCTTGGACCGGGATACTCGAACGTTGACCTAGACAAGGTAACGACCCTGACTTGGACTCGACGATGAGACTCGAGTTGCACAAGGGTGAGTCCGAAAATGGGGCGACCGTGTTTGACCGCGTCACGTGTTAGGACCAACCATGGCGACCTAAACCTTAGGTGACTCGAGTGTTCGTAGCATATGTACGACTCGAAGAAGGCATCATAAGGACGCCGGTGTATGATGAACGTAAGGTACCCCTTAAGGTGACCGTGGTCGACTGCTCGGGTGGAGGATAACCCCCAAGTTAGACTAAAGACTCTAATAGGACTCAGATGATGTGGCATCTGAGTGACTCAAAAGTGACACACGTGAGACACCACGTGTAGGACATGACCCTTAGGGCAACCCTGATTGATCGCTCTGCTAAAGGGTAGCCCCGGAGTGATCGAAGGTTTTGCTAAGACTCGAGTGTTGAACAAGTGACCCTTAAACGTAAGGATCACGAACCTTTTGTTATAGGGCTATGCCTGGTAAAAGGTTGACTCGGCCTTGAGGAAAGGCAGACGGGGTAAGGGAAGAAACTTGCGATGTGAGATGGGCAGAGTTTCGACACTAGAGACCCTCGACTTGACTTGAATAAGGATGGCCCTGTGATTAGGGTAGACCCTTAAGTTAAAGGTTTCTTGAATTAAGACGACTCGACTAACGGATTGAAAGATGGGAGTGTATGACTCGTGTTAGTCGGTTATGCCTTTGACAAATAAGGCGAACTGGAATGGGGAAGAAACCTGTGATGTAGGATCGACGGAGTTTCGACGCTATAGACCTTCGACCAATTATGAAAAGACCCGACACACGGATAACGGTAGGTCATATAATAAGGAAGGTTTTTTGAAAAATGATTGAATTTTGAAAATTGAGAGAACGGTCCTGAAATGGGTAGTGGGCCAATAGGACCGGGCATTTTGAAATGTTAGAATGGTTGCGAGTAAATTCGCGTTTTGAAAAATTGGGAGACGGTCCCATCCTTTGAAATTGGCAGCATGCCAACAGGACCTAGTTTTTTGAAAAGTTGAATATTTGGAATTTTGAAAGTTTGAATATCGAAAATAAATTTTCGAAAATTTGAAAATCAAAAACGGGATCTCGAAGATTTGAAAATCAAAAATGGCATCTCGGAGATTTAAAAATCGAAATGGATCTCGAAGATTTGAAAATTTGAAATGGAATTTTGAAAATTCGAAAGCTGAATGAGGATCGGAAATTCGAATATTGAAATGGGCAGCATGCCGGCTAGAAAATAGGCTTCTTTTGACTCAAATCTTAGGTCTAAATTTCGGCAGCGTTCTGATTTTTTGAAAATTGGATATTTTGAAAAAAGGGTCCCGAAATGGACGGTATTTTGGTTTTTTTTAATTGGGTATTTTGGAAGGATGCATTTTTGAAATGACGGTCTTTGAAAATGACACGGAAACCAGGCAGCACATAGTCACGTAAGCATTATGACGACAGCATATGCTTTACACTAAGTCTCGGTCGGTCAAAAAGGGTCTATACTAGTGCGTATGGCCTTTTCGAGAATCGAGACGGACATCCTAAGTCGAGTTGATCTTAGAACATGCCGCGAAACCCATACGAATTAGCAATGAACACCTTGACATAACCAATTTGGAATATATCACGGTATAGTGGGACGTCGGTCGCTAGTACTGGCCCGGGTAAAAATTGGGGTTATGCATGAACCGTAAAACTAAAGCGCGTATTGTACTAATCGAACGATTTCTCCTCGAGTCTCACCCTGAGGATCCCGATGGTAAGTTACACATCAGTCTTCCCCAGCGGAGCCGCCAAATTGTGGACATGACATAGGTCCACTCCGACGCGACCACGCGCGGGTTTGTGGAGGCGAATGAATCTCATGTGAGATGGATCTCGGGCAGAAATTTAAATCGAAATTGGACTCGCCACCGAACTTTGTGGGAGTTCGGGCCCATTCGAACCCACTTTATATCTTGGTGGGCCGTGCAAAAAGTACGGCCCATTTCGATCTCAGAGTTTATGGGGTTCGTCCCATTGCATTGCGATACCGATACCGACATTATCGGTTACCGTGTACTGAATGACTCTCGTGCGCCAATGGTTTTGGGCATCCGGAAACCACGGTTCCGAGTAAGGGGTGAGGGTACGTGTTGGGAAGCCCACAAAGGACACCCAACCCCGCCCGCACTTAGCGGCCTCTACTAAGATACCGTTCGATTTTAGAATACGCGCGTTAGTAATTCGGTTGAAATGTTATGCAAACAGTATTTTGACTAACCATGTGATGATTTGAATAAGTTGCTACGTCGATTTAATACATCTTTGAATTATATCAAAGTTGTATTTACCATGCGAGGTTCGTTTTAGTACAATAAAACCAACAACGAGAATAAAACGCAAAGACAGAAACAAATGAGTTAGTAACGGTAATAACGGATCGTAAATAGATTAGAATGATATAATAAGACACGATGCATAGTTTTGAAAAGAAAGGGACACGTGATGGACTTGACACGTGTTGACCGAAGTCATAAAAATATTTGATAAGGCTTAATGCATGTGAAGGGATCACGATTTGAGGCGAGAATGAGGCCACTCGGCCGAGTGATGGGGAGACTCGGTCGAGTGCCCTCTTTAGAATCCTTCTGCCGGTTTTTTGGGGTGCCACTCGATCGAGTGGGCTAAGCACCCGGTCGAGTGCCCCCTGTACGAACAATAGTTCTTTTCGAAATTTAACATTGATTTCGAAATTGTTTTTAATTTTGAAAATCGATAATTTTGCTAAGTCGTGTAAAAATATGATACGATTTATACTCGAATTAATTTTCGATACTCGTCTTCGATACTTGATTACGGAATCAATATCTAATATTCTGAGCAAATTTTAGAAAAGACGTTATAAGTCGTTTTAAATTGAACTAAGACGAAATAATTCTCTCCGCGTTGTAATGTAGTAATTAGTTCCTTCGGACTATGTGACAATTATTTCAGCATCAACGAGTTCGTGCTAGTTTAATTTGTTGACTAGTTCTTTTAGACGCAATATTTGACTACGGAGTCGATATCGCATCTTAAGAAAAGAAAACATTTTTTATTTGTTTGATTAGAGCGAAAGAAGAAAAATAAAAAAGAAGAAAAGAAGAAGAAAACGACGAGAGAGATGAGAAAAACGAGAGAAAGGGAGACAGAAAAGGAAGAAAACGGGTTTGAATTTGACACCCTCAACCTACATGCTTAGTCTTCTCGGAATATGGCTCGACTAGTTGTGGCTTAGGCACGGGACGAGATGATATAGGAAGAGTTATAGTGGTTTATAATTGGGAAGGGATTTGACGAGTTTTGCTCTCGGGTCTTTTTCGAGTTTTGATCTCGGGATTGCTAGTTTATGCCTAGAGGGGATGTCGAGGTTGAAGAGGAAAAAGTTGTGGGGATTATCGGGTGTGTAAGGGTGTGTCAAATCTGGTCCCCAGTTATGTTGAGGAGGTTGGGTATTTGTAGGAAAATACCCCAGCTTTGGATAGAGAAAGCACGGTTTTGGGTGAAAGGAAACACCCGGTTTTGGATAGGATGAAGTTCCGATTTTGGATAGAAAAAGGGGCACTCGACCGAGTGGTGTATGACACTCGATCGAGTGCCCGATCTGACACCGTTTCTCGCAAGTTTTATGAGCCTACTCGACCGAGTGGGTCGGTCCACTCGATCGAGTGGGTCTGGTCGGGTGGGATGGTTTCTTAGAGATAAAATTTTATCTCTAAAAATAAAGTTTAGTTTCTTTGATCCTCTTTGTAGCTGATTTTTGTGTAATCTCTGACTTTGAGTCAGATTTTCGAAGTGGCGTGACTGATTTTTATGTCTCGGAAATGCCTTTGACCGGGGTTTGACCCGGTCGCTAAAAGACGGTTTTGCCTCCGGTGTCGGTTTTAACCCAAATTAGTCCTATTTGATTGGAAATGACCCACTGGGCCTGGATTCGAGGTCGGTTTTGTGAGATTTTTACTCCGTAAAAAGCCCAAGCCAAATACTAACGATTTTGAGCCCATATTCGAGTATGTTAAAGCACGTTTGCGTCCGATAATCATCGGGTGTTTTTTTGGAAACTGCTATAGACATCTGGCGGCCAAATGTGGGTGTCTACACTACTATACTACATTAGTACATTACTTGCAACCGAATAACCGATCAATAATGATTATTTAATAAAAATTATATTTCTTTCCTTCTATTTACACCTTTTACTTCTTAGTTCTTACATTAATTAATTGTTATTTTAATCAATTTTAACTTTTATAATTGTTATAACTTCTTATTAATTCCCATTTGTACCCTCTAAGTTTTCACTTTTCCCAGTTGTACCCCTGCGTATAAGCAATTCCCAACTGTACCCCTGAACTCTGTTAATTACTCTCAACCGTGACTAAACTAGAATTATAAACTAGAATTAGCCGTTAAATATGGCTGTTAAGTGCCAACTTGCAGTCCTAATCTAATGACATGGCGAGTGACATGTCGGTCTAGTAGCCTTTTGGCCTTCGTTAATACCTAATTACCCCTTCATTCTAATTTCGAGTTTTCGTCTCTTCGAAATCTACAACAAGATGCAATAATAAGTGAGAAAAGGTATGATGATGATGATGATGATAGTACATAGAGGAAGAATGGCAGATGATATGGTGATGATCAGTGAATTCGAACAAGGAGAGAAAGGAAGGAAGGGGAAGGGTTTATAGTCTGAAATTAGAATGAAGGGGTAATTAGGGATTAACGAAGGCCAAAAGGCTACTAGACCGACATGTCACTCGCCATGTCATTAGATTAGGACTGCAAGTTGACACTTAACAGCAATACTTAACGGCCAATTCTAGTTTAGTCACAGTTGAGAGTAATTAACAGAGTTCAGGGGTACAGTTGGGAATTGCTTATACGAAGGGGTACAACTGGGAAAAGTGAAAACTTAGAGGGTACAAATGGGAATTTCCCAATATTATATTATTAACTTATAACACTATAACTTATATTATTTTTAACTTATAACACTTAACTTATTACTTATAAATATTATATTATTTATAAACACCTAAATCATAATTAATATTGGAATCGCAATACAAAATATTCGGATCACATATTAACCGCACATTGTATTTTCCAGAAAAAAAAATCAGGACACGACCCGAAACCTGAGAACCGACACGAAAACCAAAGCAGGGGCACGAACGGGCAGGGCATGAGCCAGACACGGCACGACCGGACACGTGCCTCGTCGGGGAGGGGGGATGGGTGTAATCCTCTAGAAAATCTAACGCGATACAGTGGCGGAAACACTGTAGAGTCGGGATTAAAACACACTGTAACTATGTCTTAGTAAAATTAAAATGGTAAAGTCAAACAATAGGCCTTAAATAAAATGGCCAAAATTTAAAACAATCCACAAAAGAGGTTTGAACAATCCATAGGACATAATTATAAAAATAAATAAGCAGGATCCACACTGCTCGCTAGCCCACACCCGAAACACGTATACCTGCCATGTTAAAACATAACAGCCACAATCAGTGGGGAGCAACGCCAACGTTCTCCCAGCCGTATAACAGGATTTTAAAACTGTAATTACTATTATAGAAAAATAGTAAAAAGGAAAACAGTAAAACATCATATTAAAATAAGCTTTAGCGTAAAACAAAATAATCAAAAGGGTTTCCGAAGAAACATAAAAATATTTGCCAACCTGCAAACCAATTTATATCGATAATAAATAAAATAATCAAAATGGCGTTATGAATATTCGGTTAGTGTGCACAAGGCTAGACTTTCACTAGAAATAATACTGGAAACTAGCTTCGAGAACTGTAGACTTAACTCATAACAGAATCCAGTCTCTAACTAGGCAACTCAACTATAACAGGACTGTGTGCAGCGAGGTCCTGGTTTAAGTAGTATACACCCCTCCTGGATACCAAATGTATCTAGTTCAACTGACGGCGACTAACACGATGCGATATCTAACTTAAGGGCACAATGCACACTCTCCTGGGCGAAACTACGCCCAGTTCGACGACCAAATGTGCCCCAAATGGGCACACCGGCTTTATAGTTGATGGCAAAAACGTACTTCCCAGACTGTATTACTCTAACCCCACACTTATCCTTATTCCATAACTCCAAAATAAAGCCATTATCGATATTCAAGAGATATAATCATTATAAATAATAAGAGAACAAAAGGAAAAATGACCACTTTCCAAAAGAGGAAACTTTCTATTTTAGGAAACTTCTATTTTAGGAAACTTTACTAAAAATAGCATCATATCAAAATAGCGAAAATATTAGTTTATACTAATACAACATTTTTAGTAAACGATATAGATTTATAAAACTAATACTTTCGGCCTTAACGATATTAATTGATAAAGTAAGAACATTTAGGTTTATGAAATTATTGAAAAATCATACGAGTGTTTATAAAATGATTAAAAATGTCTTAAACATTTTATTACTACTAATTAGGGTGTTTCCAAAATTTACAAAACTAAAATTCCCTAATTATTATTAGTTTCGACAATACGATTATAAATAGGATCTTACGGCAAATGTCAAATTAAACCTTTTAACGTCTTTTATTTAATTAAATCATTGAATATATTTAGAGTATGTTAAGGGATGATTTAACTCTTAAAGTTTCAGATTTAAATACTTTCAAAATAGCTGGAAAAATAAATCTTTCAGGTAAGACGAAGCATTTTAACGATAAATCACAATTTGTCCGAAAATCAATACTTATTAATTAAAGACTTTAATAAATAGTACAAAAATTACGTAAAATAGTTAAAATGTATTTATGGACATTCTGTCCAGAAAAGAAAATTTTCCAGAATACTTCGACTCGGTTTTTAAAGGGTTTTCTCGTTAATCGTCTAATCGCGACAATAACGATTATTAAAAATACTAATTACAAAACGATTTACGTATTAATATCCAAAAATTATAATTAAACTTAAAAATTATGATTTTCCAGAAACTTAAAATTTTCCCAAGGTGTCAAAATTCCAGATTTCACAAAATTAGGTAAAACCGTCTTTTAAGCCCGTTTTCACAATTAACGATTCCATTAATAAAACTTATTGTTCCTAACATTTTATTAAAGCACTAAAAATCATAGAATTACATTTTTATTATGAAATCATCAGAATCATATTTTTTTCCAGATTTAAACCAAAGACCAGAAATCGAGAATTTAAACGACAAACACGGTTTTAACGATAAACGATGATTCAAAGTGATTAATTAATTCATCCACTTAACAATTCCGAAAAATTATGAACAAATTCAGAAAATTCTATTTCATCAGAAAGTTTCACTACGTCAAAAATCAGATTAAAATAAAATGTTTAGGTACTAGAACTAAAAATCGGCTTTTAATCGTTTTGTCCGTAAACGGTAATAATTCAATAATTGATAACTAAAATATCAGAAAAATACTAAATTATTAAAAATCATCAAAAACAACATTTTTACAGAATATAAACATATATTACATGTTTAGGCCGAATATTATGATTTTACAAATTAATATGACGATTTAATCGTTAATCTCGTAAAAGCGATAAAAATTACCGAAACATGCAAATTCCAACTTTTAAAAATTTTCCAGATTATATGGCATACATATATTGTCAAAATAAAATTATAATTATACATATGCAATTACACAAATAAAATCATGCAATACCGAGTAACATCGACGTTACCTCTACTCCAAGTCTGAATCGATTATATATTCGTCGGCCTCGGGATCATCCACAAATCCTACCAAACACGAAAATCATGGCAGAAAAATACCATGAGAAAACTAATAAAAATCAAGGTAAATATTGATCGAAAACGACGTCGATTATTACCTTAACGAAGGAATCGAAAAGAGGATTAATTTGACGATAAAAATGATGCGATCAAAGCTCGAATTAAGCAAAAGTCAGCCTAGGAGGGGAGAGGAGTGTCACCGCCAGAAATGAAGAAGGAAAAAGATGTTGTAATATTTTTTTTATGAAAAGAATGAATGAAAGAAGAAGGATGGTTTATGCATAAATGAAAGTAATAATAAGGGTGATGAAAACTATGTAAAATGTGTGAGGAAACCAGCCAAAATAATGAAGATGAGGGAGAGTGAAAAGTTTGAGTAATAAAGCATGAATAAATGGAAGAAAATAATCTTACGTTTACGGTTTAACGTGATAAAACGAAACGTATAAATAATACGTAGTAAAATTGTGACAACAAGCTTTGTCGGTCCAAAATGTGAGTAAATGGTCTCAAATAATTTATAATTGATAAAAAGAAGAATCGTAAAATAGTTAACGACATTTCAAAGCAATTCGAGTAAACCTCGCGATAGAAAATAATTATTTACGAAAGTTCGTAATAAAATCATTAATGGCTAAATTTTCGTAAATAAAAATATTTCTTAGCCTAAAATATTATATAAATGTATTTAAACATTTTTAGGAAAAGGAATTACTTAAATTCGAGCTTAAAAACGTTAATTCGTAGAGAAATAGAATTCCTCGCGGAAAATAAATAGTTTACGAGGAAAATCAAATAAATGGATTTAAAAGAATTTAAAATCTTTTTAAAACATAAATAAATATTATCATTAAACTCAAAAATGAAAATAGAGCTTGGAAAAAGATGAAATGCAAGGCCGAAATGTGACAGAGTTATGACAGAGTCATAACGGTAAAGACATAAACGTTAGAAAAAAAATAGCGGGTGTTACAATGGGAGCCCGTGACAAGCACGACATAGTTTTGGGTGGAGGCACGACCGTGTCGTGCCGGCCAGGCACAAAGCACGGGGCGGCCGACACGAGGCAAGGCCCGACATGTCCGACTTGCCTGCTTTATTGTACATAGCTTTATGTACAATTGGCTTTATGATTTTTAGTGTTATCACAAAGTTTTTGAGTTTTGTTGTAAATTTTATTAGCTTTAGTGTAAAGTTGTCGACATAAATTACATAAATATTTAAGCTAAAAAGCACTTACAACTCATCTCAGAAACTTGTATAAGCTAAGTATACACAAAAAAGCTCAACAATGCAACTTTAAGATGCTTGTACCTACGATTGGTGGTATAATACTATTTTGCCAATAAGATTCACACTTTCTGTTCCGTCTGTCACACTATAAATTTCACAATTTTCTTTATTTTTAATTTGAGTTTCTCTCCCATATACTCCCTCATTTTCACTAACATCTTATTCATTTTCGTTTTGGATATTTTCTCTAAGATTTTCCTCTTTTTTTGACACAAAATAAGTGACAATTATTAACCCAACTTTCACTCCACTCAACCTCAACCACAACCACATATTTTCCTCCCTAAAATTTTGTGTCCAAAAGGACCAAGAACAACAAAGTGAAAAGGAGGGATTATTAAGAGTGTTGTGTCATGTCGTCGGCATTTCAGCCAGGTCGTCGACGCTTCTTAATGTGAAAAGACAACAACGCCCTTCCCTAATTACATTAATTAACTTTGTTAATTACATGAAAAACTGTAATCGTGTTAATGAAAGTTGATAATGAAGCGGTTTATTTTTTTAAACCGGCAATTTATTAACTTATGTTAAATTGTCCACTCCTCAATCCACTTACTCACCACACAATATTTTAGCTCTCCTCTACTCTCACTAAAAAAATCGACTTTTCTTTACAAAAAAAAGTCAAGTTTCCTTAAAAACGGACTTTCCTTTAAAAAACCAACTTTCCACAAAATGGAGCAACAACCGCATTTTGGGGTTAGTGCACTCTTAATTTAATTTTAATTACTTTTAATCATCTTTTCTCGTTTAATATGTCGTTGTTTATGGTAATGTATTAGTATGTCATTGTTTAGCATAGAGGATACTAATCGAACACGAAAAAAATACGAAAAACCCAATAGGCGTAAAAAAAAGACGTCTCTATGACCAGTTAGGCGTCAATTTGGCCGGTTGGGCGTCAAAAATTGACGCCTGACAGGTCGAAGAGGCGTCATTTTTTTACGGTTGGCCGGTCACATAGGCATCAAAAATTGATGTCTAACTGGTCGCACAGACGTCTATTTTTTACGCCTACTGGATAAAATTGTATAAAATTGTACGAGCATTATACGACATTATACGTTATGAAATACATTTAGTTTGTTTTCATTTTTCAGTGAATACTTATATTTAAGTTTCATTTCGTGGCTCGGGTGTTTCTTGGCATTTTTTTAATTAATTCGTCTTATTACGCGGGTATACCAGGAGGATTTCGGTGGCGATGGTATCGACTATCGTTGTTGCTTTATCTTTAGGCCACCATTTGCTACGTCCGACCTAGCATTCAACTACGCTAATGAGATTGCGTTGGCTCTCGGGTTTAATTTGGTGAAAGCCAACAACAAATCGAACAGCAACGTAGCTGTGAACTGTCTTGGGGTGAATTATTTCAAATGCAACCACAACAAAAATCAGAGAGGTGGTGTCAAGTATTCTCTGAAGATCGGTTGTATGTTCTGGGTGAAAGCGCGCTAGAGCTTCGATAAGGAACAAAGGATTCTAGCAATCTGTCCATGTGGCATGCACAATCACAAGTTACGGGTTTATGACGATGGACACAGACGTCTATCTGCCCTTGATGATGCCGAGAAAGAGTACGTCATGACGTGTCTTCGGGCGCATGTTACACCGGCACAAATTATGGAGGCCCTTCATAAGGCAAACCCGGAAAAGCCACACCCCTCCATCGAGGCTCTGTACATGCCACATATCCAATTATGTGGAAACACGTGACTTGCATAGGTTTAGTAGTAAAAAAGACCGAGCTAAAAACTAGCAGTGTGGTACTGTAACACCCCGGCCCAAACTAGGACCGGAAATGTTAACCGCGGTAGCCCGCCAGGCTATTTACTGGTCCCACATACCAACACGAGTCCTTTCCGTGCATTTTTTACCTTACTCATGCGCATCCTGGAAACTTTCCCCGGAGGTCACCCATCCTTAGACTACTCCCAGCCAAGCACGATTAACTGCAAAGTTCTTTTGCATAGATCGGATGACCAGAAAAGAAAGTGCACTTTGTTGATATGAACAGTACTTCAAATCCCTTTAAGCAAAGCTCATAAATAGAACATCTTCAATCAATGTGGGATGTTTCAGGTACCCTTTCTTTTATTCAAACAGTATCCCAGATATGCGAATGAAATGGGCTAATATGAGGACGAAGTGGTACATGTCGGCGCAATACATAGGAGATGTTTGGTAAAGTACTCTTAGGGGATGGAAGTTATTGGCACGGCTACTGAAACCTTAGATCGCTTGTTCGAGGGGATTGACAAGCTGACGAGGGAACTGACGAGGTCAATCTTAAGGCGCTGAAGAAGCTAATTGTAACACCCGCTATTTTTCCTAAGCATTTTATTCTTTCTGTTAGGACTTCGTCTTAACTCTGTCACTTTTGGCCTCATATTTTATCATTTTACTAAGCTTTATTTTAAATTTTTGAGTTTAATAATTTCTATTTTTAATTTTAAAGATTTAAAATTCTTTTAAATCCATTTATTTGGTTTCTTCGTAAACTAAGTAATTTTTCCGCGAGGAATTCTATTTCTCTCCGAATTGACATTTTTAAGCTTGGATTTAAGTTATTCCTTTTTCCTAAAAATGTTTGAATACGTTTATGGAATATTTTATACTAAGATATATTTTAGTTACTAAAAACAAGCCATTTATGATTTTATTACGAAGCTTCGCGAATAATTATTTTCTTACGCGAGGTTTACTCGAATTACTTTGAAATGCCTTTAACTATTTTACGATTATACTTTTTATCAACTTATAAATTATTTGAGACTGTTTTCTCACATTTTGGACCGACTAAGCTCTTGGTCACAAGTTTTATTACGTTTTATTTAAACGTTTCATTTTATCACGTTAAAACGTAAACATAGGATAAATCATTTTCATTCATTGTAGCATTTATGTCAAAAATTTTCCTACTCCCTCCCTTATCCATTTGGCCGGCCAACTATAGGTCTAGGTGCATTTTGGTTCCTCATTTTGAAGCCTTAATTTCATCCTTACCCTCTTTAAGTGTAGTAACATCCATCTCCTCCTTTACTACATTCATTTTTGCATTAACCAAAAATATTCATCACTTTTTCTTCTCTCTTTTGGCCGGGTACTTCTTACCCTCCTTGGGCTGATTTTTGCTCCATTTCAAGTCCCAATCGCATCATTTTTATCGTCATAATAATCCTCTTTCCGATTCCTTCGTTAAGGTATTAATCGACGTCATTTTCGATCAATTTTTACCTTGTTTTTTATTAGTTTTCTCATGGTATTTTTCTGCCATGATTTACGTGTTTGGTAGGATTTTTGGACGATCTCGAAGCCGACGAATATATCGTTGATCCAGACTTGGAGTAGAGGTAACGTCGATGTTACTCGGTATTTCAAGATTTTAATTGAGTATTTGCATGTATATATTTTTATATTTTATTTTGGCAATATATGTATGTCACGAATTCTGGAAAAAATTTTAAAGTTGAAATTTTGCATGTTTCGATATTTTTATCGCTTTTACGAGATTAACGATTAAATTGTTATATTAATTTGTAAAATCGTAATAATCGGCCTAAACATGTAATATATGCTTATATTCTGGAAAAATGTTGTTTTTAATGATTTTTAGTAATTTAGTATTTTTCTGATATTTTTGATATCGATTATTGAATTATTATCGTTTTCGAACAAAAACGATTAAAAACCGATTTTTAGTTCTAGTACTTAAACATTTTATTTTAATCTGATTTTTGACGTGGTGAAACTTTCTGGTGAAATAGAGTTTTCTGATTTTTTTCATAATTTTTCGGAATTTTTAAGTGGATGAATTAATTAATCACTTTAAATCATCGTTTATCGTTAAAACCGTGTTTGTTGTTTAAATTCTCGATTTCTGGTCTTTGGTTTAAATCTGGAAAAAAATTATGATTCTGATGATTTCATATTAAAATGTATTATTATGATTTTTAGTGCCTTAATAAAATGTTAGGAACGATAGGTTTATTAATAAAATCGTTAATTGCGAAAACGGGTTTAAATGACGGTTTTGTTGAAATTTGTTGAATCTGGATTTTGGAAAAATCTGGAAAAAAAATTATATTCTGTAAAATCAGGATTTTAAAGTGTAATAATAATTTTTGGATATTAATACTTAAATCGTTTTGTAATTACTATTTTTATTAATCGTTATTGTCGAGATTGGACGATTAACGAGAAAATGCTTTAAAAACCGAGTTTTTAGAATTCTGGAAATTTTCTTTTCTGGACAGAATGTCCATAAATATAATTTAACTATTTTACGTAATTTTTGTACTATTTATTATAGTCTTTAATTAATAAATATTGATTTCGGACAAGTTGTGATTTATCGCTAAATTGCTTCGTCTTACCTAAAAGAATTATTTTTTTTCAGCAATTTTGAAAGTATTTAAATCTGAAACTTTAGGAGTTAAATCATCCCTTAACATACTCTAAATATATTTGTTGGTTTAATTAAATAAAGACGTTCAAGTATTTAATTTAGTATTTGCCGTAAAATCCTATTTATAATTTTATCGTCGAAACTAATAATAATTAGGGAATTTTAGCTTTATAACTTTCGAAAACACCCTAATTAGTATTATTAAATATTTTTAGATGTCTCTAATCATTTTATAACACCTGTACGATATTTTAATAGTTTCATAAAATCAAATGTTCTTACTTTAATAATTAATATCGTTAAGGCCGAAAGTATTAGTTTTATAAATCTATATCGTTTACTAAAATGTGGTATTAGTATGAACTAATATTTTCACTACTTTGATATGATGCTATTTTTAGTAAAGTTTCTAAAAATAGAAGTTTCCTAAAATAGAAGTTTCCTAAAATAGAAAGTTTCCTCTTTTAGAATATAAATGTTTACTTCTTTTATCCTCATATTGTTTATGATGAATACATCTTTTAAATATCGATAATGGTTTGTTTTGGAGTTATGGAATAAGGACAAGTGTGGGTTTAGAGTAATATAGTCTGGGATGTACGTTTTGCCATCAACTGTAAGGCTGGTGTGTCTTTATGGGGCGCATTGGTTGTTGAACTGAGCATGATTTGTGTTCAGGAGAGTGTATATTTACCTTAAACTTAGATATCGCATTGTATAAGTCGCGTCGGGTTGAACTAGATATGGTTTGTATCCAGGAGGGGTGTGCATTACTTAAGCCAGGACCTCGCTGCACGCAGTCCTGTTATGGTTGAGTTGCCTAGTTAGAGACCAAAGTCTAATTTGTTTTTACTAAGTTCTCGAAACTAGTTTTTAGTATTATCCTAGTGAAAGTCTAGATTCTACATTAATCCTATCCATAACGCCATTTTGATTATTTTATTATTATCGATATAAATTGGTTTGCAGGTTGGCAAATATTTTTATGTTTCTTCGGCAACCCTTTTAATTAATTTGTTTTACGCTAAAGCTTATTTTATTATACTGTTTTAATGTTTTCCATTTTTACTATTTTTCCTATATTAGTAATTACTGTTTTAAAATCCTGTTATACGGCTGGGAGAACGTTGACGTTGCTCCCCACTGATTGTGGCTGTTATGTTTTAACATGGCAGGTATACGTGTTTATTTTCCGGTGGGTGTGGGCTAGCGAGCAGTCTTGGATCCTGCTGATCTTTAATAATCATGTTTTAAGGATTGTTTAACCTCTTTATGGATTGCTTTAAATTTTAGCCATTTTTATGTATGGCGCATGTTTGACTTTACCAATTTAATTTATTAAGACATAGTTCTGTGTGTTTTAATCCCGATTCTACAGTGTTTCCACCACTTTATCGCGCTAGATTTTTAGGGGATTACACTAATGGGGGAACTGACGAGGATGCACAAGTTTGCTGATCGGGTGTTTGACGACTGCGGCTGTGTTTTGAGGACATCCCTGGGTTTGCCGTGCGCGTTTCAACTTGGTGGGATGCCGGCGGAGGGTTCTCGGGTGCAGCTGGCCAATGTGCATATATTTTACAGGACGCTCGACTACACCGGGGAAGAAGCTATGTCCTTCAGCGATAATTTCCAGCTGGATGGGTTGATTGACGAGATTCACCGGAGCGATCCGAGTATGTGAGAACATTACATTGATGTACTCAGTTCATCATTGCATCCCGAAGAATCGGGCTTAGTCGACCCTTCTCCGAATCCAAAGCCGAGAAAATCATCGGGGACGAGGAGGCAGCGCATCGGAATAGAACATGCAAAAAAGAATTTCGGTACCACTAATAAGTCAACCACTCCGAGTAAGTCCGCTAGGACTACCCGTACGTCAGTACCTGGGGACAGTCAGTCGACCAAGAGCACCGAAACGCTGACGCCTACCTGCACCGAGTCAATGATGCACGTATTTGATATACACTTTTTATACGCGTATTCTCGTATTTATCGAGTAGTGTAAGCTACCATTTTGCCCCGAATTGGCTACTTTGTGGTGTACCTTGTCTTTTTGTAGGAACGGAAGCCACAGGAGCTAAAATGAACCAAAACCGAGCCAAAACAAAGTTGGAAAGAGCTGATTGCAGAAATAGGTCAACTATAGTCGACTACTATTAGAATAGTCGGCCGACCATGCTGATAGTCTACAGACAGTTACAATAGTCGACCGACTATTAGGGAAATCTGCAGAAGTTAAATGAGAATATTAGTCGACCGACTATTAAGATAGTCGGCCGACTATTTTCTGGGCCGGGGACAAGTTTCGTGTTGAGGAAGCAGTTTCCTTAATTAGTTTTAACTCTTCCTAATTGTATTTAAAGGGAGTTTCAGCCACTTTAGAAAACACTTCTCCTTAGACTTCCACTCCTAATCTCTCTTAGACAATTACTTTGGTTCTAGTTTTATTTTCTCTCTTAAAAACACGGTTTATGTAAGATTGCAAGATTCGAATCGCCTTCATTTCTTTTTGGTAATTTAATCTAATCTTTTTTCCTTCTTCCTTCTTCTCCGTTCTTAATTGCTCTTAATCTTTGTTTATGCTTGTTGCAATTTTATTATCATTCGTCATGTTTAATCTAGTAAAGCCGTTTATTGCTATTGTCGTTCTAAATTTAATTATGAGTAGCTAATTTCCTTCGCTAGGATTTAGGGGATCTGCGAAATGAATGTGGTTGCTAATTAGTTTATAGGTCCGTCAATGATATTGTGTCTATGTTGTTAATTGTAGCAATTAATTGAGATTGATTGATTGAGTCAATGTAATTGATTAATTAAATTGGTAAACTTGAACCTAAGATCGGAAGCTTGGTAAAAGTTAGACCTGCTACAACACATTGGTATGCCCTAATAAGATCCTTTAGACGGATGCTAGGGTGAATAGCGGACCGGAAGAACTTTTTCACTACCCCTTAGACCAATATCTGCGATAGACCTGTGACCTGGACCGTGACCATATGAAATTCGTGGTGAACCGACAATCCTAGTTTTCTCTCTATATTTATTCATCCTTATTCATCTTATTTATTTTAGTTATCCTTCTTTTTTCTCTTCCTTCACTACTTTTAGATTAGTTAAACACAAACAAAAACCCCCAATTTGTTATTTAGGTAAACTTTAGTACGAGTAGGATTTGTTGTCTCCCTGAGAAATCGATCTGGACTTCCTTAACTATGTTTTTGGTTGGACCGTAGTTGGTTATTTTTGATAGGTACGCGATCTGCTAATCAAATTTTGGCGCCGTTGCCGGGGAGACAGTGTGATTTTACTTGTCGTTTGAGTTTATCTTTAGTCTCAGGGAACTTTCGTTCCTTGAGACGGTTCTCATATTTTCCTTCTTAGTTCTGTTTATGCCCAGGTCTAACAAGTCCGAGATTTATTCATTTGATCCTGAACCCGAGAACACTTTACGAGCTAGACGGAGTTTTTGGAGGGAAATTCGTCGGGCGAAAAAATCTAATTTGCTTGAACCAGTTTCCACTAACCTAGAAGTGGAATATTCGCCCCACGAAGAGGACGACTCTAGTTCTAAATCAGATGTCGAGTCAGATATCATTCTTCCGATCATGCCGCCGAAGCTTTCCACTCACTCTTAGCCGACTCAGGCTAACATCCCGAAAGGATGGAAGCTACCGACTCCTACTACCGACTCTTTCGAGATTCGTCCCACTTATATCAATTTAGTGAAACGGAATATTTTCTCGGGCAAGAAGGCGAAGACCCCGGACAGCATATGGAAATATTCACTGATTATTGATGTTCGATTCCAGTTGCTCCCGGAGTAACGCAGGAACAAGTAATGGAATCTTTATTTCCATTTTCTCTAGCAGGTTCAGCCTGTAGATGGTATCAAGACCTTGACAAGGAAGCTGCCGGTATTAATGATTGGAACTCATTAGCGCTTGCTTTTTACAAGCATTACTACCTTTCTCAGCGCATCAATCAGATACGAAGCCTGATGACAGTTTTAAACAAGGACCATTGGAAAATCTAAACGAAACATGGACTAGATTTAAGGATATAGTCCATTCTATTCCTCATCACGGATTCGAACCATGGTTCTTATGCACAATTCAATAATTGGTTATTCGATGATAATCGGGCTATTCTAGATGGTGCAGCTAATGGACATTTCCAAAATAATATCGATGATGATAAAGGTTGGAAATTGATCGAAGAGATGGCCACACATCGAGCCGAATATGGAAATTTGAGGGGTAGTGTTCGGGTAGTCGCAACTGAGACTAGTGAGATTATGGCTCAATTTAATCATCTTCATGCTTGCCTCGATAAAATCCAGAATCCGCCTCATAGAAACGAGTCGAATAAGCAAATTGTTCATGCTATGATCAAACAGGAGGCCATGTGTGAGCGATGTGTTACCGAAGGCCATAATGCGGGGGAATGTATGACCAGGATGCAGCAAGTTCTAGCTTTTCAACACTACAAACAAGGTAATCCCTATTCCAATTACTATAATGAGAGGACAAGGGAATATCCGAACTTCAGTTGGACGAGTCAGAATGTACTAAACCCAATTCCTCATCCGAAGCAACAACTGTATGTTTCGCCTCATCGCGGACAACAACAACAACAACAACAAGGCTTCCAAAAGCCTCTTGCTCTCCCACTACCGACTCAGCCTCAAGGTAATCTCCCCCTCCCCGCATGTGATTCCGACTACGGTTCCTAGCGAATATCAGGAATTGAAGAGTATGATGCAATCTCTTATGATTCAGATGCAGAAAAGTGACCAATCTAAAGATGCACAGATTAAGATGTTGGAGACACAGGTGGCACAGCTTGCCACAAATCAATCTAATAGGCAACCGGGCACACTACTGTCACAGACGGAAAAACCGCATGACACGGCCAACGTGATTCAACTTCGCAGCGGCCTTACTTATGACGAGCCCAAGATGCCCAGTTATGATGATGCCATTATCGTGGAGGATGTAATTGATGTACCGCTGAAAACTACTGAAGCTGTCGTGAATGACGAATGGGTCAAGAATAGTCGACCGACTATCCCTGATAGTCGATCGACTATTAATAATAGTCGACCGACTATGAACAATAGTCGACCGACTATGAACAATAGTCGATCGACTATTCTAGAGATGGAATCCAGAACCGAGACAGTCGCTGCTGATAAGACGTCTGATGCTGAAGTGGAAACACGTGTTCAAGTACAAGATAAAGTTGCTGAACAGGTCAAGATTTAAGTTCCTTTTCCTAGCCGGTTGAAGAATAAGAATATCGAGAATCAGTTCAGTAAGTTTATGGAGGTCGTCAAAAACCTTCAGGTAACCGTTCCCTTCACAGAATTAATTACCCAAGTACCCTCTTAAGCGAAATTTATGAAAGATATTTTGACCCGTAAGAGGAACTTGAATGACCATGAGACCGTTGCTTTTACTACTGAGTGTAGTGCTCTAATTCAAAGTAAATCTCCACCCAAACTAAAAGACCCGGGTAGTTTTTCCATACCATGCACCATAGGCACCCATGTGATCTATAAAGCTCTATGCAATTTGGATGTAAGTGTTAGTGTCATGCCCTATTCAGTTTGCGAGAAACTGAATATGAGTCAGCTTAAAGTCATAAGTGTGACTCTTCAGATGGCTAACAGGTCAGTCAAACGTCCTCTAGGAGTCTTAGAGGATGTCTCCGTCAGGATAGGTAAATTCTTTATACTTGTCGATTTTATCGTTCTAGATATGGCTGAGGATACACAGATTCCTATAATTTTGCGTAGGCCGTTTCTACATGCTGTTGGGCCATTATAGATGTCAAGCACAAACGCTTGACTCTAGAGGTGGGGGATGATAAGGTGACCTTTAACTTGGCTAACACATTAGCTAAGCCTATGATCGAGGATTCTTGTTATGCACTTGATATTATTGATGATGTTATTCTTGATATTTGTACGGGTTCCCTGAGTAGGGACCCGCTCGAGGCTTTAATGTGTTTAGACACTTGTGCAGGTAATTAGACTAACGATGATGCTGTGTGAGATATATTAGGAGATACACAAAAATTGACAAAAATCGACAAAGAAGTGGTAAATAGGTTGGTAGATACTTCTTATGTTGTAGAGGTAACCAAACCTGACCTGAATCCTCTTCCCTCCCATCTCAAGTACGTATTTCTAGACGATTCTGAGTCTTATCCCGTCATCGTGAGTAATAAATTAGAAGAGAACCAGCTTTCTGCCTTGTTGGTCGTTCTCAAAAAGAATAAGAATGCATTAGGATATAGTCTAAATGACCTTAAGGGAATTAATCCTGATATTTGCATGCATCGAATTGAGCTTGAGGAGGATTGCCGACCTGTTAGACAGGGTCAACATAAGTTGAACCCGAAAATGCAAGAAATGGTAATGAAAGAAGTGATGAAGTTGTTAGATGCAAGTATAATTTATTCTGTTGGTCACTCTAAATGGG
The DNA here is from genome assembly GCA_958450325.1 of Agrostemma githago. Classification (NCBI taxonomy): domain Eukaryota; kingdom Viridiplantae; phylum Streptophyta; class Magnoliopsida; order Caryophyllales; family Caryophyllaceae; genus Agrostemma; species Agrostemma githago. The sequence goes on along the minus strand of OY288246.1, from coordinate 53,112,394 downwards.
TGAGTCCTGTTCAGGTCGTTCCAAAGAAAGACGGGACTACCATGGTCAAAAACGATAAAAATGAATTAATACCTACTAGAATTGTAATGGGATGACGGATGTGCATTGACTACAGACAATTAAATGCCGCCACAAAAAAGGATCACTTCCCACTTCCATTTATCGATCAAATGGTAGAAAGGTTAGCCTCACATAAGTTTTTCAGTTACTTAGATGGTTATTCAGGGTTCTTTCAGATCCTGACCCATCCTGATGATCAGGAAAAGACGAAATTTACTTGTCCCCATGGTGTTTTTGCGTATCGCAGGATGCCTTTCGGGTTATGTAATTCCCCTGCCACCTTTCAAAGGTGTATGATGGGGATATTCTCCGAGTATATCGAGTCTATTATGGAGGTATTCATGAATGATTTCAGTGTCTACGGTAGTAGTTTCACTGATTGTTTAACTAACCTTGATAAAGTGATGCAACGATGTATTGAGGTCAATCTAGTGCTGAATTGGGAGAAGTGCCATTTTATGGTCAACGAGGGAGTTGTCCTTGGGCACTTAGTATCTGATCGAGGCATCCAAGTAGATAAAGCAAAAGTGCAGGTGGTCGCGCAATTGCCTCCTCCCGTTAACGTGAAGGGGGTTAGGAGTTTTCTTGGACACGCCGGATTTTATCGCCGGTTGATCAAAGATTTCTCTAAAATTGCTAAACCACTTACACAATTGCTCCTTAAGGATGCCCCATTCATTTTTTTCTGATGAATGTTTATCTGCTTTTAACAGGTTGAAGCAGGCTTTGGTCACAGCACCTATTATTCAGGCACCGGATTGGAAATTGCCGTTTGAAGTTATGTGCGACGCTAGTGACTATGTGGTCGGTGCGGTGCGGGTCAAAGAAAGGAAAAGGCAGTGAATGCCATCTATTATGTGAGCCGAACTCTGGATAAGGCTCAGGTAAAGTATACTACGACGTAAAAGGAGCTTCTAGCCGTGGTCTACGCATTAGAGAAATTTCGATCCTATTTAAAATGGTCGAAAGTGACAATTTATACCGACCATGCGGCTTTAAAGTATCTTCTCGCAAAGCAGGAAGCCAAACCGAGATTACTGCGATGGGTCCTCCTACTTCAGGAATTTGACCTGGAAATAAAAGACAAGAAGGGCGATGAAAATTCAGTAGCGGACCACCTTTCTCGATTCCCATTGCAGGACGGAGGCGATATTACCCATAGATGATTCTTTTCCTGATGATATTTTGATGGCTATTGGTATAATGGACACTCCGTGGTATGCTGACTATGCTAATTTTCTTGTAGGTAAATTACCGCCGCCTGATTTATCATATCAACAAAAGAAGCGGTTCCTACATGACGTTCGGCAATACTTCTGGGACGATACATATCTTTTCAAGAAGTGTGTCGATGGACTTTTCAGGCGATGCATACCGCAGTGGAAAGCCAATGCCATCTTGGAAGCCTGTCACTCCTCGTCTTATGGTGGTCACCACGGTCCCGCGAGGACCGTGGCTAAGGTACTTCATTCAGGATTTTATTGGCCATCTTTGTTTTCTGATGCTAAGTCATATGTTTCAGGTTGTGATACTTGTCAAAGGACGGGAAATATCTCCCGAAGGCATGAAATGCCTCAGGTCGGTATTTTGGAGGTAAATTTTCGATGTTTGGGGCATCGACTATCAGGGTCCCTTCCCGACAAGTCGAGGTAATAGGTACATTTTAGTAGTTGTGGACTACGTATCTAAGTGGGTGGAAGCCGTTGCCTCGGTCCATTGTGACGCTAAGAACGTCATCCAACTTTTCAAGAAGATTATTTTTCCACGTTTTGGCGTCACCCGAGTCGTCATTAGTGATGGAGATATTCATTTTAAAGAAAAACAACTTATTGCCTTATTGTCTAAATATGGTGTTATGCATCACAGAGGTTTGGGGTATCACCCCCAAACTAGTGGACAGCGCGAAGTTTCCAACCGGGAGCTCAAGGACATTTTGGCGAAAGTTGTCTCAAAGTCGAGAAAAGATTGGAGCCTAAACCTGGATGACACTCTGTGGGCATATAGAACCGCCTATAAAACACCAATTGGTACATCGCCCTATCGGTTGGTTTATGGGAAGTCCTGTCACTTACCCGTAGAATTGGAGCATAAAGCTTGGTGGACCGTCAAAGAGCTGAATTTTTACTCAAAATTGTGTGGCGAAAATCATCTTCTGCAGCTAGACGAACTCGAGGACTTCCGAATGAATGCCTACAATAGTGCCCGTATTTACAAGGAAAAGACAAAACGGTGGCAAGATAAGCGTATCATTCCGCGGGACTTTAAAGCAGGCAAAAAGGTATTATTGTTTAATTCTCGTCTTCGTCTTTTTCCTGGAAAATTAAAATCCAGATGGTCCGGCCCCTATACGGTGATTTTGGTCTCTAAGGTTGGGTCGGTCAAGCTTGAAGACTCCACAACGAGAAATCTCTTTAAGGTCAATGGTCACCAAGTAAAGCACTACCACGATAAAGGTGAGACAGGAGGACAAGTTGAGGTTTTGTACCTCGACGCCATATTAAACTAGTCCAGGACTAAGGTCATGCGCGACCTAAACCAACGCTAACCGGGAGGCAACTCGAGTTGTAAAACATTTGTACCTGCATTTAGTTAGTTAGAACATATTTAATTTTCTGCATTGTAAATTCTGTGCGGGTGAGAACGAGGGTCTAAAGGCAGAATTTGAGTTTATGCAGAGAAACAGGCTACTGACTACGGAAAAATGGAATGGGTCAACAATAGTCGACCGGACTATTTTTAAAGTCGACCGACTATTATAATTGTCGGACAACTATTTTAATAATTTGTCGACTATCCGCGCACCTTGGCTGATAATTTCCAACACATAAGGCTTATTCTCTCAACTTACTCTTTTATTTCAGTTACCTTTATTTGACTAACATTAACCCTTAAACCCTTATTCTCTCTCTCACTCCTCCCACCTACCTCCATTCTTAACCTTCATCTTCTACCTTCCAACCTTCATCTTCAATAACCCCTTATCCACCTTCTTTTCTCAATCACTCTTCTCTAATCTTTTCACCTTTGCTATTTTCTTGTCCTTATTGAAGTTGTTATTGCGTTCCTGCCAACTCAAGTAAGTTTCCGATCTATTTTTTCTGTCGACCTTTTTTTTCCGGTTGCGCACCATCTGACCGTCGGAGATGTCGCCAACTATCGCAATAGTCGGTCGACTGTCCTCATAGTCTGGCGACTATCGTAATAGTCGAGCGACTATTCATGACCCATTTCTGTCGTGATTTTTCGAGCCGGTTTCGTATTATTGTTTCGAATTATGGTTTAGTAGTGTTTCAGATTTCTGCTATTGCTCATTTCTTTACCCAAATTAATTGATTTCTTTCATTTTGTAATGTTTTTACCCAAATTTCTGTTATGAAATTAGGGTTCTGACTTCAATCAATTTGGGTGATTTTGTTTGAGTGGTACACTAGTCTGATTTTTGCTATCTCAGGTCGAAATGGATGCACAGAAAAGACAACGTAGGGGAAGCACGAGGCGTCGGGTTGACCACAGCCGGGAGGACGCACCAACTCAGACTGTCGTTCAATATTCTGCCCATAATGTACCGGAGTATCCCGATGTTTGGTTCACGTCGGATAATCAGCGGGAACGCTTCGTACGCTTGGCAGCTACTAAGGTAGTCCCGACACGGTTTCTAGACCGAGAGGTCTTGAACATGTTGAGTATTTATCCTGCTGTTGTTGACTTACTAAATGGCACTGGTATGAGCGGTCTAATTTACATGCTCGGATTTACATATAAGAGTCCGACCTTAGAATTTTTTAGTAGTTTCAACTTCTTTAGCGACATGAATTGGGACACACATTGTATTTTTTTAGACTCTTTAACCAGAGTTTTTCTAGGACCGTTCACGAGTTCGGTCAACTCTTGGGTGTCACTAGCGAAGGGGACTCGATACATCCCTCTCGCCATATAGCCAACGAAATCTGGCCGTGCATTCCTGACCGTAATACTGGTCGGAAGCGGGGTAACGAAGTCCACCACTTCGCCATCTGATACTGGCTTCATCTGTTAGGGTGCACCATTTACGGACGTACTGAGCCGAACTATATTAATGCCGATGAGTTGGAAATTCTAGCGGGCTATCTTAACATCGACAGCGAACGGCCATTCGTCATGAATGTGGCCGCCCTCGTTGCCCACCATTTCCAACATATCGGAAATGGGTTTTTAGCTGCCATTCATTGTGGGGGTATCGTCTCCCACATCGATCGTCAGCTATTTCAAGACTTCTCGTGCGGGAAAGACCTTATAGAACACAACCTACCACCTGTCACGCGACTCGATAGTCGCCTTCTGAACTTTTATGTCCTTAGGGGTCTTCATTGGATAAGTCCAGATTTGCGTTGGCGCATAGCAAAGGATGACTCGGTCATCCTCCATTATAATCAACCACCTCTCACCCCCATCACCCAGCTCCCTTTTAGTCCTGACATGGACCCTCCACCGTATCTCTCCTATTTGCTACCACTTAGGAGGGATCTTCAGACTGCCACACGCTTCACACCCAAGACGGGCGGACCGTCTCGACCTCCTTGACAATCTCGAGGGACTGGTGGTCGATCGACCAGTCGCGCATAACATACACCATCTATTCCGGCCCACTTTGTACCTGCTCCACCATATGTTCCACCTCTGGTCATCGACCAAGCGGCGGTCCATGCAATGCTTAATGAGTTGTGTCACCGGGTAGCCACGATCCAGCTTAATTAGGCACTTTACGACTTTCCACTTTACGACAATTCAGTGGAACTCGGTCAGACCCCTCCTGCAGCTTGGCACCGGACTTACTACACCTATCCCACGGGAGGTTATTCTAATGATGACCGTAATGAGGATATGGTCGACGACGAGGGAGATGACGACGACGAGGATGACGATAACAATAGTGGAAGTGGTAGTCGCGAGGAGAGCGGTGACGGTTTCGCGGGCTCTGATTAGGACGGTTTGGGGAGTTCTCCGCTTGTATATATCTTGTAAGTAGTTCTTGTTTTTCTTTTTGCACTTCCATTGTTTTGCATTTCTTCCCCGTATTTATTGTTGTCTCTTGTTGTTTGTTGTACACAATGAGGGCATTGTGTGACTTGGTTTGGGGAGCGTATGCTTCTATCTATTTTCATCCATCTGCATTCATAAAATAAAATAAGAAACCCAAAAATACATTTTTGCATTTAGTCGAGTCTTATTTGAGGCGGAATGATATGTAGCAATGATGATAATGCTTGTATGTCTTCATTTAGTTGTTTATGCTCGTGCGCCGTTAGAGTTTTTGTCCACAACCACATGCGGTACTCTTGCATCATTGCTTAACTGTACTGAACGAATAAAATTGACTCATTGTTGGCAAACTACTCAGAATTGTAAGGAATTAGAGCCATAAACTGATGACATTCATGATCAGTTTCATTTAGGTTGAGAGTAGTACTCCTTATTAGGCATGTAACATCAAACTGCATAAGCATGACATTCGTCTCTTAAGTACCTGTGCGTTTTTGAATTGTGGTTTTGACATGTGCGGAAAAGGCAAATCCTGTCTTTTATCTAATTTCCATAAGCCTCACATAGCCAAATTGACCTGTTTGACCAGTTTATCAACTACACGTCATATAATGCCTACCTTAGTCAAGCTAGTAGATTAGTTGGACGAAAATATTTTTTCCCGGGTTGATTTTGGTACCGTGAGATCGAGAAGAGAATGAAAAAAAAATATGAAAAAAAGATTTATTTGAAAGAGAAAAAAAGGGGGGAAGAAAAAAATGAAAAAGGAAAGAAATGAAAAAAAATGAAATGAAACTAGAAGAAGAATATGTTTTTGCTATGAGAAAAGAATTGATCTCTCTAATTTCATAGTTATTAGTGGGAAGCGATTTTGATAAGGCGCTTGTTGTTATGCCTAATTTCTTCGACTGGAGTTTGGTGAGAACGGAATGTTTATTATTGATGGGTGTAAGGAATACTTGCTTGGCTTTTACCTCCACATGTCCATATCATTTTGCCCCTTCTTACCCAACTAGCCTCACTTTATACGTACCATATGTAAGTCCTTGGCACGTATCTTTACCCGATAGAATGCGTAGTACGGTTAATAGACATGTTAGATTGAATGCATGATCTTGTAGGTCGCAGTTTAGGTGAGTGCTTTCCATTTTTACATAAACTCACAATATCACCCCTTTTGTGTGATGAGCGATCCGTGAGAGTCCGACATAGACGAGTCTTGCAAGGTTGAAGGTTCAGTATTGTTGCCATTGGTCAAGCTTGTTGAATGTGGTTGTTTACATTAACTTTAATCGTTGCGCATTGGTTTGGGTAACTTTGGAGCATACTCCGCTATGAGTTATATACATTCCATTAGGTTTAAGTCAATCGTTTTGTGCTTGCTTGAGGACAAGCAAAGGTTTGGTTTGGGGAGATTTGATGCGCCTATTTTATATACACTTTTTATACTTTTTATACGTGCATTCTCGTATTTATCGAGTAGTGTAAACTCCATCTTGCCCCGAATTGGCTACTTTGTGGTGTAACTTGACTTTTTGTAGGAACGGAAGCCACAGAAGCTAAAACGAACCAAAACCGAGCCAAAACAAAGTTGAAAAGAGCTCTAATTGCATAAATGGGTCAACTATAGTCAACTACTATTAGAATAGTTGGCCGACCATGCTGATAGTCTACAGACAGTTACAATAGTCGGCCGACTATTAGGGAAATCTGCAGAAGTTAAATGAGAATATTAGTCGACCGACTATTAAGATAGTCGGCCGACTATTTTCTGGGCCGGGGACAAGTTTCGTGTTGAGGAAGCATTTTCCTTAATTAGTTTTAACTCTTCCTAATTGTATTTAAAGGGAGTTTCAGCCACTTTAGAAAACACTCCTCCTTAGACTTCCACTCCTAATCTCTCTTAGACAATTACTTTGGTTCTAGTTTTATTTTCTCTCTTAAAAACACGGTTTATGTAAGATTGCAAGATTCAAATCGCCTTCATTTCTTTTTGGTAATTTAATCTAATCTTTCTTCCTTCTTCCTTCTTAATTGCTCTTAATCTTTGTTTATGCTTGTTGCAATTTTATTATCATTCGTCATGTTTAATCTAGTAAAATCGTTTATCGTTATTGTTGTTCTTGATTTAATTATGAGTAGCTAATTTCCTTCGCTGGGATTTAGAGGATCTGCAAATTGAATGTTGTCGCTAATTAGTTTATAGGTCCGTCAATGATATTGTGTCTATGTTGTTAATTGTAGCAATTAATTGAGATTGATTGATTAAGTCGACGTAATTGATTAATTGAATTGGTAAACTTGAACCTAAGATCGGAAGCTTGGTAAAAGTTAGACCTGCTACAACACATTGGTATGCCCTAATAAGATCCTTTAGACGCATGCTAGGGTGAATAGCGGACCGGAAGGACCTTTTCACTACCCATTAGACCAATATTTGCGATAGACCTGTGACCTGGACCGTGACTATATGAAATTCGTGGTGAACCGACAATCCTAGTTTTCTCTCCATATTTATTCATCCTTATTCATCTTATTTAGTTTAGTTATCCTTCTTTTTTTCTCTTCCTTCACTATTTTTAAATTAGTTAAACACAAACAAAAACCCCAAATTTGTTACTTAGATAAACTTTAATACGAGCAAGATTTGTTGTCTCCCTGAGGAATCAATCCCGATTTCCCTGACTATATTTTTAGTTGGACCGTAGTTGGTTATTTTATATAGGTACACGATCTGCTTATCAGTCAACAACAGGCACATGGCAAGGTGTGCCAAACGCACCCCTAGATCTTAACTACATGACAGGCTCGTTCCCTTACCGTGATCAACTTGTTGGTTTCATGAAGTGTTATCTCGTCAACTGGATAGATGTTATTGGGGACGGTCAGTGTGGGTTCCGTGTCATGTCCCATGCGGTTTACGGAGACCAATCCAATTTTACTCGGCAGAGGATAGCATTATGGGAGCATATCCAGTCTCCCCTATATGGACTTTTCTACTCATCCTACATTGAAGGAGGTGTTCAGGCGGCCATGCAGCGTATAAGTACAATGTGCCCCGGTCCGGTGGGCCAAGCGCACTATCTCCACGACCTTGATTTATTCAGTTTCTCCAAAATCAACAACTGGGTTATATATCGACTATCGTCTAACTTGGAGTGTGTCACCTATTACCCATTGCGGGCCATGCCAGGTAACCATGTACCATTTGGCATAATGTGGATAATGCACATTGAGGATGGATTAGGTCACTAGATTAGGTTGAGAATGGAAGACGATTGTCCGATGCCTCCTACTCGTCTCTTGTGGGACAACTGACATGATGGTACCACGATACGTTATCCTTCCATTTTTCAGGTGCGTCTAGACAAGTAGAAGGATGAGTGGAAGGCGTACTTCCCGATGCCTCCGAATTACGGTGACCAAGGGGGTCGAGACAACCATATCAAGATCCCAGACGAGGAAGACCAAGGTGCAACATCGAATTTGGGTGCTAGGTACAACAGTGGTTACAGAAGGGGCTCAGCTTTTCGATTTCAACCCCTTTGATTACTAGGAATGTAAACTACTATTTAAATTATTTACTTAGTATAGTGTTGTATATTTTAGTATGTTTTCAAGTTCAGTGTTGTATATTTTTTGTATATTTTGTGTATACTTAGTACAGTTTGTGTACTAGTTTTATGTATACTTAGGGTATCAGCAATAGAGGTTCTTTTAATGGGTTTGTAGGAATGAACTCCTACAAACGAATGGAGTGCATGTTTTTATTGTTGTGGGTTGATGTTCGTTCATGTGGGTTTGCAAATACAAACATGTTTGTTGGGAGGTTGAGGGCTGACAGGTGGGACAACACACCTTGCACACCATATTTCAATGTTTGCACACCATTATTTCAATAATGCTTGGACACCTCCACACCTTCATAATACAATACACCTTCATAATATTAAACGCAAATAACTAATTGGTAGAGTGATGTCGAAGCAGATTTCGTACAAGTAAATGTAGGGTTTTTGAGTGATTTTCAAGCATTTTTCATAGGTGTGCCGAGCTTCGTGATCGTGAAGTTCACAACAATTTGAAAACGGACTTGGTTGAGCATATTTAACAACGATTTGGAGGAACTATCGAAATATAAATAAATGTATTATTATAATTTTTGTTGGGAAGTATTATTTATGTTTTTAGATTGTTAAATTATTAAAAATAATATAATTTAAATTAAGATTTGTTGTTTAAAAGTGTATGGAGTAATTAATTTTATTAGATATTTATTAAAAAAAAATATTATGATGTTAAATTAAAAATAAAATTTTTGGGTAGAAATTAATTTTAAGTAGTGAGTGGATTGTGGGTGTGACCCATTTATAAACTTGAATGAACTTGTACTATTGTTGACATTGGTTTTATGGAGTTTGAGTTTGTAGATAAGTGATGTGACGGAAAATTAACTTGGATGGACTTTCATTGTTATTGTTGCCCTTAGTACAGTGTTGTATATTTTCGTAAATTTTAGTAAATTATTTTTACTACTATTTACTTAATAGGTTGTTGTACAATTAATTCTGGTTACAGTAATTTTGCGCGTCGAAGTTGTGATTCATGAAAACATAAATTTAATACCGAAGGTCTAAGTGTACTGATAAATAATACAAATCATCTGAAGATGAACAAGAAACGAGTATTCAACACAACATAAAATCCAAAACAATCCAAAAATCAACAAATTACAAATAACTACTGATCGATCAACGATGACCTCGTTTCCCTTGGGGTCTGGGTGGGCGCTCACCCGGGTGTGGAAGAACGGACATGTACGACTCGAACAGCTCGTCGAAGTACGCATGTCGAGCATCTGGGTCATCCTGGAAGTGCTGAGCTGCGGTGAAGCGTTGCATCAACGAAACTGCAACCTAAAACAAAGTGGATAACATTAATATACGTAAATAAAAATGTCCGTAAATAAATATTTGAAGAAATGTACTTACTACCTGCTTTGACCCCCCAGCGAGTATCGCCTGCTCGTGAACCTCGTCGGTGGCTGGTGGGATGATCCATGGATGAGAAACTCTCGTGTACCATGGCAGGTAATCCTGAGCCACCTCCCCCGGGTAATCCATAACCCTCGAGATATTCCTCGGTTTAGCACAATGAGTCGTGAAACTCCTCCACGGATGGTCCTCGTAACCCCCAGCGTAAGTGACACTGTAACCCCTACCGCCCTCACCAGGCCGGTACTTATTAGTGGGTCGGGGTATGGGCTCGAGTATGGTCTAAACGTACCCTAACTGTCTCAGGACCCGGTCAGCCTGGTACGGCTTAACAATGTCCATGAAGTGCAGTGTCTCCACGAAGTCAGTAGTCTGGTACGACGTGTGCGCACGGTAAAGAAAAGGCTCCCAAGTGACCAGATCTACTGTGAGCCGATCCAGTGCTCTTCGGTACTCCAACACCTTGTTGTCCTTCACCGCTGGTTTACCGACACCAACCCAAGTAGTCGGACGTGAAGAAGTCATCAAAATCTGGTGGGTTGCGCCTGGACTAAAGTTTGGGAAGTACTCGTATATCCAGACCTGGAGCAACGTCAAAAAACCGGCAATCCCGGTGCACCCATCCTTCGTAGCCATCCCCAACTGCCTGTACAGGTACCAGCACCCCATGCGAAATCGGGAACTGCCGTCACGTTTTACGTTAGTGGGAAGACGGGCGGACGAATACGGTCGCTAGAGTTATCGACGAAGAAAAACTTCCCTAACAACGTGATCAAGTACCCCTGCACAGCCTGCTCTGGAGTACCAAGGCCCATGAACTCGTGCACGGCCCTCGCTACTACATCTGCGCCCCTGTAAATGGGTGTAGACGATCCAGGCATGGGCAGTTTCATCTGCTCATCACTCCGACCGAAAAAGTTCGTCACAACGGTCATCTTATCAGCTAGTCCCCCTGTATCATTACGGACCACGCACGACTCACCCTCGATAGGGAGCCCTAAGATCCTAGCAACATCGTGCAGCAAAATAGTCATCTCTCCGAATGGCATGTGGAATGTGTTCGTATCCGGCTGCCACTTCTCAATGAACGCATTAATAAGCGGTGCGTCCAAATGGGGTAGAGCGCACGCCCGTAGATGGATCAGAACAGACTCTCGGACGGCAGCCACTAAGGGCTAAAGGACATCGTAAGGACCCAACTCCCTAACAAACCTAGGATGATGATAGGGCTTGAGCGTCGTCGGTGTCGTCCCTGGATGAGACCACAATCTGCACGCAATGTGACCACCAAAGCTCGGGATCACTGACGGATTGATAGGACCTCCGGGGCTAGGTCCTTGCAGACGCCAAATGTAATACCCCCATTTACACAAGAGCCTTACCAAGACATTCCTAAGTAAATAAAGGTGTTACCATCTCGGTGTGACCCAAGGTGATAGTCCTAGCACAATCAATCCAACCAGATACCAAATTTAAATTCAAAGTCCAATTGTTCCAAATCACAACGAAAGTTCCAAAAGTCAAAATGAATAATTCAAACTAGAATCAGAGTATTAAGACACAGCGAGAGATACAAACAATTAATCAATCGTCTTAAGCTATCGTCGCTCAACCCATCCTGCTTCATACATCCATAATGTCATCACATCACAATCTAACCTGCACGATTAACTGTTCCCCAAAAGGTCGGAAATACCAATTGGATCATCACAGGCCCTCAATAAAAATAGGGTATAATTTTGACAAGGAAAACAAGGTCAGCAAAGCTGCGTAAGGATTAATCATACAGTTAATTAATTAAACAGTTGAGCATGCGAAAGACAACTCTGATACCAATACACAATCACGATAATACAACGATATCGTAACCAAGATCTCATGGTCGCAATCTCAATTCGTCAACCTCGGTTTCCACAAAGAAACCACAATACTCACATGGGTCCCGTATTCATTAATGTGCACATCCCTCCTAAGGCCGACCCAAAGGAGGCGAATAACAAGGCAGGTTCGAGAACAACCGAACCTAAGTTACTTTTCTAGGTAACCTTCACATTCCAAGCGTGGGTCCGCAGATACCAACGCGACCATAGCCTGTCATATCAAACTCTATATCGGAATCTCATCCCGATAAATAATACTCAGCATCGGAATCTCAACAAATCCAATTCATCACAATATTGTCTCATCATAATGCATACATGTTATCACAATGTCATTCACAATTTATTGCTCAAGGTATAATTCAAAACAATAGATATCATTATAACAGTAAGGTTAAACCTTACCCAATAAGCAATTCACCACAGCGCGGTAGCACGGTCACCACGGAAACTCTACGAAATCCGCGCCTAATAAAATATTACATACTTAAATTAATATCGACCCTACCGTAACTAAATTATAAAAGAACCGATACCGACCTGATTAGATTAAAAGAAGAAACGGTCTCAAACTAACTAAACTATAACTTGAAACAGAGCTGAACTAACCAACTACGAAACCGATTTCACGCCACACTAACACGCATCAATAATAATAGTAATAACAATTATAATACTATTTAGGTCACGCTTGTTCGTACCAAGGTCAGTAGTGTCACTACTATAGCTCATTAAAATGAGGCTTCTTACGGGTTTAACTGATAGTAGCAAACTCCGACAACAACAACGACACAACACAGCAACACAACCACGACCATCATCCTCAGAATAACCCAAACACCCTCACGACAATAGCGGTAATACACCGATAACAACAACACAGTAGCCCCGACAACAGCAATAACATATGACATTACCATTATACTGACAACTCGACGCAGCCTGACGACAAAAGTAATAGCAATCAACAATAATCACACGACATGGCAACAATACGGTACCGGAACACAAACTAACGACCCCAAAATTAAAAAAGACAACGCAACCTTACCTATAGCAGCGTTTACAGTGTGATCACGGGCCCGACTCGATTTCCTCTTGCTCCGAGGGCTGATTATACGTGGGGGTTGAGGATGTTTTAGGATCGTGCGATGATTGATGGTGTGCGAGAGATGGTGGCTGCTACGGAGTATTGATTTACAGGAATAGCTTTATAAGTGTAGGTTTATAAGTAACTAAGAGAGATGTACGTGTGGGCTTATAAGTTATAACTAAATAAATAGAGTTGGTGAGCGTGTCCACAGTAAACAAATCACATGCTTTGTTTGGTTTGGTTCGGTTAGTTTAACATGTTCAACCTAACTCGATCTACCGCCTTAACTCCGTTTGACTTACGTTATACTTACTATAAAAATACGGGTATTACACCAAAAAGTGTCCTTCCGCGGACCCGGGGCGGCTCTTGTGCCCAAAGAACCAACGCTTCCCTGGAACCGACCATCCGGTCCCTTCCTGTACAGAACTATCCTACCGCTCTTCTGTGTGTCAGCGTCCGGCTGCTCCTCCTCTTTCTCAGCGTACTGTGAGATGTCCTCCGAAAGATCGTACTGCCTCTCATTCTCGTCAAACTCCACGTCTAGGTCGGCAGACTGAAACGACCTAGACGCCTCGTGGATACCAGCACTCCGGGTACCCTCCGAAGTAACGGGTCGGCCACTGCGCATGATACGAAAATGAGGAACAGAAGACTGTGTCCCTCCCCCAGACGAGCTCCTACCCTCCACCTGCGCAACCGGTGTCTGTAGCGGCTTCATGGTAGCCGATGCCTCTGTTGGCCCGGTAAGTGGTTGTCGTGTCCTACCACTAGCGCGGGTCGAAGCGGTGACAACCCTAGTGTCGACCTGGCTACCCTCAACGTTACCCTTCCCCTTATCAGCCATCTACTTTTGATAATTTGACACAAGAAAGAAAACTAAGTTAATTGCTAATAATATTAAAATTTCACGTTATTAGCATTTAGAAATAGCCAATACCTAAATTGAAATTTAAATATACGAACTTATTGAAAAATGAAATTAAAATAAACGGATTGTTAATAATATTAAAACTTCATAATATTATCATTTTTTGTATTATCATAATATTAAACATTCATAATAGTAACACCCGAGTCACGAATTGGTGCTCAAATATACGTATTTATTAAAGAACGAAAACAAACTAAACGTATTTTGTAACGTATAACGCCGTACAATACTTGTACGATTTTTTAAAAAATGCGAAAAACGGGTCTGGCGTCCAAAATTGGCGCCTCGCCGACCAGTCAGGCGTCAATTTTTGACGCCCAACCGGCCACTTAGGCATCAAAAATTGACATTTGACTGGTTGGCGAGGAGCCAATTTTAGACGCCAAACCTGTTTTTCGTGTTTTTTTTTAAAAAAATTCGTATGGAAATCAACGACGATAGGGACGTATAAAATCGAATACGACAAACCGTAACTACAAAAATCGAATATTACATTGATTACTCAAGCAAAGGCTAGCTACGGGGAGCCTAAACTATCAATCTAATCATAATTATAATGAAACTAATTGACCTAAATAAAATCACTTACAAAATATAAAGTACTAAAAAAATCGATATATACTTACTTGACTAAGGATTAAGTGAAGTGAAGTGGAAGTGGAAGCGGTTTTATACTCGAAAAATGATTTTTTTAGAAATTATTTTAGAGAGGGAAAGAAGTAAAAGTGAATTATGAGGAAGAAGGGGAGGTTTATATAGAAATTTCCTAAAAAGATTCCCGAGCTTTATTGCGACACGTGTCTCAAAAACCGTCAAAAATTAGCAAAACCGTAATCTTCAAGTAGTCGGGAAATAATAATTAGATTTATTAAGTAAAATAATTCATATTATTAATCATAATTAATGGACGACAAACGGGTAAAATCATGTATGAAGCGCCGACGACATGGCTGAAATGCCGACAATAACCTAATGTAGTAGAGATTATTAGGTATCTTGCTATCCTTAATACTCCTACTCCCTCACATTCATTCAATTCTTTACACTTACTATAAATGGACAATCCAATCAATTCTTTACATTCTTTTTTTGGCAAAAGACTTTACCTTATAATCCTCATATCTTTACTCTATTTACACAAAATGTCACTATTTTTTCCTTACTTTAAGTTTGGTGGACCCATAAAACTATTTGATTTACCAATAATGCCCTTACTTTTACCACTTTTCTTAATATTTGTGAAATATCCAATGTCAAGCATTGAATGGACGGGAGAGGGAACTTAATTAGTGGATTAGTCCCAATAAGAATGTGAACCTCCGAAGGTGAGGCAATAAGTAAATTATACAACCAATTGTACATAGTTCTATGTACAACTGGTTTTATGATTTTGAGTTTCATCACAAAGTTTTCGAGCTTTGTTGTAAACTTTTTGAATTTTAGTGTAAAGTTGTCGTGCTAAATCACATAAATATTTAAGTTCAAAAATTTACAATTCAATTTAGAAATTCAGTTCAGTAAATATATACAAAAATTCAATAAATTTAATTTGATTTTAGTTGTACAATATTATTGTATAGTCAAATGTATAATCCTATTTTCCGTGATAAGGTTACTTACTCACACTACCAAATCTAGCAATGTCAACTTATATCACATCAATCCTATGTTGACTATCCATCTCTTTCTTTTTCCTGGCTAGCTAGTTTTAGTAGTTATTGAATTACACAACAAAATTCAATCATTAAATAACAACTTTTGATTCCTTCAAATAATAATAATAATAATAATAATAATAATAATAAAATTCGATCACGAGGGTTGCTTCAGCGGCAGAATCTGTTTTCTCCTTGACTCCTCGACAGGTTGCCCTGTGGAAATCTCAGCAGGGGGACCATTCTTCGGACTGGTTGAGGGCTGTTCCTATTTCTGGGCTCGGGCAAACCATGAACGGTCGGACATATCGCAGTGTGCTCAGCTACCGCCTTGGAGTCCCTCTATTTCCGCTTTCCGGGACCTGCTCTTCTTGCTCCAGGGGCCTCAGAGGTGATATTTTTGGCGATCACGCGGTTTCGTGTGCTGGTACTGTGGGGATTAAACATCGCCATAACCTTGTTCGGGACACACTGTTGGATATTTGCTTCCGAACTGGGATCTCTGCAGGTAAGGAGGTGGAGATTGGCCTCTGCGACGATAATGACAAGCCCTTGCGACCAGCCGACCTCCTGCTTTACTCGTGGGACAAGGGGCGTGATGTTTGTGTTGATCTGACTGGGTCCTCGCCCTTGACTCAGACTGGCCTCACCGCTTTCGAGCCCGGACGGGTCGTTGCTGATGCTGCCCGTCGTAAGTGTGCCAAGTATCAGGCACGCTGCTCTGCGATCGGATATGGTTTCTTACCTTTCTCCTTCTCCTCTCTCGGCGAGCTCGACACGGATGCTGTTTCTCTGCTCCAGCGGGTTCGAAAATTTGCTTTATCTCAGGTTGCTGGAGCGCGTGCGGCATTTCATATTTTCACTAGAATTAGCTTTGCAATCGCTAAGGGAGTGGGGGCCCAGATAGTATCTCGGCTTCCCTCTAACTTCTTGTAATTTGTTCTGGTGTTTAATGCAAGTTCCGTTTATAATAATAATAATAAGTAGATAGTATTGATGTGAGTGGGATCCAGATAGTATATCGGCTTCCCTCTAACTTCTGGTAATTTATTCTGGTGTTTAATGCAAGTTCCGTTAAAATAATAATAATAATAATAATAATAATAATAATAATAATAATAATGCAGGATAGTGCAAGTATTAATAAAGAATCACAAGTGGGTCCACCCCCACCACATAATAAAGAATCACTCACTCATGTTCTGTCTTTAAAACCAAAACTCATCATCTACTGCAAGTGTGCAACCTTCCACTCTTATGTAAATTAAACATAGATAGAGTGAAGATCTAAGTACACTTCACTACTCAAAACACAACACAAAAATGAGAGGAAGTAGAGTTATTATCTACTTTTCAATCATAATCTCACTATTTTTTCTAGTAAATCTCATAAATGGTGAAAACCCATATAGATTCTATACATGGAAAGTCACTTATGGATTTGTTTACCCCATGGGTGTCAAGCAACAAGTAAGTTTATATATTTCTCTAACACGCAATGACTGTCGGGGTCAGATGTATGGAATCTATCTTAAATTACGAGTAATGTTGTTAGTGATGATTTGTATCAGGATTAACATGAATTAATCATAATAATATATTATTATCGATATGACTGATTAATGATTGTTGTTATTGTTATTGGCAGGTGATAATGATAAATGGGCAGTTTCCAGGTCCAGAAATAGACTGTGTGACCAATGATAACTTGGTAATTAGTGTGCATAATGGCTTGAATGAACCATTCCTTCTTTCTTGGTAAATAGACTTCATTCTTATGACCACCATCACTCATTGCTAGTTTTGCATTTATTTGTCTACGATGATTTGTGAGATACGGAGTAACAATCACAAGATATATAATTTTTTCTCTTTGTTTTATTTTATAATTGTATTAGTAATTAAGGAGTATTTTTTAAAAGAAGGCCAATTAGGGATGATTATGTGGTATTTAGTTTTATGATATAGTTTCACATAAAATAAAGGTGTATATAAAAGAACTTCATCTAGTTAATATTTTTTTGAGTGCAAGTTGATTTGGTTATTAATAATAAAGGAAGCTTGTTTTTAGATAGAAGTAGCTTGTTTTTATGTATGAGATCATTTTAGTATTTTCGTAATTGAATTTAAGCTAATAATTTTAGCATTAAATGCAAAATGCAGCTTGTTTCTTGTTCTTATTACATTGGCATTATAGTCAAGATTACAAAAAAAAATTTAAAAATAAGCAATAAATGATTTTCACAAAAAAAAAAAAATAGGCAATCATTGTAAGTGTGTTATTCGTGTTTATTTTCTATGTAGTTGACGAAGATATCCGTCACAAATAAGAATTTGTGTGATCATTATGTGTTAAGTTGATACTTAATTGATTTGTGTATGTGTCTACTGTACCTCCTGAGTTCTTTATTAGTGAGTAGTGAACTACAGTGACTAGCTGGTGACTATAATTTTCGTTGATCTAAAATGTAATTAATTTATTGATGGTGTAAAACGTAACCCGATAAATATTGGAGTAAAAAATAATGTAAATGCGTACTTTAGATTTAAATAGAAAAGGTACTTTGTAATAAAAGTTTGTTCCTATTATTATGAGCATGTGATATTTAAAAGTTTGTTTCTATTATGACTTATGAGCATGCAATATTTGGATCATCAGTTTTAGAAGTAATTTCCAAAACCTAAAAGTTGGATGCCAAGTAAGACCAAGTGGCACTACAATTCATGTTTGAGTGGATGGAGGAGCTGAAAGACAAAACACTATTCCTCCGCTATAAAATTTAGATAGTTTTAGCCATTTGCATATATTAATTAAGGAAAATACTTTAAGTAGTACTTCGTATTAATTTGCTTTGGAAATTGAAAAATGCTCATACAAACCAATGAAAAAAGAGAAAATGCACAGAAAAATGCAAACCAACAGTATCGGGCAATACGAAGTACTACTTAAATTTGCACATTTAAAATTTCATCCGTTACAAAATATAGGTAGTTTAGTCATTTGCACATTTATTAAGGAAAACACTTTAAGTGGTATTAATTTTCTTTGGAAATTGAAAATTGCTCATACAAACCAATGAAAGAAGAGAAAATGTACAGAAAAATGCAAAACAACTTATATTAAATACGTTTTTTTTTCAGCCAAAACTACCTATATTTTGTAACGGAAGATTACTTATTTGGGTGGATATGACTAATGAATGTGACTTTAGACTTTAGAATTACAGTCTCGTGAGTGAGTGAGTATAGTGATTAGTGAGAGTACTTGATTGGGTGCATAACCTCATCTCATGGCATATTTGGTCACTAATCACGTTTGGGACCCACAGACAGACACGTGATTAGATCTCTGACATATTATTAAATTAGGGGCACCTCATATGATTCCGGTCATGGGCACACGTGATTGTGCTTCCACCTCCTTCTCTCACCTTTATAATCCACTCCCAACTCCCAAGGTTAAGAGAGAGGTATGACCATTAAGTATTTCCTCCGTTTCAATTATTTGTATACATTTGCTTTATGTATGTATGTCGATACTCGTTTTCTTTTGTCTATATTTTTAATTACGTATTACTAAAAGTTATAAAAATTTGATATTTATAATGTATTCGATTATAAAAACAAAATATCTTATATATTAGAAGCTATATCGAAAATTCATCTACTTATAAATAGTGTCAAAAAAAAATTTATACAATTCGTTGAAACGGATGGAGTAGCAAATTAGCATGATCTTTGAAAAGAAAAGGCCAAGTGGTGACCTTTTGTGCTCTTCTATGACCACTCTCTTGATCCTCATGCGTCGAATTTTAATTGGTTGGATAAAAAGAAAGAAAATGTGAAAAGTTGTTCCATCATAAAACATTGTATTTGTAATGATTGAAAAGTTAGAAAGTAGAAAATAATTAGATTGGTGACCTAGGTGGTGACCTTTTGCATGGGAGAGAGAAAATGGGTAAGATAAGTAAAGTGATTTAAGAATAAAAATGAGTGGTGACCTGATTATCTCAACCCTTGCTTGGGGATGGTCTTATAATTCCTTTTTACTTAAATTCTCTCGAATAAGTTTTTCTTGTGACGGATATATCCATCACATGTTACGACGGATCAAATATCATCTACTTGGATGAATAATGACAAGTCATTTGTTATCTACTTGCCACTATAATTTTTGTCTTATTTATACTACTTGGCCCGTTAGAAGTTTGTGACGGGTAAACTCGTCACAAACAAGAATTTGTTAATTCTCTTAAATCCGTCATCTTCAAATTCATCTCCTCGTAAAAAAATCACTGGGTAGGTAGAAAATAGTGTATCAATAAGGTATCCTTGAACATAGAAGATGACTTAGGTCAGTAGTTAACGATAACATTAGATATCCTAGACCTTAGGTCACAGAGTCGAATCTTCCCTTTAATAAGGAAAGAGGAAGAAAACAAAAACTACGGAGTAATATCCAACTCCCTCCATCATTCATACCTTTTAAGTTTGTAGGTATGATAATATATTCGCTTTTTCACATTTGTTGAAGCACATTTTACATCATTAATATCTTTCATTTTAATTCAGCAAAAATTATACTTCCTCCATTTCAATGAAAGTTTCCACCTAAAAAGAGCACATTTTTTAAGGAAAATAATAAAATATTCAAAAGTATAAATGGAGTAAAGTAGGTGTGCTCCTTAGGTAAGAGAGAAGAGAGATATCAAAAAAGAAAGTGGAAGCTTTCATTGAAATGAAGGGAGTAAAAAATTAAGGTTTATTTAACTATAATACCAATTATAGGGTATTTTCCCAAAATAATATCAATTTTAATAAAGCTGATAATAATACATATTATTGGAGTAGTTAAACTATAGAATAGGTGACCGGTTACCGGTAGAACCTTCCACCATCCTTTTTCACCATTAATTTTATTTAATGACAATAATACCAACAATAAGACGTTTTCCCAAAATAATAATCCTCAATTTTAATAAATCTGAGAATAATACGTACTAGATTACAGCCCGTGCGCTGCACAAGTTATTGGCTTAATTACATTGATGATTTACCTTCGTTAAATAAGAAACTTAATAAAAAGTTCTTATTTTAGAAGTCAAAAGAATACATTATTGTTCTTATTTATAATATAAAGTTTCATCAACTATTATAATTTTTCGATGTGAGATTATTTTTACTTAACTTTGTAGTCTTATTAAGAAATTTTTTAAGACTCAAATTTTTTTTGATTGATATCTAAGAACGAAAGATTTTATCTTATTTATTTATAAGATTCTATTGACTCGTCTTAATTTTTCAATATAGAATAATTTAGTCAAGGTTTATAGTTTACACATGATTACTCTTATTTATAATATAGAATCATCACCTTATTTTTATTTTTTTCAATGTGGGATAATTTTAGGTTTGTAGTCTTTTTAAAAGCTTTTGAAGACTCAAAAGATTGTTGGTTAATATTTAAAATCGAAAGATTACTCATTTATGATATAAAATTTTCTCACCTCATCATAATTTTTCGATGTGGTAATGAATTTGTTTTTATATCTAAGTTAAAGAATAGACGATTACTCTTTATTTATATAATCAAATTTGATCATCTCATTGGAGTATATATTTTTGATGAATGATTACTCTTATTTATATAATAAAAAAAATCACCTTATTATAATTTTTCAAAGTGGGATAATTTTACTTAAGTTTATTTAAGTTTATATATAGTCTAATTAAGAACTTTTATTTATAGGCGAATGATTACTCTTATTTATAATATATAAAATTTCATCATCCCATCTTAATTTTTCGATGCGCGATAATTATACTTTAACTATATAGTCTCAGTCTTAGTCTTAGGAACTTTTTTTAAGTCTCAAAAGATTGCTGGTTAATATCTAAGAACGAAAGATCACGTAGAATTCTATTGCCTCATTATAATTTTTCGATATGCGATAATTTTAATTTAACTTTATTTGTAGTCTTATTAAGAACTTTTTTTAAGACTAAAAGTTTTTTGTTGACATCTAAGGATGAATGATTAGTCTTATTTATAATATAAAATTTTTATCACCTCATCATAATTTGGAGAAATGGTAACTTTTATTTATAATAGAATTCCATTGTCTTATTATGGTCTTAAGACTTTTTTAAGACTCAAAAGAGAGGGAGTATAATTTTTCGATGTGCAATAATTTTCTTAAGTATATAGTCTTAAGAGTTTTTTAAGACTCAAAAGATTTTGATTGATATCATATCTAAGAACAAATAATTAGTCTTATTTATAATATAGAAATTCATCACCTTATTATAATTTGTCGATGTAGGATAATTTAACTAAAATTTGTAATCTTATTTATAATATAGAATCATCATCGTATGTACCTTATTTTAATTGTTCCGATGTGGGATAATTTTAGCTTTGTAGTCTTATTAAGACCTTTTTTAAACTCAAAATATTGTTGGTTGATATTTAAAAACAATGATTACTCTTATTTAGTAGAAATTCGTAACTTTATCATAATTTTTCGATGTGCGAGAATTACTTAAGTTGGTTGATGTCTAAGGAAGAATAATTATTAGTCTTATTTACAATATAAAATTTCATCACCTTATTATAATTTTTTACTTAAGTGTATATTCTTAGGAACTTTTTTAGGACTCAAAAGATTTTTGTTTGATGAAACTTTATAATTTTTTGAATGTGGGATAGTTTTACTCAAATTTATAATCTTAATATATTTATAAGACTCAAAAGATTTTCAGTTAATATCTAAGAGCACATGATTATCTTATTTATAATATAAAGTTTCATCACCTTATTATAATTTTTTGATGTGAGATTATTTTTACTTAAGTTTGTAGTTTTATTAAGAGACTTTTTAAGACTTAAAAAGTCTTAAAAGATTGATATCCATTACCTTAATATTTGTGAGGGGTATTTTAATAAAATGAGGCAAATACTAGTGACCGAATGAAATATAATTTTTTTGATGTGGGATAATTTAGTTAAATTTATAGCCTTAAAGAGTATTTTAAGACTCAAAAGAGAGGGGATATAATTTTTTGATGTGGGATAATTTACTTAAATTTATAGTCTTTAGAGTTTTTTTAAGACTCAAAAGATTTTGATTGATATCTAAGAACAAATAATTAGTCTTATTTACTACCTTTGTATCTAGATGTTCGTCCGCTTTCAATATAATACTCTACCCATATATTAAACAAAGTGGACGAACATATAGATACGGAGGGAGTATAATATAAAAATCAATCACCTTATTATAATTTGTCGATGTGAGATAATTTAACTAAAATTTGTAGTCTTATTTATAATATAGAATCATCACCGTAACATATTTTAATTAATTCGATTTTGTTTCAATGTGGGATAATTTTAAGTTTGTAGTCTTATTAAGACCTTTTTTAAACTACCTCATCATAATTTTTCGATGTGGGAAAATTACTTGAGTTGGTTGATGTCTAAAGAATTTTTTATTAGTTTTATTTATAATATAAAATTTCATCACCTTATTATAATTTTTTATTTAAGTGTTATAATTTTTTATTTAAGTGTATAATCTTAACAACTTTTTTAAGACTCAAAAGATTTATGTTTGATGAAACTTTAAAATTTTTCGAAGGTAGGATAATTTTACTTAAGTTTATAGTCTTTATACGGAGTATATTTTTAGACTTAAAAGATTTTTGATTAATATCTAAGAGCACATGATTACTATGAAGTATTATTATTTATAATATAAAGTTTCATCACCTTATTATAAATTTTCGATTTGAGATTATTTTTACATAAATTTGTAGTCTTATTAAGAGACTTTTTAAGACTTACAAGTTTTTTTATTAATATTTAAGAACGAATGATTAGTTTTATTTATAATATAGAATTCATCAACTTATCATAATTTTTCGGTGTGGATAATTTATTTAAGTTTATAGTCTTTCATCAGCTCTTTTTAAGACTAAAAAAATACATCATTACTCTTGCTTATAATATAGAATTTCATCACCTCACCAATGTGGGATGATTTTAAATTTGTAGTCTTACGCATTAAATTAAATTTGTAGTCTTATACATTAAAAGTTTTTTTAAGACTAAAAAGTTTTTTTGTTGATATTTAAAACCGAATGATTACTAATATTTATAATATAAAATTCCATCACCCCATCATAATTTTTTGATGTGGGAAAATTTAAAAGTTTTTCTTGGTCGATATTTAAAACCGAATGATTACTCTTATTTATAATCTAAAATTTCATCATCTCATCATAATTTTTAATATAGGATAATTAATTGAGAATCTAAAATTTCATCAACTCATCATAATTTTTAATATAAGATAATCAATTGAGGTTTATAGTCTTAAGAAATCTTTTTAGATTCAAAAGACTTTTGATAGATATCAAAAAACGAATGATTACTCTTATTTATAATATAGAATTTCATCATCATATCAAAATTTGTCGATGTGGATAATTTTACAACTGTTATAGGTAATAAATTCATCACATAATGTGAAACAAATAATATGAAATTTATACTCTAATGAAAGCATTTTTTTTACCACGAATCTGATTATTTCATTTTTATAATTTATTTTACGATAATGTTTTTAAAAAATGAACTCTAAAGGTTTTTACCTCAGAATTGTAAAACATTACATTAATATAATAAATTAAATATATATTATAATGATTAAAAGATTTTCTAATTAATTTTTTTTATTATTTTTGATACTTTCCTAATTTGAGGTTTGATGAAACGGACTAATGAGATCGCTCGAAAAGAGCTTTATATATATATATATATTGATATTGATTATTGAAATAGTCTATAGGATGTTTCATTGTTTTAGATTATTTCAGTCGGGGGCGGGCCTAGGGTTTAGCATGGTATAGCAATTGCAACACCAAAAAAATAAAAAATTAAGAGGAAAGAATATTTTGCTACAAATATGCCATATATTACTCACTAAGTTTCCGATAATATTAGCTCCTAAATTCAGAAAGTTAAGTCAAATATTTCATTCATAATATTTCATTCTCTCTCCCTCTCCCTATTTTCTTTTCATATTTCAAAGTAAACTTTGGAACATATCATATTTATCATGGGTAATAAATTTCTCAACACAATGAATCAAATTGATTTTTTTTGGAAGTCTAATTATTTTAATTTCAACTTTAAATATCAAATATTTCAACTTCAAGTATGATTTTTTTGGATAAGAGAACTCGATCAATTGTGTAAATGTATTTTAATTACTCATATTATTTAAGGAGTATTTTTATTGAGATCTAATTACCCGTATTATTGTTAATCTTACACGAAGTAAATCAGTGTGTGTATATATATATTGATTAATTGGTGTACATATTAATCATTTGGGTCTACATAACAATTATTTTACTATATATATTGATTTCTTAAGTGTGTGTATATATATATAGTGAGTTTAATAGCGTATATAATGAATTTTTTAGTGTGTATAAAAGCGCTCTCTCTCTCTATATATATATAATTCAATTAATGTAACATTTACGTAATATTATTATTCACATAAATATGTATATTATTCATATAACGTTATTAGAAATATTCGATATATTAAAAAAATTATAATATTTTCGTAAGTATATTTAAAATAATTTTTTATTTTTTTATTTTTAGAATATAAAAAGTTGATATTGCA
Source organism: Agrostemma githago (assembly GCA_958450325.1). Taxonomy (NCBI): domain Eukaryota; kingdom Viridiplantae; phylum Streptophyta; class Magnoliopsida; order Caryophyllales; family Caryophyllaceae; genus Agrostemma; species Agrostemma githago. The sequence continues at coordinate 53,087,055 of OY288246.1, read as the reverse complement.
GTATTAATTTGTAATACCGATATTATCGCCATGCAATAATCGTAATACAAATAGATAGATTGATGTCATCGAAAAATAAATGAAAAATAATAAATTATACGGAGTATGTCTAATTAATCATGTACGTATTAAGTCCTTGAGTTTATATGTCTAAAAACATCAAAACTGATTGAAAGATATTTAAGGGTTAGCATTCGAACTTTGCTTTTAGTTTATTTAAGTGTCTGAACTCTTTAATTTTACGGTTAATGGTTGAAAATTAACACCGTTAATTAATGTTACTCAACTCCACAAAAAATAAAGTGGGAGCGTAATATAAAGACCTATCAAACGGGTCCAACTGATCGGGTCATACGGGTCGGATCCAAATACGGATCAGATTAAAATGAGTCCGGTTATACGGGTCAAGGGATCGGGTTAAGGTTAGGGTCAGAAATAGTTTCGAACGCCTATATTTTTTTTACCAACTTTTTAAGTCCAGCAAAAATAATTTTAATATGTGTTTCACGCATGGGATGCATCAACCTATCCGGATAAACTTTTTTTTGTTATTAATTTAATAATAATAACAACAACAACAACAACAACAACAACAACATCATCATCATCTTTATTATCTTTAATAATAATGTTTTTACTTCAATATATTAATTCAAATTTTAAAATAATTTTATTATTAAATGAAAAAGATTTGTATTAAAGTGAATATTTGTAATTTAAAATACGTATTTTGTTAATTATATATAAATTCAAATATAATATTTAACTTAAATATTTTATTAATTTCAATAAATCTTCATTGACCCAACAGGTTCAATGGGTTGGGTCAGGTTTCGACTCTAACTTATCGGGTCATATTGGGGTCGATCAAATGGGTTGCGAGTCAAAATATGGGTTCACGACTCTAAAAGGGGGTTGATTGCAAACATCAAAACTGAATCTAAGTATTTTAACCGATTTAAATAATTAATCATGTACATATTCGATCATATAAAGAGTTTATATGTCTAAAAACATTGACAGTAAAACCATTGAATGATGGAGTATTTAAGGGTAAGATTAGTACCCGGATTATGCTTTTAATTCCGTTTAAGGGTCTGAAATGTGATATTTAACTTTACGGTTAAGGGTGCAAATTAACACCGTCAATTAAAGTTATTTAACCTCTCAAATATAAAGCGGAAGCGTAATATGTATACCGCCTGTCAAATGGGTCTAGCAGGTCGGGTCATACGAGTCGAGTCCAAATACGGGTCAGATCAAATATGACTCGGGTTATACGGGTCACGGTTCAGATTATGGTCAAAAATAGTTTCGAACGCCTATACGGAGTATTTTTTACAAACTTTTTAAATCCGACAAACATATGTTTAATATTTTTTTAAAAATATTATTATTTTACTCTTTAATAATAATGTTTATATTTAACAAAAAAAAACTAATTCAATTTTTTAAATTATTTTACAATTAATGATAAAAAAGTTGTATTAAATTGAATATTTATAATATGAAATATTTATTTTTAATTATAAATCCAAATATAATATTTAGATATAAATATTTTAATTACTTTTAATAAATTCGCACTAACCGAGCGGGTCAGGTAGGGTTTCGATCCTAAATTAATGAGTTATTTTGGGTTCGGTAAAACAGGTTGCAATGCGGATCTCCCGTCCCATTTTGTGTCCCACTCTGTGTGCCACACCATACACTGAATGACACATCAACAAGTGTATGATATTTGTTACTTGTTTTATTTGTTGAGTAGGCGAGATGTCATCCAGTGTATGGTGTGACACACGGAGTGGGACACAAAAATGGGACGGGAGATACGCTCTGAACAGGTTGTGGGTCTAAAAAAAAGGGTTTATGACCCTAAAAAGAGGGGTCAATTTCTTTTTTCTTTTAACTAATTTTTGAGATAGTATGACCATGTTTGTTTCAATTTTTTCAGTTAATCAGTATGATAATCGTACATAATACCATGAATACTCTTTTTCTAATACGTATTTTATTTGAGTTCATATATGATATATCTCATTCATAATTTTTTTCTTTTATTTCAATTTATATACAATACAACTATAAACTGATCCGTGGATCTTCACGGTGATAAAACTAGTATATTAGATTAAAGTAGAAACCATCCCAATGCAACGTGGCATCCCATAACAAACTTACCATATTTCAATTAATCTTTATTATTAATCATTACGAGTACCACATTAATTACACATTAATTATAGTTTAAATAAATATTTTATCTTATTATAAATATTTTATCTTATATGTTTCAAACAATTATCCATCAATGTTTAACTGCAATATTAAAAGTTCAGTACATTATTATAGTAAGTAACAACATTTTATTATTAATCATTATCATATATTCTTATCGATAATTATAAATTAAACACGAGACTATTTTTAAAAAATCAAAATTTTGTCCATACAGTTAAGTTGTCCATTTTGAAGAACTTTTTCAATAGACATTATTAAGCAACTATTCTATTTTAAAACTAGAAAAATATTTAATTTATCTTCCAACTACTATTTTTTTTACCAAATGTATCACGTTAATTTGAGTTAACCGTTGGTTAAAATAAATTATTGTTATTATTGACTAATTATGGTTGTTGATTAATATCTTGATATTAATTATGATCTTAATTGATGTCTAATTATGATTACTTCTAATATTTTGAAATGTCCATGTATTATCCATATGTACACATATTTCTCAATTAATAAAAGAAGTTATGGAACATCAATATTAATAAAGAAGCACTTCTAATTGATGTTATATCAATCATTCTACAAAATCGAATTAAAGTCGTTCATTTGATATCAGTTTATTAGATTTAGTATATTATGGTTTCAAAATTACCACTCTTTCTCACTCAATCATTTGTTTACTTTTTATATTATTTGTGTATTTTTTTTAATAAAAGGTGAATAAATGACTGAGACAAAGGGAGTATAAAGTATTATGTGTATCTTATTGAGGCGCAATTTGTTATTTATGTAACATACGTTACAGGTTGCTTAGATATTCATCAGAAATTAGGTTTATAGTTGAGGGTAAACTTAGCAAAAGGGTCGGGGTTAGGAGGATGGATTAGGACTTTGATATTTTACGTTCGGATAAATTTTTGCACGGATATATATTACGGGTTGAAAAATAATAATTGGTATGTATTGATTTTATACGGGTTTTAGGTCGGAATATGTCAAAATATCAGCAAGGTTAAAACATTTTTATTACGTTTATTATCTTTATTTTTAAATTATAAATATATAAGTAATGATTTTTAAAATTCTTATTTATGTAGACTCATATATTATACTCCGTACAATTTTAGTTGATATTATGTCTTTATACAAGTAATTCATCAATTGTTATACATACATAATAACAACAATGACTAAATCCATATAATAATCGTTATTTTAATAACATTTGTTAAGATTATTGGAGCGTAAACTAGGGGGTCTAAGGGGGTTAAAAGATATAAACGATCCAACCGAACCCCTCCAAGGTCAAGACGAATCAAGTTGGGTTTTGTGAACCTTGAACCGCCCCTAGACCCGAGCAACAACGGTCTAACACGCACCCACGAGGCTAGCCTCGCGACTAGGTGACTAGTCTAGCTCCTACAAGGCTAACTAGGGCTAACCTCACACGAAAACATCGATTTTGTGGAAGGGTTTGAAGAGAGAGTTTTCAAACTCTTAACTCGATTTTTTTCATTATACAACTGATTTTTACAAGGGGTGGTGGGGGTCTTATATAGCCCCATGGGATGTATAGTCTACAATGCAAAAATACTAGTAAGAAGCAAAACAAACGGCTATCCTAAACTACGTATAAGGGCGGGGTAGGTGGTCTTGGATATGTCTTTGTCCCGTTGTGTTTTGGCATGTGCATGGGTGTCTTCCTTAGGCTGAGAGGGACGCGTCCTTTCCCAAATAGGCTCATTTAAGGAAGGAAATGGGGACCCTTCGTGGTGTGTCATTCAAAGGATTAGATTCCGTGCCCCACATTCCAACGCTCGGTCTTCGTCGCGTTCTTCCCCGTATCCATTTTGCTTGGGATCGACCCACCTTAACAACCCAAGGGGTTGTTTGTAATTTGTAGTGCCCTTACTAGTCCTATTTACATGTACATTATAATGGACCTCGACTCTTGTGAAACGAATTTACAACTAGACTTTATTTGTAGACGTCTAAACAATACTCTAGTCCCTTATGAAATACATTTGCGAAGAGGCTTATTTGGAGACTCAATCTTCTCTTGTTTTAGCTGTGTCGAGCCTGCCTTGCCCTACTTATTCAACTTTATTGGAACCATCCTTCTCCACGGACCACACCCGTCTTCACAAGCTCCTCGGGTTGAGTCACTCTTCTGGGAGTGATTCATTGATTTGAGCTACCACTAGGACCAAGGATGGGTCGGTATGGAATTAGTGATAGTTCCTACCCTCAACTTATGTTGCAATTATACTATCACATAAACATATTTGATCTTAAGATTTTAAGTTGATCTTATTAATTAGAATGCGTTTCAAATATGATAGTTTATCTTGATCCAACGGATCAACCTATTATATAGATCTGACCTGGTTTTATCCCACTTTTATGTTTATTGATTATTTTAAGTCTAGGTGTATTTCAAGTTTAGGTAAAAAAACAATAAGTTATTTTTGAATACTTTTAGGTTGATTGATTATGAGTCGATTTTTAGGATGAGTTAGATTCTCAAATGTCTAGTCGTGTGGTGTGAGACCAGAAGCTAATCCTCACACTTTCATATTTTTAAATACATGTACGAGTACATTATGTCCATCAGAATCGCCGCATTAGATATTTAATATTTCATTTGTTTTTTTCATATAGTCTATTTGCATATAATCACAAAAGATGAATGTATATGCGCATATAATCACAAAAGAATGTAATCATCATATATATATATATACACACTTCAATCTTAATGATAGATTTAGCTATAATTAATCTATCCATCACAAAGACTAAAAATAAATATAAAAATAAATGATTGATACGAATAAAATATATATATATATAAACGAAATTAATATTTATTTATATGTATTATTATTTTTTGATAGTACAATTTTTGGTAAAAAAGCTAGTTGTTTATTAATGCTTCTCATTGTCTTGACATTTATCCGTGAAACCAACCCAAATGCGTTAGACTGCACTTCAATTATGGACGCCTTTAAAATTTTGTCTATGAGGTTCTCTCGTCAACAACTAAGTTACCGAGTAGTTGACAACTGCCAGCTGAATTGAGTTAGACTTCACGTCAATCAATTGTTTTCAAGAGTGTTCCAAATCTCTAATAATCAAATGATTTTATTCAATACCCAAAAAATATAATCGGATCTTCCATGAGTCGGGCCAATACTCTAATACACTAATGTTGGAGATCTATCCTATATGACAATTAACGCAATTTGGTCGTCATCCAAAAATTAAAGTTGGTGCAAATGTTAAATGTCTAATTAAAGATTATGTGTCTCAATTTATACAGGAACGGGTTACAAAACCGAAGAAATTCATGGCAAGATGGAATGCCGGGAACAACATGTCCCATCCCACCAAAGAAAAACTATACCTACATCCTTCAAGCCAAAGACCAAATCGGTAGCTTCTTTTACTTCCCTTCCCTTGGCCTCCACAAGGCGGCTGGCGGGTTTGGGGCCCTTCGAATCTACAGTCGCCCTCGTATTCCCGTTCCTTTCCCCCCTCCCACCAGGGAGTTCACCATTCTTGCCGGAGATTGGTTCAAAAGAAGCCATCGAGTAAGAAAACTTATCCAACAAAAAATATTACCCATTTTGTGTCGTTCATTTCGTACTTTTATATTATTTATGAGAAATATTTAAATCAAATGTAAACAAATCACTATTTCGTATATTAGTCTTATTGTCTTAATCAATATATAAGTGTATTTTAATGAAACGGGACAATGAAAAAAAAAAACCGGAGGTAAGTTTCGAGATATTTTAATTAGTTGATTGATGTTTTGCCTCTTGGTTTTGTGATGTCTTGCAGCAATTGAGGATGGCCTTGGATGGTGGCCGGAATCTTCCTCTGCCGGATGGCCTTCTTATCAATGGTAGAGGATGGAACGGTCAAACTTTCACAGTCGATCAAGGTTCAAATCTTTACTAGTTAGCTTTATTCAAAGCTGTCATACGACAAGTTCAAAAGATTTTTAGAATGCAAACACGACTTCTCAATCTTCTGAAACTTATTTCCTTGCTAAATGCCTAGCTTCAACGACCCTATATAAAAAATAAAAGACAAACAAATGAACGAGACGAAGGGAGTAGTTTTTTATTTCGGACCTTAGTTTGACTTTAAATTTTTTTGACAGCCCTGTTTTATACTACCTCATTACAGGAAAGACCTACCGATTCAGGATATCGAACGTGGGAATCGCGACATCATTCAACTTCAGAATCCAGGGTCACAGGATGAAGTTAGTGGAGGCGGAGGGGGCTCACACTGTCCAAACGACGTACATCTCCCTTGATGTACACTTAGGCCAGTCGTATTCGGTCCTTGTTACAGCTGATCAGGCGCCTGCGGACTACTACATTGTAGTCTCCTCGCGGTTTACATCACCGGTCCTTACCACTACTGCTGTCCTTCACTACAGCAACTCGTGGAAGAAAGTCGGGGGACCTGTCCCTCGCGGTCCCACCACTCAAGTCGGTTGGTCTCTCAACCAAGCTTTATCCGTCAGGTAAACACTGAATACCGTTGTCTCCAGACGTGATAATAGACAACATTCACATATTCTTTGTGCATCTAGAGTTACAATAATAATGCAGCTAGTTTGTCGTAATATAATGTGAGAGTATGAGACTATCTCATATGAGAATTTGTGTAACTTAGTAACGCATTTGCATTAATATGTGGACGTAGAGTTATAATGCAGTCGGTAAGTCTCTCATGAATAATGATATAACATGAGATTATCTCATTATGAGAATTTTACATACACCATTCTCACTTTTTATAAAAGTATGTGCCCGTATAGTTAAAATGAAGTTGACTGTCTTATAATATACGTGCAATAATTTACAAAACAATCGTTCTTTGAAATAATACCACCACTTTTCATTATAAAATGAATATTATTCCCAATAAATAAAATGATAAATTATTTCCTATTTTGAATCGTGTTAGTACCATACTGACACAGTGACACTTGCATAGTTTAATTTGTGCACTCAAATTCCATATGTTTGAACTACATGTAGTGATGTAGAGGTAGAGTATAATTGTATTTGTCATATTTTCTTCAGGAGGAATTTGACAGCGAGTGGGCCGAGACCGAACCCACAAGGGTCCTACCATTACGGTATGGTCCCGCTACAAAGAACCATAATACTCGCAAATTCCGCCCCAATCATCAACAGAAGGCAAAGATACGCTATAAACAGCATCTCATACATTCAGGCCGATACTCCTTTAAAATTGGCGGATCATTTCAACATTCAAGGAGTTTTTAGCCCTTGGAGTATGCCAAGTAGCCCTTCAGGGAAACCAGCGTACCTTCAGTCGGCCGTATTGCAGGCTGATTATCGGACTTTCATTGAGATCATCTTCCAAAATTGGGAAAACACGGTTCAATCTTATCATATAAATGGATACGCTTTCTTCGTCGTTGGGTAATTGTTATTCTCATTATTATTATTTTCAAATTCGCCTTATTATTTCATTTATTTGGTCTTAAATTAATCTATTGACTAAAATTCGTAAAATACCGATTAAATATGGATTTTTTTATTGTCAAATGAGTAGAATGAATGGTGGACAATGGACGCCGGCTAGTCGAAGAAGCTATAACTTGAGGGATGCTGTGACACGCTCCACCGTTCAGGTATAACTTAATCTAAAAACTAAGTTGTTAGTCTGTTACTTCATGTAGATGCCCGTAATTTTAGCCTTGTGCCGAAAACCAAAGAGGTAAACTCCCTTCATTCACAAATTACTGATTAGTTTCATGAATATTGAAATGAGACAATATTATGTGAAAGGATGAAGTATTTCCTTGTGACATATAAATAACTAAAATATAATCTGCTACGGACAGTCTGTTAGAGGTTTTTTTTGCAACAAAGACGCTTGTAAAAATAATCTAAGATAAATTTTTATGATTAATATGCGACAAATTGTCAGACAAAGGTATTTTGTGATAAAAAGGCCTCAATAATAAGCAGACTATTCCATTAGATTGATGTACGAGTAAAAACATTGGAAAATCATGTATGTGTGCAGGTCTATCCGAGGTCATGGACCGCGATATACATGTCGTTGGACAATGTTGGAATGTGGAACATAAGATCGGAGAATTGGGCAAGGCAGTACTTAGGGCAACAATTTTACATGAGAGTCTACACTAACTCTCATTCGTGGCGAGACGAGCTGCCCATCCCGAGGAACGCTCTCCTCTGTGGTAGGGTCAGAGGGCGTCATACGCGTCCTCTTTAATTTAAGCGCCTTATTTTTCCCAACCAAATTTGATCTCCGTCACGAGAGGGTGACATAGATTATTAATAACCAACGTAAGCTTAATTAGATAGAGATTAGACCTGTCACACGAAATTCAAGAACGAGGTTTCGAACAATAAACGACATTGTTGAATTTGTTCTTTGTACTTAGGAGTTAGGAGGCCCTATATTTTCAAGATGGTTTAGCTCCAAGTGTAGTGTACTGTGCACAAGTACTTTCAAGTTTCAATTCCCATTTTTCTCTATATATGGTGAAGTTGGATTCACTATTTTATGAAGTTTTTTTCTATAAATAGTACTCCGTATTCTTAAAATAAAACAAACTTTATTTAATCTGGAAATAAACTCAAGTATTGGACGTATTAAACACTAATAAAATTTGGTGACATGCTACCTGCTAAACCTTCACACAAATACTAATAGTGAACTATTTCTAATTTTTAAAGCAAAAACGCAACTCGTAACTTAATTAATTACTTTTTTCTCTCCATTGTCTTCTTAAAATTAAAAAGAAAGCTTCTACCATTCTCCATTATTTTTTCGTTGGATTTTCAGTATCACTTCATTAATCCAACCCATACGAATGGTAATTTCAATCAACCTTTACTTCGTGTATTAATTTTAGGATTATTTCATGACAATAATCCCAACTATAAAGGGGTTTCTTAGATTAATCTCAACTATACGTAATCTCATTTTAACATGAACTATGCCTTCATTAATCCCTACTTGATATAGGTGACCAGTTACCTAGAAAATCGGTTGAAGCATCCTCTTCAGTTTCGGCTATTGGTTATTTCTTTTTGAATCTTTCGAAAATTCATCTTCCATTTTTTTTCCGATTAGTATTGTAGAAGCCAAAGAAAATGTTTTCATTTTCTTGTTGTTTTGGCTTTCATGAACGACGACAGAACAATCAATGACCTTCAAAAGTTATAACTGATCACTATTACTGGTAATAGCAGGTCATAATTTTGTCTATAGCAAAACAAGATTAATGAATTTATTGATCAAATTAATTTGAGATTACGTAAAGTATGGATTAATTTAAGAAAGGCAGCAATAGTTGAGACTATTTTCATGAAATAATCCTTAATTTTAATTGTTGTTCATTTTTTAATCAACCCTAATATTGAAGAAAATCAACTTTCGATGTATCTTTGGTGGAATTTCTATGGGTGAAAAAAAACAATCGATATTAATAGGCAAAGTAAAAAAGTGTTTATTAATGAGAATGGACCCATATTACTTGGTATAACCGATACTTAATACCTAATTTAATCACTGTTTGATATGCTCATTACTTGGGTTTATTCTCAGATTAAATAAAGTTTGGTTTATTTTAGAAAACTAGCTATAATTGGTATTATTCTTGTTAAATAATAATTTTTTAATTTTGGGTTATTTAACGACAATAATATCAACTATAGGGCATATTCCCAAAATAATAGAACCAATTTCAATGATTTTATAAATAATTAATATTTTAACCGGCCACTTATACTCCATCCTCCTCCTTAGATCTGGATAACAGGTCAACCGTGTCAGGTTCGGGTCGAGTCGGGTCAGTTTCGGGTCGAGACACTTTTGAGTTAGAATAATCGGGTTGACTTTGGGTCGGGTCGGATCACTTCGGGATCTAGTCAATTTTGGGTTTGCAATTTTCAATTTTGTACGGATATAGACTCGTTTTCTATAATAATAGTCGGGCTTGTTTCAGATTAGCTCGGGTCAATTTGGGTTATGAGTCAAAATCGTGTCTTCAGTTCGGGTGTCGGGGCGGGTTCGGGTTGGCTTATTCGGGTCGGGTCATTCGGGTCGAGTCAGTTTTGCCAGGTCTGCTCCTCTTTAGGTCTCCTTCATTCTCTCTCTCCATCACCCGCATTCTCTTCATTAATGACATATGTGCATCTCCAAAAAAAAGTCTAAAAATTTCAGGGTATCAAAATTGCGCTTCAATTTGCATCCCCTCCTTGGTGTTGTCGATCAGAGGGAGGGAGGGGGAGAGTGTTGACGATGTGTTCAATATGAAGACTTGAGATTGGTTTTGTACTTATATAGTAACTTCTATTTACGCCAATCTCGTATTTATGTTTTGATGATTACAAGTGGCACGTAATGGTTTGTATGTCTAGTCATATATGCTAAGATTTACAGGATTGTATCAGATAGAGAAGAGGAGTCAAGCATCAAGTATTCATATAAGACTCATGTTGAAGCATGCACAAGAAAAAGCGAAGATAAAGTCAAGCGTTGATGTTCGTAGAAGATCATATTGAAGCTTGAACAAGATAAGAAGTAAAGAAGCCTAACATGGATTTCAAACGGATTCCAAATGTTAGTAGGACAAGGAAAAGGCAAAATGAACAAGGATTCTTTCAATTCTAATCCGTTAACTCGACGTCGTCATGAATTGTGTTTTTGGGATAAAAATTTGTTAGGTGTGTCGAGTACTTGAGGTGATCTTAGGAATTTGTTACAGTCCGAGTTGGAGATGTTACAGTCTGAAACCAGTTGTTACAGTATGATTTAGGATGTTATAGTCGTGTCTACAGATGTTACAGTCTGTGACATTCCGTGGCGTATTTCGCGTCGATGATTTTGAGTTGCGCGCCAAAATCTTTTTAAGGTAAAAATATTTCCTAAAGGTATTTTTCTAAAATATCTTCTTTTTATATTTTATGGAAATAATACTCCCCTTGTCTCGTTCATTTGTTTGCCTTTGACTAAAATACTTCTCATAATGAATATAAAAGGAAAACAAATGAACGGAACGAAGAGAGTATTCCATTAAGTTTTGAAAATATTTTATTGTGTACCTCTTTTTGGAAATAAAATCTTCTTGAGTTAGAGTATGTTACTTGGTGAATAAGGCTCACATTGTAATGAGGGATGTGATTCCTAACCACACCTGAGATCTTGGATACTTACCATGATTAGAAGTCTTAATCCCATTGTTAAATTAGGGTTGTTTAGAGCTTGTTAGAGTAGTTATAAATTCGATAGGAGTTTTCGAGGTACGACAATAGCTCCCTATGGAAATGGGTTCGGAATGCTAGGGTTAGGGACCATTTTTCCGGATATTCCCGCATTTGTTTTGCGTAATCCTGCTCAAATAGTGCTTGTGAGGATGTGGGTAGCTCCCTTGTCGATTTTTATGGGCTAGGATGGCTTTTAGGACTCTATGTGAGGTTTTGTGTGTCTTAAGACGGACCAAAAGGTGTCGTAACGATGCCGGATTTTCCCGAAAACACTTCCATCGTGACCGAGATCGAAAATGGGTGCTAGCGGCCTTTTCGGAATTTTAATATCTTTATCCGAAGTTTTGACCCTATTTTGACCTGTTTAAGCTGCTTTAGCCTGACCTGAGGTATGAGTTTTTTCGTTTTTTGTTTGATATTATAGTTAGAGGTAACACCGAGCATCCCAAGGGAGCTCCTAGTGGCGAGACTGCCGGGACGAGTTCACAGACTCCCCGAGGGATTCGTAGGAGACGGCGGAGTATCTCGTCTCAGCGCCGCGACCCCGAGGCCATTAATGAGGCCGATTTTGATAGAGTGACGAAGCGCAGGCTTGCAGAGACGGTTGCTAGGAGGGCTCATGTTCCGGTTCCTGTACCGGAGGATGAGGAGATTGGTTACGAGGATCCCGAATGGGCTCGGGACTGGGATGGTCATCAGCTGCTGCTTCACCTTGACCTTCACATTTCTCACCGCATCGTGCGGGGTCTGGTGAGCGTCCTATTCATGTTTATTAGTTATGTCTTAGATTTTTGGCTCTGGCTAGGTTAGGTTGATTTTGTTCATACTTGTATTGTTTTGGTTTGCAGCCCCCAGGTTCGATGAGGACTTTCTCGAGTTTTACTACGTGTCTCGAGATTTATTTTCAGAAGTTGACCTCCGCAGTAAAGGGGATTATCGCGAGAACTGCTCTTGGTCCCGTGGTCGAGCAGTGGGTCCAGTTGGTGGGTTTCAAGATTAAGTGCAACCTCATAGTGATTAGAGTGATGATAGATCGCTTCCATGATACTACCTCGACCTTCCACATGGCTTTTGGGGAGGTCGGGATGACCCTAGAGGATTTTGGGCTGATTACCGGTTTGCCTTGGGGTCCGGATAGGATTAGGTAGTCCGCCGAAGGCCCTAGGCTAGATAGCGTTGAGGTGCGAAGCCTCATCGGGGATTGTTTGGAACGTGAGGCATTTAGCGCGCCTCATGCTCTGGTGAGCTCGTACATCATCGATCACTTCGAGCGGGTGGCGGTGTTAGAGGGTCGCGAACCCAACACGCCGTTGACGGATGTTCGGTTGTGGTTGTGGTACTTCCTACGGTCGACCCATTTCTCGGATTAAGGCGAGAGGTTTAGTACTAGGATTTTGCCTCTCCTAGCTGACCTGGCTCAGCTAGGACGTTATGATTGGGTAACCGCGGCTTTCGCGGAGATGACTCGCTGCCTGCAAGTCATGGTGAGGCCGTTGGTGATAGAGTCGACCTCAGCTATGCCCAGCTGTAGACACCCGCATTTTGCCTGCTAGTGTCTATAGCAGTTCCCGACAAACACCCGATGATGATCGGACGCAAACGTGACCTGGTATACTCGGATTTGGACCCGAAATCAATAATATCTGACTTGGACTTTTAGCGGAGTAATAATCTCACAAAACAGACCTCAAATCCAGGCCCAGTGGGTCATTCCGAGCAAAATAAGACTAATTTGGGCCAAAACCGACACCAAAAATAAATCCCGTCTTTTAGCGACCGGGTCAAAACCCGGTCAAAGACGAACCCGTCACAAAAACCAGCCCGAGTGCACCTTCTAGAAGCTGGCGCCCAATCCAAATTCAAAAAAGATAACAAAAATCAATCAAAACAACAATATCAATTCCTTCCTATTTTATCTCGGTTTACCTGATCCACTCGATCGAGTGGATTGACCCACTCGGTCGAGTGGAGCGTCAAAAACCGGATTAGGCCCATTTTCTATGGCACTCGATCGAGTGCACTAGGGCCACTCGATCGAGTGACCCTAGGTCGTGGGGTAAAGTCTATAAATACCCCCTCAAACCCTTTGCATTAAAAAAGTTTTACCTAATGCACATTTACCCTAAACTTCTACCCTAATCTACCTAAGCACTCTACACTACAACCCTAAGCACTACACACACAAAACCGAGTCCCTTGTCCCTCGAAAAACCGACAAACACACACACACACCATAACTTGCATACATCCTCGATACTCCGACGTCCCGTCACTATTTACGAGTCCATTTCCGAGGTCCCTACTAAGCATGTATGTTGAGGGTGTCCTAAACCCCATTTCGATCCTTGTTACTCTTTTATTTACGTTTTTCTATCGTTTATATTATATCTACTGTAGACACCCACATTTTGACCGCCAGGTGTCTATAATAGTTCTCACCAAACACCCGATGATGATTGGACGTAAACGTGCTTTGATAGACTCGGATATGGGCTCGTAATCATGGACATTTGGTTTAGGCTTATTACGGAGTACAAATCTTACAAAATCAACCTCAAATCCAGGCCCAGTGAGTCGTTTCGAGTCAAATGAGACTAATTTGGGTCGATTCCGACACCAGGGGTAAAACCGTCTTTTAGCGACCGGGTCAAACCCGGTCAAAGATATTTTTTCCCGAGACACGCGGACCAACCGTGACACTACACGTCCGGTTTGGACTCAAACACTACAAAAAATCAGCTTCGAAAACATTGAACAATTCCGTTGAAGGTAGAATTCGATCTCAAGTAGGAATTCTATCCAGAAACCGAATCAGACACCGACCGAACTCCAAATACTCGGCCAAGACATCCAAAACAGCCGAAACACTCCCCCACCAGCCGAGATACTTGGCTTCTTCACCAAGAAACGAGACTTTGGTTTCCTCTCAAACTCTCGTATTTCCTATCCAAACCGGTATTTCTTGTCACACAAGCAAGACTACCTCGATTCCTATAAATAGGACCTCCCGTCCAACACAAAAGACACGGTTGAACAGCCAATATACATGGTTTACACAACCATTATACACACACAGGATAGATCTATTATTCCTACATCACACATCCATCAAACACATCGAAAGACAACCCCGAACACGTTTTTTCCAGCCAATATACACGGTTTTTATACACCCTGCACACACGGTTTATATACAAACTCGATAGTTAGCAAATCCCGACACTTTTTCCGAAACCTCGAAGCCTTGACCACACGTCAAACCCGGCGTCCCAAACCACCCAAACCGATACACCTTAACTCATCCTCATCATCTCGACGCTCCCAAGTCTAAGCCACTTCCCGACGAGCCTTATCCCGAGAAAACAAAGCATGTAGGTTGAGGGTGTGAATCAAACCCGACTCTTCTCTTTTCTCTTCTCTTCTTCTCGTTTTTTTATGGGTATTTCGTCGGTCTTTTTTATTTTCTTTTCTAATATCGATATTATTAAAAACTATTTTCATACATCGAATATTCTTAAAATATGATATCGATTCTATATAATCGAATATCGTATCAAAAAGAATTATATTAAGTTTTCAACGAAATCGTTACATTTTTTTATTCAAAACCCTTTTTTACAATTTTTCGTTCAAAATTCTTTTCGTTTTACTTTTCGTTCAAAACAAACTTTTTCCAAAACCTTTTCTAAAATCCTTCCGACTATTCGATATCGATTTCATAATCGAATCTCGAATACGACGAATATCGAAAATATAAACCGAGTATAAATTAATTCATATTTGTACGCGGTTTATCAAATTTTTCGAACAACGAGCAAAACCGGGACAGGCCCGCACGCGAGTCGCGCCCCTTGCAGGCGACTCGCGCACGGGTCTGAAACCCGCGCTCCTTTTTTAGTTTTTCGTTCGTTTTTTATTATTTATTCTACGATACAATTTCTAAAATTTATATCTTTTCCAAAACTATTCCAAATATTCGATATTGATTCCGTAGTCAACTATCGAATATAACGAATATCGAGACTATTAAGTCGAGTACGAATTATGCAATATTCGTACGCGATTTAATCGAAAATTTCCGAAAACCGCTTCCGAAAACAGGCCGCCACGCGACCCGCCTACATCCCGGGCGAGTCGCGCGGCCGACTGCCCAAGCGCGCCCTTTTTCGTCTTTTTATTATTTTTTCGAGCTTCGGTTTTATACAAAACAATGTTTTAGTAATATTTTTCAGATTTCGATTAATATTTATTTTCTCGATCTCGTATATTTATTTGCTATATTATTATTCAATCGTTACTAACTCGTTTTCTCGTGTTTGTAGCAATTTATTTTTCCTATTTCTTTTTTTATCGTTTTATTAGACTAAAACGAACTCACATGCTAAAATAACTTTGACGTTATTAGTTTAACATGCATTAAACGACTTAGCAACCCACTTATTTATTTTCCTCACATGTCTTAGGAAAATAATCTCTGCATATCATTCAATCGTCGAACTAACGCGTGTACACAAAACCGAACGATATCTTAGTAAAGGCTGCTAAGTGCGGGCGGGGTTGGGTGTTCTCAATGAACTTCCCAACACGTACCCTCACCCCTTACTCAGAACCGTGGTTTCCGGATGTCCGAAACCATTGGCAACGAGAGTCATTCAATATACGATTAACCGCTCAAGTCGGCATCGGTATCGTAATGCTAAGGGACGAACCCAATAAACTCAGACATCGGAAATGAGCCAGGCTTTAAGTATGGCCCACTACGACATAGAGTGGGTTCGAATGGTTCCGAATAACCATAAAATTCGGTGGCGACTCCTACTTCGATTTAAAATTCTATTCGATCCATCTCATATGGAAATTCATTCGCCTCCCCAAACCCGCGCGTCGCCGCGTCGGGGTGGACCTATGTCATGTCCACAATTTGGCGACTCCGCTGGGGATTAACTGATGTGTCACTTACCATCGGCATCCTCAGGGTGAGACTCGAAAAGAAATCGTTCGATTAGTAATGTACACGTTTTAGTTCAATGGTTCATGCATAACCCCATTCTTTCCCGGGCCGGTTACTTGTGACCGACGTCCCACTATACCACGGTGCATTCCCACTTGGGTGCACTAAAGACTTCGATGGCGGAACTCGTATGGGTTTTACGGCAGATTCTAAGACCAACTCGGCTTAGGAAGTCCGTCCTAATTTGCGAGAATGCGATCGTTGTTGGTATAGACCCTTTTCGACCGACCGAGACTTAGACTAAGAGCATACATGGCGTCGTTATACTGTTTCTATGACTACATGCTACTTGATCTTCTTTGGTCATTTTCAAAAACCGTCATTTTCAAAAACCCGCATCTTTTCAAATCCATTCTTTTTTTCAAAACCCGGAAGGCTGCCGAATTTAGGACTTATGATTTTTACTCAAAATAGCCTATTTTTAGCCGGTATGCTGTCCAAACCTTTTTAAAAAAAAAGCCCGAAATCTCGGCCCAATACCCTTTTCTCGGTTTTCAAAAAAATCGGGTCTTCCAATCCGACCTTGCTCGGATTTTTTTCAAATCCAAACTCCCTTTTCAAAACCTTCTTCTTAGGACTTCCCGTATTTAGCAGTGTCGGGTCTTGTCATAAGTTAGAATCTATAGAGTCGAAACTCTGTCGATTTTACATCACGAGTTTCTACCCCATCCCAAGTCCGCCTTATTTGTCAAGGCACGGTCCACCTACGTAGGACAAACTCCTACAAAGGGAAGCCCATTTACACAATCGAGTCCAAAGTCTGGGGATTTCACACACGGATCTTTCTTCGAACGGGACTAGGCCCACTTTGCCAAAACCCAGGGAGAGTCCACCATCCACGAGTCACCCGTCTAGGAGTCGGTCTTCAGTCCCACTCGGGGGCTACCCTTTAGCGGGGCGATCAACCGCGTTTGCTCTAAGGGTCTTGTCTTACACGTGTCTCACGTGCCCCACTTTCGAGTCACTTAGATGTCGCACCATTTGAGTCCTATCAAAGTCTTTAGTCTCACTCGGGGGCTGCATGTCCTCCACCCGAGCAGTCAACCACGGTCACCTTAAGGGGTACCCTACGTTCATCCTGCACCGGCGTCCTTATGATGCCTTCTTCGTGTCGTACCTATGCTACGAATACTCGAGTCACTTAGGTTTAGGTCACCACGGTTGGTCCGAGCACGTGATACGGTCAAACACGGTCGCCCCCATTTTCGGATTCACCCTTATGCAGCTCGAGTCCAATTCACAGTCGTTACCTCGTCTAGATCAACGTTCGAGTATCCCGGTCTAAGAGTCTTTGTCGACCCGTCACCCCGGGCCGTGTCTAGTTTGACTCCCTCACTTGCACTTGCGCAAAGCCGAGTTTAGGCGAGTCGTGGCACCCGTCTTTCTCTCCAATCAAAGACCTTACCAAAAAAAAACAACCAACCGAGCGTCCGAGTCCGGATTTGATTCGAGTCTAAGTCTGAGTTCGAGTCTAGGATACCCTACATCCTCATTTCCAAATCAAAGTCAGAGTCAAAGTCAGTTGTATTCTGTCCTCTTTTTTCAAAATTCAATAAAATCAGCTTTTTTATTTCTCATACATACTTTCCTTATGTGTTTCCGAGAACATGATGAACACCATCATACACTGTGAGCACACGCACATGACTATTATAGGCACATCTATAATGACTGCAGGAAACCGAGCCCGTGTTTTCTTTTTACCCATTCCATGTTTGGTATAGAAAGCCACATAAATACCCGTAGCATGAGCATATCGAATCCTATGACAAATCTGGGTAGTCTTCTAGTTTGGGTTCAAGACGGGAGGCAAGCCCACTTCCCAGCATAAACACCCATCCAATAAGACTAGCCAGTCCCTACCTTAGGTGTTAGTCTGACCGACAAAAAAGAAAGCTGGACAAAAAAAATCAAAAGTCCAAGAGAAAAAAGCAAAAGGCCAAAACAAAAAAGTTGGCCATGATCAAAAAAGAATTATCAACATCTCTCGACCAGACACGGTCAACTCAAATGAATAATCCCATGACCGGGGCTAAGAGGTCAACCCAAAGAATTCAAAAACCCATGACCGTGAAACGGTCAATTCAAAAATTATCAATACCAATACCATCCAATAGGGGAGAGACAGTCAAGCTGGTCAGCTAACACCACATCTAGCCTTCCCACATTACAACCCTCAAGACCTTCTCGAGACCTATTCTAGAGACAACCCAGAATTTTGAAGATTCAAGCTCCATAGGATACACCCTAACCTTTAGGGCCAGACATGGAAATCAGATCCCGCATTATCAAACCTGCCCAATCGAAGCTCGAGCCATTCTACTCGACTTCCCCTTTACATAACAGAATTCACAATCACCATATGCAAATCCGAGAGCAAAACTCGTTAAAATCCCCGAGAGCAAAACTCATCAAATAGAGCAAAACTCATCAAATCCCCGAGAGCAAAACTCGTCAAATCCCCCCGAGAGCAAAACTCATCAAATCCCCGAGAACAGAACTCGTTAAAATCCCCGAGAGCAGAACTCGTTAAAATCCCATCCCAATTCTTCTCATTCAAACCAGTTACCAGCCCCAAACACGGGAACTCAACTTGCAGTCGGCATAGAACATGCCCAAATAGTTCACACCACCTCTGGGGGCTATCCCGGAGAATGCTCACAGTCACAGGATCAATATCCTAACTATTCTAGCCCTTTGATCAAGACATCACTGGGAATGCACCTAGCCTTCACTATCGTTGTGGCTAGTTACACACAAAGCCCTAGTAAACTAGGCACCATTATATATCTTTCAATCCACTGAACTACGGCTTGGTTTGATTTCACTACACGTGAATACGTAGGCAGCCTTTCGACAAAGGCACAACCATTCACATTCACACAAATTCGAAAAAGCATCATCATTCCGGTCACGACACTGTCATGTTCTCAGCAGCTAGCTTTGTCATCCTGGGGGCTTCTCCTAGGCAGAAGTTCTCCATCCACTCACAAAATCCAGATAAATTCAAAGAATATAGATCTAGCCTCCTTTCTATAGTGTGTCCTAGTACTCGGCTCAGTTGAAGACGAGAATTGGTCAGGGACTCGAAGCAATACCCACTTTTGGAATGTACCCCTAAATCAAAAGAATATCCAAAAGAACACCCGTCTACGGCATTGCTACCACAAAGCCCTGTCGTACGGAAACAGTCTCATTCCGAGGATTCGACCATGTTGCCACTCGCCTAGGCTACGGAATAGCGCAACTTAAGAGTCTTGTCATATTAGGTGGCCCATCCCCTACCGAGTCATGGTCCAACCCTTAGAGAGTCCAGTCGTGTCTGTCAACTCCTCTTGTCGCGTCCAGAGTCGAGTCGGTCGGTATATCTCTCTCTCTCTCTTCAAATTCTCATTTTAAAATTCGCAAAACTTAGCCATTTGAGAAAATTCCTTTCCTAGTCACCACGGGAATATGAATTTTTATCACACTTCATCTAGGCATACAGGCCTAACCAGAGACTTTAGGAGTCCGTGTCAGAATCGGATTAGGAATCAAGTCATCCCAAGCATTCTAATTTCCAAAAAAAATCATTTTCTTTACAAAAAATCAATCAAAAATCATTTCTTCCCCAGCATGAGTCAGTGTTTCGCCTAAATGTTACATGCAATTTGTTATGTATCAACAGACAGGTACCCCAAGACTCCCCGAAGAATTCTCAAAGACTCCCCAGTGGAAGGATCATGCAACATTTCTATTAAGGAATCGGGATATATCTGTAAGCAGATACACCCAGAGCTTCCAAGGCAAGCTCACACGCAATTCCAAGATGGGATGTGTCTGTAAACAGACATACCCAAGACGTTTTAGGAGAAAGTCCCCGCGCTATTCCAAGATGGGATGTGTATGTAAACAGACACACCCAAGACTTTTTAGGAGAAGTCCCCGCGCTATTCCAAGATGGGATGTGTCTGTAAACAGACACACCCAAGACTTTTTAGGAGAAGTCCTCGCGCTATTCCAAGATGGGATGTGTCTGTAAATAGACACACCCAAGACTTTTTAGGAAAAGTTCCCGCAACATTGTTGACATCTACCCAGGTATGATTTCTATCTTATGGCTGGCGAGCCCTTCACGCAAGTCTAATGGACTCTAAACGACCCGATCGGAAGTCTGTCAGGTTTTAATCTTTGATTGGCCTGGTAGCTACTCTAACTTTTGCCTTGTCCAAGCCTCAGTCAGAGTGGGGGCTCTGTAGACACCCACATTTTGACCGCCAGGTGTCTATAATAGTTCCCACCAAACACCCGATGATGATTGGACGTAAACGTGCTTTGATAGACTCGGATATGGGCTCGTAATCATGGACATTTGGTTTAGGCTTATTACGGAGTACAAATCTTACAAAACCAACCTCAAATCCAGGCCCAGTGGGTCGTTTCGAGTCAAATGAGACTAATTTGGGTCGATTCCGACACCAGGGGTAAAACCGTCTTTTAGCGACCGGGTCAAACCCGGTCAAAGATATTTTTTCCCGAGACACGCGGACCAACCGTGACACTACACGTCCGGTTTGGACTCAAACACTACAAAAAATCAGCTTCGAAAACATTAAACAATTCCGTTGAAGGTAGAATTCGATCTCAAGTAGGAATTCTATCCAGAAACCGAATCAGACACCGACCGAACTCCAAATACTCGGCCAAGACATCCAAAACAGCCGAAACACTCCCCCACCAGCCGAGATACTTGGCTTCTTCACCAAGAAACGAGACTTTGGTTTCCTCTCGAACTCTCGTATTTCCTATCCAAACCGGTATTTCTTGTCACACAAGCAAGAGTACCTCGATTCCTATAAATAGGACCTCCCGTCCAACACAAAAGACACGGTTGAACAGACAATATACATGGTTTACACAACCATTATACACACACAGGATAGATCTATTATTCCTACATCACACATCCATCAAACACATCGAAAGACAACCCCGAACACGTTTTTTCCAGCCAATATACACGGTTTTTATACACCCTCCACACACGGTTTATATACAAACTCGATAGTTAGCAAATCCCGACACTTTTTCCGAAACCTCGAAGCCTTGACCACACGTCAAACCCGGCGTCCCAAACCACCCAAACCGACACACCTTAACTCATCCTCATCATCTCGACGCTCCCAAGTCTAAGCCACTTCCCGACGAGCCTTATCCCGAGAAAACAAAGCATGTAGGTTGAGGGTGTGAATCAAACCCGACTCTTCTCTTTTCTCTTCTCTTCTTCTCGTTTTTTTATGGGTATTTCGTCGGTCTTTTTTATTTTCTTTTCTAATATCGATATTATTAAAAACTATTTTCATACATCGAATATTCTTAAAATATGATATCGATTCTATATAATCGAATATCGTATCAAAAAGAATTATATTAAGTTTTCAACGAAATCGTTACATTTTTTTATTCAAAACCCTTTTTTACAATTTTTCGTTCAAAATTCTTTTCTTTTTACTTTTCGTTCAAAACAAACTTTTTCCAAAACCTTTTCTAAAATCCTTCCGACTATTCGATATCGATTTCATAATCGAATCTCGAATACGACGAATATCGAAAATATAAACCGAGTATAAATTAATTCATATTTGTACGCGGTTTATCAAATTTTTCGAACAACGAGCGAAACCGGGACAGGCCCGCACGCGAGTCGCGCCCCTTGCAGGCGACTCGCGCACGGGTCTGAAACCCGCGCTCCTTTTTTAGTTTTTCGTTCGTTTTTTATTATTTATTCTACGATACAATTTCTAAAATTTATATCTTTTCCAAAACTATTCCAAATATTTGATATTGATTCCGTAGTCAACTATCGAATATAACGAATATCGAGAATATTAAGTCGAGTACGAATTATGCAATATTCGTACGCGATTTAATCGAAAATTTCCGAAAACCGCTTCCGAAAACAGGCCGCCACGCGACCCGCCTACGTCCCGGGCGAGTCGCGCGGCCGACTGCCCAAGCGCGCCCTTTTTCGTCTTTTTATTATTTTTTCGAGCTTCGATTAATATTTATTTTCTCGATCTCGTATATTTATTTGCTATATTATTATTCAATCGTTACTAACTCGTTTTCTCGTGTTTGTAGCAATTTATTTTTCCTATTTCTTGTTTTATCATTTTATTACACTAAAACGAACTCACATGCTAAAATAACTTTGACGTTATTAGTTTAACATGCATTAAACGACTTAGCAACCCACTTATTTATTTTCCTCAAATGTCTTAGGAAAATAATCTCTGCATATCATTCAATCGTCGAACTAACGCGTGTACACAAAACCGAACGATATCTTAGTAAAGGCCGCTAAGTGCGGGCGGGGTTGGGTGTTCTCAATGAACTTCCCAACACGTACCCTCACCCCTTACTCAGAACCGTGGTTTCCGGATGTCCGAAACCATTGGCAACGAGAGTCATTCAATATACGATTAACCGCTCAAGTCGGCATCGGTATCGTAATGCTAAGGGACGAACCCAATAAACTCTGACATCGGAAATGAGCAAGGCTTTAAGTATGGCCCACTACGACATAGAGTGGGTTCGAATGGTTCCGAATAACCATAAAATTCGGTGGCGACTCCTACTTCGATTTAAAATTCCATTCGATCCATCTCATATGGAAATTCATTCGCCTTCCCAAACCTGCGCGTCGCCGCATCGGGGTGGACCTATGTCATGTCCACAATTTCACTAGCATTATAATTCTAACTTCTAACATAATACTAACATTTTAATTTTTCGTATTCTAACTTTTTACATTCGCGTTACTAATATTACTATACCGCGTATATATATAAACTAGTATCAAAAATCCGGTTCTAAATCCGTTTGACTACGATGTTTGCCTAAAGTCCGTCTAATCCCTTTACGAGCAACGACGGAGGTGGAGCCCTTTCGAGGAGCCCCGCCCTAATGTACTCAAGGGCGTGACGTGATCGCAATCGGTCGTAGTTGAACGTATTTAATTCCATTTCTATAATTAGTACGGAACCCGTTGACACGAAAACCGACATCACATAACCCGAAAGGGTTAGTTTCGATGTCGTGACGTAGAGGGATGCATTCCGTTGTTAATTCAAATTTTCTAACGTAAGTGTTTTCATAAAATCCCGACAACGGTATTATAATCGCATGCATACGCGATTATAGGACCGGAGGTCAAGTTAAATTCAAACCGTGCAATATTTGTATTTAATTTGGCCGACCGTCGATTTTAAACCCCAAAAACAAAACGAGTTGACACTCGTACAGGGGCTGCTCGACCGAGTACGTAGGCTACTCGATCGAGTAGCGTCCATAAAACTGGGCAGAACCCTTTTCGAGGGCACACTCGACCGAGTCAGACCATGACTCGACCGAGTGGGTCCTGTAACCCAGAAAACCGAGGGCTTTGACACACATTGCAAGCCTCGTCCTTTTTTCGACTTTAGTCACCACGTGTAAAGACAATCACGTGACTTCCCCTTTTTTCAAAACTCATGCTCATCACGACACTATAACAACTTTGATCGATTTTTCGATGTGATAAGTTGGGACAAGGCATTGAGACATGGGATCGGGCTAGCATCACGCTTAGGTCCTATGTCTCCGTCCTCCGTTTAATACACAACGCAATGTGTATTTAATCGGGGTTCGTCCATTCACATGGTTCACGGTTTAGTGCACATACGGGTCCGTTCCAAACATTTTATTATCGATTATTCCATTTCTATATCGCTTACGTAATTTTCGTATTGGCCGGGTTGTATTTCCGCCCGTGTAACTTGTACGTTATTTTCGACTTTTATTTATTTACTTGCTTACCGCTTTATAAATGAACCTCGCATGCTAAATCACTTCGACCATAATTAAGATGCATTAAATGACGTAGTTCACATACTATTCATATGCTGAGCCCGAAAACGCTGTTTGCATATCATTTAATCGTTTTACTAGCGCGCGCACACGAACACGAACGATGTCTTAGTAGAGGCCGCCATGTGCGGGCGGGGTTGGGTGTCCTTAGTGGGCTTCCCAACACGTACCCTCACCCCTTACTCAGAACCTTTGGTTTCCGGATGTCCGAAACCCTTGGCGCAAGAGAGTCATTCCATATACGAAAGCCGGTTTAAACGGTATCGATATTGCAATGCAAAGGGACGAGCCCAATGAACTCTGAAATCGAAGTGGGCTTACTTTGTGTATAGCCCATGACAACATAGAGTGGGCTCGTATGGTTCCGAATAACCACAAAATTCGGTGGCGACTCCATTTTGACTTAAATTTCGAACCCGAGAACAATCTCACCACGAGATTCATTCGCCTACCCAAACCCGCGCGTGGCCGCGTCGGGGTGGACCTACGTCATGTCCACACCAGCGTGGGTCCGGGCCTCATACTAGAGGTTAGCTGCTATTCTTACTTTCGCATCTCAATTTCTAATTAGTTTTGTCTTAGTGTTGCTAAAGGTGTTTCGGGTTTTTGCAGGCTTGGATCTATTCCTATTTTCCTTGCTTGACACCTAAAACAGTGCGAATTCATCCGAAGAGATTCCTGGCGGGGATTGAGTGGAGGCTGGCTCAGCCTAAGAGTACAATCAGTCACTACCCGTCGGAGAATGCGCTGGTCAACCAGCTAAGCCTCGGGGATGTAAGTTTTCTTTTTTATTTATGTTCTATTTTAGTTTAGCACCCCCAAGGTTTAGGCTTTATTGAGGTATTGGTTTTATTCGTGTAGTTTGTGGCCCGCCCTTGGGCTGATTATGAGGGCGTGCCGGAGTATGTGGCTGCGGAGCTGAGGCCTCAGAGTTATAGGAGGATGCTCCTTCCTGCGTTGTTTCGCCCAGTTTGGTATCTGGGCGAGCGATTGGTGCGTCAATGCTTGTATGACGATTTCAGGGTACCGGTTGATCCTTCTTAGACCATGTTCAGACCACCGACCACCGCAGAGGTCCTCGAGGATAGGGACAGAGAAGGAGGCGATGCGCTCTTGGTGCCAGGTGCCTCCTATCTATCTCACGTCACCCGGCGGCTAGCTTGGTACCGCCTCGTGGTAATGTTCTGATTTTTGGTTCTAAGGTTCGTTTTGCGGTTTATTGTTTCCTTGCCCTCTGACCGACCAATCTGTTGCTTTCCTAGCTGGCCGATCCGGCTGATGAAATCCAGCCCCCAGATTTTCCCCTGACGCTGCTTAGGGTGGACGCGGCTGGGATACCTTTCACCGAGCCTCTCCCCCCGTGTTCTGCTGAGGAGATGGATGCCGGGATAGAGTGGCGTGACCGGGTGTACCGGGTGAGTTTTGGCTTTCGTTCTTTATTCAGGTCTTAAAAATTAGGGTTGGTTTGCCTAACTTCTATGGTTTCGTCTCTCAGATATCCTCGGTTTGCCATCAGCG
Organism: Agrostemma githago; assembly: GCA_958450325.1. Classification (NCBI taxonomy): domain Eukaryota; kingdom Viridiplantae; phylum Streptophyta; class Magnoliopsida; order Caryophyllales; family Caryophyllaceae; genus Agrostemma; species Agrostemma githago. The sequence continues at coordinate 53,061,105 of OY288246.1, read as the reverse complement.
ATTGTGGCAGGCCGCCAACTGTTTCCGAGTCTATGCCTCGAGGGTTTCTTGTGACACTTCGGGACCTCGATCGGTAAGTCTGCGTGACTAGGATGGTTTTCTAGGCTGCTTGTGTGTTTTCCTAACGTTTAAGTGTGTTTGTAGGATGTCCCGGATATGGTGGGGGCAGCTGGAGACTCGGGTGACCGAGCTCAAGGCGGAGGCCGCTAAGGCGCAACAGCTCCTGCAACCCCGGGCCGACGAGATTGCTCACCTTAAGAAGCAGCTGGCTCAGTCTCAGGGCGAGACCTCCGCGCAGGGTGAAGCTAGGCATCAGATCGAGAGGGAGGCTGAGGCGGAGGCTATGGGTGCTACCGAGGGGATTGGAGGAGTCCCCGAGACGGCTACCTTAAACATGCTGACGGGGATGGATGGTAGTGAGTCTCCTTTTCTAGACTTGAAGGATCTAGGTCTAGATGACAAAATTTGTGAGGTCGTGATAGCCATTGGCGCGGCTTCTAGGGGTCCTCTCTAGCCTCGATTTGTGTATGGATTTGTATGTTTTGTATATTTGCTTTAAATTTTAGTATTTGAATTAGTTGGATTTGTCTTTTCGTATGGCGAATTATTTACCTAGATTGACAAGTAATCACTTTTGCGTTTATTCATTTGCGATCTGACCTAGTTTAGGGTGCGTTGGCGTTGCACAGAAGTACGAAAACAGTTCCTTTTGGATGTTTTGAAATGCGTTAGTTTGAGCCGGGAATCAGATCAGATAGTACGTCGATTAAAATGTTTTGACTCGAGATGGACGAGATGTAAAATGCTAACGTAAAACATTAACGTGTTCTGACCGAGCATATTAGGAGATGAGTGTAGTTGCTTCGACATTCAGAATGAAGTCGGAGTTAAAATTCGGGCAACCTTTGAAAAAAAAAGTTAGACCACTTTTTACATACTCATAATATTGCCTTATTAGGCTACAGACGCGACTTGACGATAACCGTTAATCAGGCTATAACACGCCTATGTGGGGTAGCTTATCCCCCTAAAAAAAAGCCTAAGTCTCGTGCGTCCGACGGGTGAATTCGCGTTCCTGTGGCCCCTGCATGGGTATTTCGGTTTTCTGAGCGGGTTTTAGTGACTTCGGAAGGCCGTTTCCGATGTCCGAGGTGTCGTGTGGTAGCTATGGTTATAATGCGGGACCGGTGTTTCTACCTTTGAGGTTGCTCTAGATGTTGTTTGTCTAGATATGGGTGCCTGGGCTAAGGCTCTCGGGTTCTGGGTCGCCTGGGCTCGGGCGGCTGGAGATTCAGGCGCTTGGGCCAGGGCGGTTCGAATCCGGGTTATGGAAATTTTTGTTGTTTCCTAATTCTTGTGGGATTAGGGCTATATATACGGGTTGTAGGTGCTCGTTTTAGACATACTAGAATATCCATAGGGTCTAGAACATCCATATTTAGGGTCATGTCGGGTTTCGGGAATATCCTAACCGAATGGGCGAGTTCTCTTAAGAAATGTGATCCTGAGGTTTGTTCAAATGATTGTTTGTCAACGGTTGTTGCGCTAAGTCGAGTCAAGATACATGATGACTTCTTATTGGCATGTTCTAAGTTTTGGGACTCGAAAAGCCATGTTTTCGCTTTCCCTGAGGGTAAAATTTGTCCTCTGTCCGAAGAGCTAGATGCTATGGGTGGGTGGAGTTCGGTTCGACCTTGTGTGCCTTATGGGGATGATGCTTACGTGGAGCGGTTTTACCACTTTTTGGACCTTTCTTCATTGGAGGAGGCTAAAGGTTACTTTGGTAGGGATGACATTAACTTAGAATTGCTTTCTAGGACATTCTCATAGGCTGGTTCTCATCATGTTTCGGTCTTAGCAAGTAGGCGCGCTTTTAATGTTGGGATGGCTTGTTATCATCTTTTCGAGGATGCGATGGCGCGTGAAGGTTGGGGCAACCCTCGAGTTCTGGATGTGGTGATGGGAATGGAACATGGACGATCACCCTCTTTGCTTATTTTGGGTGAGCTCATTCTAGGTCTCGATGCTCGTGCCCGACTCCACAAGACATCTTTTCAGCGTTCCCGGATTATCTTACAGGTGTTTTTGGTGCTATGTTTCTTCGTAGCTTGGTTTTTTTTTGTTTTGTTTTTTCTTTGGTTTGGAGGTGTGATGTTTTGTCGTGGTTTGTGCAGGTTTGGTTACAGGAGCAGCTTGGTTTGGTCGACCCTCCCCAGGGCATCAAAGGTTATAACTATAGGGTTTTCACGGGCCGGAAAACGGTGCAGGTGTGGAGCAAAGGTCACAAGGAAACGGACTTGCTTTCCTATTTGGCTAAAGGGGATGTGGTCATCAGGTGGTCCATCCCATGGTAGAATATTAGTGGGCGTACCGGGTTTCCATTTTCGTCTTCAGCTGAGGCTTTGTTAATACTATCCATGAGGGATCAAGTTTATATTTATCTGGGCATGTTGTCGAATCAAATGGGTGTCAAACCCCCCACTTCAAAGGATGCTAAAGTTACCCCTAGTTCTGACCCATGGACAGGGGATTTGCTCAGGGAATTTAGGGCGTCTTGGGAACTGGGTTCTTGCGTCCCGTTCTTCGACCGACCGACAATGCTTCCGTCCGGCGGAGGGTTTGTGAACGTCCATCAAGACATAGCAACTTAAAAGCTAGGAAGACAGCACCGCTAAGAGGCGAGGAGGTGACTCGAAGGACTGTCGCCAAGTGCCCGACCAAAGACAGTATTACAGATCCTAGTTCCGTCAGTTCATCTAAGCGGGTCAAGACTAACGAGACCCATATTGAAAATGTGGAAGAGGAAGGAAAGTGGGATTGGCTGGGCTCGCCTTTGGCTAGGGCGGTAGAAGCTTGTATTCAGAAGATCGAGGATGAGAAACACAAGCGGGTGCACCCGAATGGCAAGGGGAAGAAAAGGTTGGACCGGTAGAGCTCAGCCATTTTGTATTATGTCTTATTAGTTGATATTAGGGGTGTTCACCGGTCCAAACCCGGACCGGACCGGCTTGACCCGCAGACCGGCAACCCAAAAAATTCAAACCCGCGGACCGGACCGGTTACAAAGAAACCCGGACCGGACCAAACCCTCTTAAGACCGGACCGGACCGACAAAATACACTAAATTTGATTAATTTTTTTAAGTGTGGACCGGACCGCGGACCGAAAACCAAGTTTTTGGAGACCCGCGGACCGGACCGGTATGTAGCTGGTCCGGACCGGACCGAACCGTACGTTCCGGGTCGGTCAGGTTTGCCGGTCCGGGTCACTTTTCGAACACCCCTAGTTGATATTATGTGGCGTATTAGTACTAGTTTTTTGTGGAGTTTTGACACCATGTTGCTTTCCGGGATTCAGATGCTTGATGTAAATGCCTCGAGAAAGGCTCGATTTAACCGAATTTAATTATGGTGGCTCGTAACTCGATTCTTCATTTTACCAGGAGCGCCCTTTTGGGTTTTCACTCCGTCCTCGGCTCACCTTTTTTTTTGTTTTCTTTTTTCTTTTTTTTGCCCCTTTTTTTTACGGCTCGCAACTCGATTCTTCATTTCGTCCGGGGCGCTCTTTCGGGTTTTCACCCCGTCCTCGGCTCGTCGTTTGTGCTTCGTCATTTTAAATCACTCGTTGGCCGGGACGTGGAAAGAGTCCCGGTTTGTATGTGAATCGAGTAATCGATTTTTTTTGGTTTGGTTGCACCCGGAGGAGGGTTGCCTACATATCCGCTTTTAGAAGAAATCAAACCATGTTTGTAGTTCTTTTAAAAATGTGAGTGATTTTGCTTTAGACTCGTTTATTCCATTTATCGATGTGAACTTGATTTTTTTGTTTTTTTTTGTGTTCTGCATGGCTTCCCTCTATGTCGGAGGTCGGGATGCGGTTGTCAGGGTGTCTATGGGTAGTATCGCTTGAGTTGATCCATGTTGGTAGGGGTTGAGAACTCTTGACCGTCTAGGTCGGTGATGATCATGGCGCCCCCCGAGAGTATTTTCTTAACGAGGTAGGAACCCGCCCAATTTGGTTTGAATTTCCCTCTAGGGTCAACGGGGAGGGGTGCTCTAATGGATTTGAATACTAAATCTCCTTCGTGTATGTTTCGGGATTTCACTCTTTTATTAAAGGCTCGTTGGATGCGTTGTTGGTAAGCTTGTACGTTGGATAAGGCATGTATCCTACGCTCGTCTAAGAGTACTAGCTCGTCATATCGTTTTTGGTTCCATTCTTCTTCGGGAATACCGCTCTCGGCTAATATCCTTAGTGACGGTATTTCTAGCTCTATTGGTTGGACAACTTCGGAACCGTAGGTTAGGTAATATGGTGTGGCTCCGGTGGGTGTTCGATAGGATGTTCGGTACCCCCATAATGTGAAGGGAATTTTGTTTGGTCAATCACTGTAGTTGTCTATCATTTTCTTAAGGATTGTGGTGATGTTTTGTTGGCTGCCTCTACGGCCCCATTTGTTTGTGGTCTATTGGTGAGGATTTGTGGTTTTAGATTTTGTATTTGTCTAGGAGATTTTGGGTGTCGGCCCTGAAGTGAGCCCCCTGGTCACTGATAATTTCGTGAGGTATACCATAGCGACAGATGATGTTATTTTGTAAGAATTTGACTACTTGTTTTGAGGTTAGTACGGTGTAAGAGGCGACTACCACCCATTTGGTGAAATAATCGACGACCACTAATATAAAGCAGTGTCCGCCGGTTCCGGATGGTTGTATTTTTCCTATGATGTCTATTCCCTAAGTAGAGAAAGGCCAGGGTGTGACTATAGTGTGTAGAGGATATGGCGGTAGGTGTTGGATGTTGGCAAATATTTGGCAATTGTGGCAGTGGCGAACGTGACGTCGACAGTCTGCCTCTAAGGTAATCCAGTAATAGTCTAGTCTCATTATTTTTCGGGCTAGTAGGTGTGCACTCATGTGGGGTCCGCACTCTCCATCATGTACCTCTTCCATGACTCTCTCGGATTGGTTTTTGTTTATGCACCTAAGGAGGACTCCTTGTGGGGTTCGTTTGTATAGTAGTCCTTGATTCAGGAGGTAATGGGTGGCTTCCATTCGTAGGGCTCTTTTGTTCTTGGTGTTAGTGTTGGGTGGATATGACCCGTGGGTTTTAAAGTCTAGGATTGCTTTGTACCAAGGTTCTTCGGGGTATCATCGGTTTCGAGGTTATGGACGTAGGCTGGTTGTTCGCTTCTCTCTACGCAGATAGGCATAGAGAAGAGGTGATCTGGCATGCTTATTAGTGAGGCTAGTTTGGATAACCCATTGGCGAATTGGTTTTCTTCGCGGGGTATGTGTATGAACTCGATTTCGGTGAATTCTCGAGATATTGTTTCCATTTTGGTTTGGTATGGGGTTAGGCTTTCGCTATAAACCTTCTAGGTACCCGTGGCTTGGTTGACTACTAAGGATGAATCTCCGTGTACTATAAGGTTTTTAACCCCTAGAGATATGGCTGCTTTTAGACCTATTAGGCAGGCTTTGTATTTGGCTATGTAGGGGAAGTTTAGTTGGATGGAGGTTCATTCGTTGCAAGCTTATTATTGTTCGGTTAGGGGGGGTCAGTGAAGGATTGAACCTAGGGTTGTTGTTCCCGATCTCTTTTTAGGATGAAGTTAATTGGGCCATTTGTGGTAGCCCCTGCGTTTTAGTCCATTGTCATCGATAAGTGGCATAGTGTCGGGTCTTTAAGCATTAAAGTAAACTGTTGAAAAAAGTTAAGCGATTGTCGAGGCATGTTTGTAAAAGAAAAGAGAGTTGTTTTATTAATAGATAGTAAAACGGGCTAGATGCCCGTGATTAAGTTTGTTTTGGGGAAGGTGGAGGACATGTTCCCTCGCACCTCCCTGGACTCGAAAAAGGAAAAAAACGTTATTATTATTATTATTATTTATAAGCCTAGGCCCTAGGATGAACTAGACTCTTACTAAGATCGGTCATGCCTCTAAGCATCGAGGCTTCCCCCAGGGAATAGCACCTTGATGGTGCCGCTTGTCTTCACTATCACGGACGTGGTCGTTTCGTGGCCAGCACTACCATCAACGGGCTATGGTGTCTGTGTCTTTACCAGAGGGAAGGTTCTGGCATCCACCAGGTTCTGGATGTCGTGTTTGAGGCGATCACAGTCTTCTGTATCGTGTCCCCTACCCTGATGATACAAGCAATAGGCACTGGGATCCCAATTCGCCTCCCGGGTTTCACGGGGTGGATCCGGGGTAGGGACGAGCTGGGATAATTGCCAGTCCTCGTTGGCAATTCTAAGGGCCTCGGCATATGTCATGCCCAGGTCGGTAAGGCTTCTAAAAGGGCATCCTCCAAGAGTTGGGACAAACCTAGCTGGCCCTAGTCTCATCCTGCCCTTAGGGATGAAAGGATTCTCTTCCACCTCCTCTTGAGGGAGGTTTCGTTTCCCATTGGCTGCGCTCTCAAGCTTGCCGAGCTGGAGCAAGATGTTGTCATGGGCGGCGGTTATTTGGGCCATGTTATTCTGAAGTTCCTTAACAAGCCCTAGCACTATGTTGAGTGGTTCGGTGTTGTCGTTGGAGGACATTTCTAGATCTGCGAAATAGGACTGAAGGTAAGGCTGAATCCACCAAACGATTTAGGGACTCGAGGAATGCTCGTAACTGAGCGACACGGGAACGAGACTTTTGACTCGCGTGTGTGTGCGGTCACTGGTTTAGGGACTCGGGGGCTTTAGACTCTTGGTGTATTTGGCGAAACGCCTATTAAGTTTTAGGTCTCGGTAGCGAGACGATTTGACACAAACCTCAGAGGTGAGGTTTAAAGAGGACTTCTCAAAATGAGACGACCCGAAATATAAGACCTCGAGTAGAGGTGATCCTTGTAACTAACACAGACAGTTAATCACACGGTTGTACGACGTAAGAATTTGATCGCGATCCCGGCTCAGGATCAAAAAATTTTGATATATGTTTCTTTTGAAAACGACCAATTCTTTGCAAAAAGAAAAAAAATTTGAAAAGGATGATTTGTAGAAATAGTGTAACGATGGTGTGACGACATCCTTTGTGACGTGAAGGTGTGTTGGAAGTCCGATGATAGCTAAAGTGTAAAGGTTTTTCTTTTGAAAGGAGTGTGGTTCTTTAGGGGAACCAGTTTTGAAAATGATGACGTGATGCTTTTATCGAGACTACGATTAATTAGTTAGTTCGATACTTGTGGTGGGTGTGGTGCTCGTGGTATAGCGTGAAGTCTAATGATGGTGTTTTAAATGTGTGGCTAAATCCTTATTAAGGGATTTAGGTGGTGAATAGTGTATTCAGAAAGCTCCTTTTTTTTTGAAAACTTTTAATACTAGCGGCCCACGTTCGTCAGTTGCGTTGACTAGCAATTAATAGTGGGAGGATGTATTGTAAAAAGTGTTTTTGAAAGTGTAACCGTTTTTGAGTTCCTTGACTTCATTAATTGAAGTTTTGGTTGCGTTAACGGTATGTGCGTAAGAACTTTTCTTTTTTTTGAAAATAGAAGATGTAACCGTTAGGGGTACCTTGATCCCATTGATCGGGAGTCTCGGTGGTATTAACGGTACTTGTTGTTGACGGGTTTTGCTTTGGCCAAGGCGATGACACTAAAAAAAACATTTTTTTTAAAGTGGTGAGTGTAAAGTTTGTCATGATAACGGCATCTAAAAATGTTTTTCCCTTTTTAGAAATCACGGTTTGACCGGAGTATTGGCGTTTAAAAGGTCGTTTTGAAAAGATGAGGTATCTTCGAAAACGGAGATGGGTGCGGTTGAATATGTTGGCATGGTTGAATCCATATTTTTAATGTTTTAATTGAGTTTTTTGCAAACACGGTACACATAACTAGGAATGCAAACACTCATGCAGGATGCAGAGACGGGTAGGTTAGGGTAGGCTACCGCCCACAAATAGTCTTTACTTAGGCGTTGACAAATCATTTAGGGAGACGAGTGTCATACCGTCCATTCGGAACTATCCGCTTATTATTCCCGCGGGGTACACGTTAGGCGGCCGGAGCGTCAATCGAAGATCTCTCCGCGTGTCCCTAAGGATCTTACCGCGAAGAGGTCGATTGGTCCTGATATCGGTTAGGGTGGGCTTTTTAGGGCCAAAACCTGTAGTGACCACAACTAGGAACTAGGAAATGAGCTTCACCGACCTCGTTCAAGTTACACCACCACTGGAAATTTGTTTCCAAATCCCCAGCGGAGTCGCCAAACTATGGACGTCTGTCCGCACCGCCCGGCGCCCCGCGCGGGACCGACCCAGTTTTTCATCGTGTGGCAGCGGCCACCCACGTGGCCCCCTCCCTGTCGGGGGCCGGTCCAATCTCGTGTATGGGGCGATGTTTTAGACCTCGATTCGGATGACGATCCGGACTTGTACTAGACGGGTGCGGGCACCCGTGTTTCCGTTTGGAATCGATCGAGTCGTGGTTGTAAATATTTAAAGGCTGATTCATTTGGTAAAGCAACCTTTTTAGTGAACTGAATTCGTTGCCGATTTGTGGAGTCGCCACCGAGTCAATTATGGGGACTCGGAAACCGTTCAAGTCAACTTTGATCCTTTGCCGGGTCAAAGCTGAGAGGCACGGGACCTAAAGATAAAGACTTGTACCCTTAAGCACTTCATGCCTGGAATGACTCTCATTGCCAATGGTTTCGGACATCCGGAAATTGTCGATTCTGAGTAAGAGGTGAGGGTACGTATTGGGAAGCCAACATCCGATAGATGTCAACACCCAATCCCGCCCGCACTATAGCGGCCTCTACTAATCAATCGGTGGGCTGATAACCTAGTTCTTTTCTTGCGGCGAAAATACTGTAACATCTGTTGTTTTCATCATATACCTTTTGCTACGTCGGTTGTTTAAGGACAAGTAAGTTTTGTCGTCAAAGTAATTGTGTTTACATTCTTTGCATGCGATTTCACGTGACAAGCAGGCCATGAAAAGATGCACGTAGGAGAGTAGAGAGTACTAGTATTATACGTATTAGCAAGTCAGTTTTAACGCGATAATACGGATATTAGTCGTTCTCGTGATATACCTTACCTGGTATTCTGCTTAAGATGCGTCGGTTTGGTATTAATAGAGATGCGTCGAACCTAGTAAGGCGAGCACCCGGACTAATACGGAACTCGACCATCAATTTGTTCAGTTTTAATTGTTTTACGTTTTGAATTCCGTGTTAAGTGAATCGTCACTAGGTTGTCATGCGAGTATACACTAAATGGGAAACGATGCATAGATAGTTGAGAACGGATCTCGGAATTACTCGGGTCTATTTAGTGTATTTTAGTATTTGTGGTTGAAGTTGGGATGTTACGTGTTTTAGTAGATGTTGCGGACCTAGTGTCCACATCTAGTGTTGTCGTAGTGCATAATAAAGGAAAGTACGAATATGGAAAGTTTTTTTAGTTGATAACCTAGTGACGATTCGACTTCAAAGGCGGATCCTCCTAGTGATTTCGGCAGAGCTCCTTACCGTTGACCCTTCCTGCGGCTACTCCAGCAGAGCTTCGTTACTATGGACTGATTCTGCGGCTGATCCGGCAGAGCTTCGCTACTAGGCTTGAGCTAGTCGAACACAGGCACCTCGGTATCGAGTGGGGTGCTCGAAGGTGAGGAGTAGTGTCGATGTCGCTTTTATCGGAACTACGATCGAGTGGATCGTTTGCCTCGGGTGTCGGAATGCGAGCCCTTAGCGAGAATGTGGAGGGGGAGAAGAGAGTTGAGATGTGTCGAATTAATGAGGTGAAGAGGGGTATTTATAGGTGTTTTTGACCCTCGTCACCCATATGGATGCCTGAGTTGAGGCGCACCAAGACTCAGGCGTCTGGGTTTAGGCGCGTGGTGTCTAAGACGCGTGAGGTGAGGCGGTTGGAATTTTGAAGATACGATTTTGATACTTTCCAAAACCGAGAGGGAGGAGTATAATTCATATCTTGGGGCCTAAGGTTTCCCCGTGTAACCCTAGCGTCGTGAGCTTGGTAGGCCTCGGGTGTGCATCCCGAGGTTCACTTGGCGCGATGCTGACTCGGTTTGAGTTTCGGGAACGAGTCGGGGTCTCTGTGTCAAAATTGACTCTAATTAGTGTCTATGCGACCGTAACGACACGACTAAGGCTGCCATCATGTTAGTTTAATTTTTCTGAGTAATTTATTTGATCCGTTCTATAGAAAAACTACCTAAAACATCACGAACCCGCGTCGTGTTGCAGTCCTATCGACATCGGGTGTTTGTTGGGCACTTCTGCAGCCACCAGGTTCAAATCTGGGTGTCTACAATACTTACCTTTCCTTTGTCAGAATTGGGAGAAAGTGCTAGATTCAATCCGCTTCACCAACAGTTGAAGAAGAGTCAACTGAAGTAGAAACCAGAAGTGGGTCTGAAATAGAACAACAAGTGCATTGCATAAACAGAAAGTCGATATTAACAATGATAACTAGTTGACGAAAATAAACAATGATAAAGTTTTTACTCGTATAAAGTTAAGTTATGTTGTAAGTGTCTTTTTAGCAAATATGGGTTTTTTTCTTGATTTAAAAAGAAAATGTGTAACGACAAGAATGCAAATATAATACGAAGTATACCTTCTAAACCGATGACTAGCCATATTTGAATCAAATTAAAGAAATGACGAGCAAACCCCAAGGAATAGCAACAAATTCACGTAATTTCCTATCAAGAAGCAGGCAAAAATATTGAAAAAAAAAAGTGCAAAAAAAAGTGGGAATCACATAATTTTCCCTCCATGTCACCATCCATTACTTAATGTTGGAACCGTTAGATCGTTTCAGGATAATATCTAGACCATTGTAAAGTAAAGAAGAAGGAAAATAATCGAGAGGATCCAAATTGCCTAATAATGTACGAGTAATATTTAATTATTTGTTGATATAACATGTATAGTACATTATCTAGTTGATTCGTTTGCCGAAATAGACCATTTGGGTCGGGTTAGGTCGAGACTTCACTTTGGGTGTTAGGCCGGGTTCAAGTCGAGTCAATTAAGCCTCTACACAAAAAGAATGGATAAAAAGGAAGAAGGATATTCATCCCTGGAAGGTTAAACATGCCAAAATGGAAGTCAATCCATTTCACAAGCTTATTCCACCAGTTTTACTCTGGATGAATAAAAACAGCATATAACTATCACTTTCACGATACCAGTTTTGAGAACCCCTGATTTTGGCCCATCATTATTATTTCACTCCACATAGTATCACAAGCTTCCAAAGATTTTTTAGTCCCTTGCTAATTTCTTAAACTCTGCGGACTGTCAAAATCCCGATACAACTTCTCTAGTACTCCGTATACATTTTCAAAAACAATGAATTACCTATAGACAACTAGATGCTGGACTACCCTGTGCCCACACGGGAACAACACTCGTAATATGATGTTTAAACACTAGGGGCTTAAAAACTAGATAGCCCTTGCAAGAATCGATATATTGGGTAAGTTGCGTCATCCAAAATAATGAGACCTCACCAATTACGGAATTTGATATGACTCTTTTCCTATCTCCCTCACTATTTGAACGAATCTTCATAAGTTGATTTAGACAGCTCAATAATCACATCCGAAAACATCGGAAAACATAACCGGAATCACCTATCACCTAATTAAATCAAAAATCAAATCACCTCACTGATTGATTTACGAAGAAAACATCAATCAATTAAAAAAAAATTACATCACTTATTGATTCAATCATTAACATTCATAATAATCGTGCAAAACACGAATCAACAACAACAACTACAATCAACAAACAAGAATCATCATTAAAATAATTAAAACTACCAGAAATTAAAAATCAAACAACAATAAACCGCAGATCCGATTGAGAATTAACAATACCACAAAAAGTACAAAAAGTGTGTGATAAATGTAGTTTGTAGTGCCTAAATTGCTGTGTTTTGGTCCCATTTCCTTGCGGAATCGCTCCTTGGGAGCGGTTCATGGGCTACTTATGCTTCCTCTTGCTCGTTTCAGGTTCCCGAGACCATTCATGAAGAGTTGGAGCGATTCCAACTCAATACATACACTTTTGGAGCCAACGAAGTGGAGGAATGATCACTCGATGCCTTGGATTCGACCCCGAGACCTTGGGACCCGATCCCGAGACCCGAGATTCGATGAGAAGTCCATGTGAAGCAAGGAGGAACCTTAAAGATCATATTGGAGGCCTACAAGACTCATCCCCGACGGGTATGGCCTCATCCCGTCCGGGATGAAGTGCACATTTTGCATAGCTTCTGTTTTGGACCCGTCCCGGTCGGGACGAACCCGTCCCGGTCGGGATCAGACCGTCCCGGTCGGGACCAATCCCGTCCCGGTCGGGACCAATGTGCTGTAGCCGCAACTCTTTAATTCATCCTCCCTCATTCTTATAACCTTATAAATACTCCCCTCTTGTATTGTTTAGAGAAGGATACCTTACCCTAGACTATCTTAAGCCTCTCTTTAACATTAAAACCTTAGATTTAGTTCTCCTATCATTAGTTTAACCTTCCTTTAATCTTTAGTTAATCTTTGTAATTAGTCTTGTATTAAGAAGATTCTTGAAGATTGTTCCAAGCTTGACAACCTTGGAGTTTTATTTGGGTTTCTTATTAATTCAAGTTCTCATCTTTTTCATCCTATTGTAGTGGGTATAATTTCTCTTCTCTTAATCTTTGTTTTATCATCAAGTTTTAATCATTGATTATTGTTTATTGTTCTTGATTGTTCATAATGAATGTTTTGATGTTTATAGTGTTGTTTTCTCTTATTGTTGTTATGATTAGTTTGATAATGAGTGAGTAGTCTTCTTGTGGGTTAGTAGGGGGATTAAGGGTAGATTATGGGTGATTAGGGCTTGATTAGGGGTAAAGGGTGAATCTTTGTTGTTAGTCACATATTGGGCACTCTATGTGTTTGTTGATATGCTTGTGTGAGTTGTAGTGGCCAATGCTTCTCATGCTAGTCTTCCTCTACTCATTGTTTGTCTAGTATGTGATTATGTTGAGAATAGTCGTTATACATAAAATATGGACTAGGGTTTAGACGCGAGAGCGCGAACCCACCTTGACATCGGTTTAAGTAGCGAGAGCCCGGACCGACTCTAGCAATTAGGAGACACCTACACCCTTGACCATCCCAATTACCCATCTACACTTATGAACCCGACCTAACCCACTTCCTTTCATATTTGATTTCATCTTCTTAGTTAGTCATCATTTCTCTAGTTCATTGTTTAGTTTGTATTTAGTTATTTCATTTAGCCTTGTTATAGCTAGTTTGTTATTAGCCTTGTTCACTCCTCTTCTCCTATCCTAGTTTGTCAATCATCATTTCTTTGTGTTTGTTTGTGACTTAGTCTCGTTTTTAGGCCGACCTAGTCTAGACCTTACAATACCGTCTCCGTGGATATCGACCCTACTTGCCCTAGCTACCCACTAGGAATAGTCGGTTATTTATTTGATCGGTTGGACCCGCAACAAATCCGACCATCAGCGTGAAACCCAGAAAAAAAATTAACGAACAATAGAAAACAAGCGTGATCGATGGAGCTTACTGAAGGAAGAGGTGATTGATTACTGTAGGGGATTGAAGGATTAACGGAGCTTCGGTTTTGAAGGATGATGGATTAGGATTGAAGGATCGAAGGATTGAAAACGTGACTTGAAGGATTAGGATGAAAGATGATGGATTAGGAGGATTGAAAACAGTCTCGAAGGATTTGGATTGAAGGATGATGAAGGTTGCATCATTTTTTTCATCTCGTTTTCATTTTTTCATTTCGTTTTCATTTTTTTAGTTTATCTGTACATATGGCTGCATCAAAAAATAAAAATGAAAATGAAAATGAAAATGAAGATGAAGATGAAGGCTCTAGAGTTTACTAGTCTAGAACTAATAGACATGGGTCACTACTTTATTAGTACTACATCAATATACATAGGTTTTTCATATGCTCTACATCTATTCATGTATTATAGACATAGGTTTTACTTTGATCTATGTCTATAATTTATAGACATGGGTTTTAATTTTGGCCTATGTATATTCTCTTTTATATACATAGGTTTTTAAATAACCTATGTCTATTAAAAATAGATGTGGGTTTCTCTTTTAACCTATGTCTATTAGGTCATGTCTATTACTAATTTTGTAGTAGTGCATTCGAAATTATTATGTTTCAGGTTCAATGATAAGCCATTTTTTGATTTGATTACTGACAATATAATCTGCAATTACGATGAACATGCTCTGAACTGGTCCGTTGCTTCGGCCCAGTTTAAGAAGAAGTGTTGGGATTGGTTTTGGGTTAGTTCTTTGCAATTGTTACCGTGTAAAAGTCTTATCTACTAGCTAACTCATTTCTAATACTATTTGAAAATCCAGAAAAGAGTCAAATTTGATCCTCAACACAGAAGACTGGTGTACGAATCTTGGCGATCAATCTTTACGGTTCGTCTGAAAGATCGTATACACACCGTGTATCGGGTAAAGCTGAACCACCCAAATGGATGAGAGGCGACCTCCACGCTTTGTTAACGGAGAGACCTAACGATGAGAAATTAAGGCTAAGGTCTCAAACGACTTCCACAAACCGTAAATTGGAAGCGGATGAGAAAGGAAAAGCACCGGCTACTCACATAATGGGTCGGAGGAATACCGTTCGAATGATGGACGAATTGTAAGTGAGAAATTAATTTTTACAAGTTAATTACTCACCGATTAAAGTGTAAGCTACTTACAGGTTACAAAGTTAATTTACAGAATTATGCATGTTATCCATGTAGGAAAAAGAAAAAAAATGAACCCCTAACGGCCATCGATTTATTCCAGAAATCCAAAAAACGTCCAATAAAAGGTTGGGTGAGAAAGAAAGCTACGAAATGATGGTAAGTGTTAGTTTGTAAGTATTTGTTATTTAGTTTTACTTAAAATGTTATATAGTTGGAAAAAAAATTGTTATTTGTTTTAATTTATTGTGGTTAAAATTTAACCATTCTTGTTTTGTAGGATTTGCTCATGATGAACTCAGTTCATATGCATATTTAGTCCCATTTTATCCTCCGTTTTAACCCGTTTAACATGGTTTTGGAATAGTTTTAGTAGTTTTTAACCATAATTTGTTATGCCGGGTATTTTGTTTATGTTTTGCAGGAAACATAGCAAATCGAGGAATTTAAAGCTACAAGTGAGGAATACAAGAGAAAACGAGCGAAGTCTGTGACCCGTCAGCCGAACCGGTCGGTATAACGCCAAACCGGTCGTTACAAGACCAAACCGATCGGTTTGAAGGCGAACCGGTCGGTATGATTATGAACCGGATGGTTCGTTGCACTTCAGTTGGACTTTCCTAATCTGCTGAGGAGTCCATGTTTTAACATAATTAATACTTTGCGGGATTATTCTATTAGGCTTTACTTAGTTTCCTAATTAGACTATTTGTAATAAGTATTTATACCCTCCTTGGGGTTAGGTTTAATTACACTTTTTTCATATTCAGAACTTTAGTTTAGACTTATTATTAGCATCGAAATTCTGCAATCTGACGCTCTTAGCGACTGAAATCAGTCGCTAATGGGACGTCTTAGCGACTGATTTCAGTCGCTAATTTTAGCGACTGAAATCAGTCGCGCGCCTGTTTTAGCGACTGAAATTAGTCGCTAAAAGCGACTAACTGTAGCCACAGATGCTTAGCGACTATTAACAGTCGCACGTCTCTTTTTAGCGACAGATGACAGTAGCTAAGCTCACTCGCCCAAGACTTTAACTCTTGTAGTGGTAATTGATATTTTTCCTCTTTCCCTTATTTTCATATTGATTTCTATCATCTTTAATTCTTTTATTGCTTTAACCTTTAATATGAGTGGTTAATTTATTCATCTAGGGTTGAAGGGGATCTATGTTATTGAATTGGGGATGTTAGCTTGATTATTTATTTGATTGATCATTCATATGTTATTGCCTTACTACTTGTCTTGTATCATAGTTTAATTAGTTTGAGACGTTGAACTAGTTGAATGTTTAGAAACCCGAACCAAGATCGAAAGTCTAGTAAGGGTAGACTTACAAGTAAGTGGGTAGGATAATCTGGTAAGTTGCGAGAGCCCGTCAGAATCTATCCTAAGGTTGACATAAGATCCGAGAGGCCGTGTCTTTGCCCTAAATAACTGTGATTGATTGATTAATTAACTTTACTCAATTTAATTGCATAGTGAACTGGATATTCCTAGATCTCTTTAATATTGTTAAAACCTCGTTAATTGATGCGCGCTGTCGCTGACACGCATGCAAACAATATTTTTAGTCCCAACTTACTACGTAGTAGCGGCCAGTCGACGTCGATCCACAGGGAGGCGGTTAAGTGCTATCGGTCAAGTCTAGTGTTGATTGTGATTGGGGTTGAGATGGGGGTTTTGGGACGAGAAGAGTGGGGGTTTTGGTACGAGAAGAGTTGAACTAATGCTAGCGAGTTAGACGGCTAAGCTAGAAACTATAATGGGAAAGGTGTTGGAGAGAGTCGGGATTCGGAAATTGGGGTCTAAGAGTCTCGGAATTGAGTTTTAGTCACAACGTCGATAAGGGAGAATGCCACCTTTCGGTTTCTTCACCCAACCCACCTATACCCGCTTTCGCGGCGAAAGGGTAAGCCTCAAGTTAATATAATTTCTACCCCGAGTTTCCCCATATTGATAGAAATGAGTCAAGGTCAATCTAGCTGTAGTCTAGGTCAACAAAGACACAAAAACCTCAAACTTGATAAATCAACAAGTGAACAACCCACCAACATCCCTCAATTCAAATAATCCAAATCCTCATCCCTAAATTCCCCAACAAGAAATCTACTCACTAATCAGAATGGAGAACAACAAAACATTAACTAAGGAGAAAATAACTAAAGCGTGCATACTAACTAGATCTAAAGAAACTAACAACCAAATGATAAGGAAACTACAATCTAACAAATAGCACTAAGGAGGAGAAATAAACTACCACACAAACTATGGAGAAACAAATAAAGGAGAGAGAAAAACGTAAACTAACTAATGAAGAGAGGGAGAGGAAAGAATTTACCAACTATGGACAAAACTAAAGAGGAAGATGAAGATTACATAAAAATTGAATCTTGAAAGGGATAATACAAGAACTTGTCACCAATTCTTGCAATACTCTTCAATCTTCAAAATAAAGCCCAAATCTTCAACAAAGATGATAACTTGATTGGAGAAATTAATCTAAAACTAATGGAAACTACTAATTCTATGGAGTTTTTCTACTATGTGAACTACTACTACTACTACTACTACTACTACTACTACTAAAGATTCACTACACTACTCCTACCCTAAGGAGGGAGGCACACTTAAGGCACAAGAATGAAATGAAAACCTAGGGTTAATATATATACTAACCCTTAATGGGTCACACTATTTAAGCCCATAATCCAATCCTTCTTCATTTAGTCTAGACCTTCACCCTTTGCATCTTCATGGGGCAAAACTTCACCCTGCGGTTGACGAGCTGACACCACCGGGTGAAATTTCACCCGGTGAGACTTTCTTCTCATTTTGCGATTTTTGGTGCTTTTCTCCATCGGGCGAAATTTCACCCGGTGGGCGAAATTTCGCCCGGTCAAATTCTCATCGGGTGAAATTTTGCTCTGTGACTTCAGAGGGCCATAACTCTCTCGTTTTAACTCCATTTGGGACGTGTGATATGTCGTTAGAAAGCTAAGAAGATAAGCTTTCACCTCCAACTGGAATCGCTTCGATCCGAGGTCTAGAACTCTAGATATATTCATTTGAAGTTCGACCTCTCCGGTGAAGATGCCCAATGGACTATAGTTTTTCCTTTTCGCTCAAGGTTTCACCTCTTGGGTTTGGACTTTGGATTTTAAGTTGTGTGCTTTGCTTTTCGGACGATATCCCTCTCTTTCATGCTCATAGAAGCTCGGACACGTTTTTGGTCGAAAATCCTATCAAAATAGACAGAAAACTACCAAAAACACGTAAAATGTAAAAGAGAGACTCTAATGCGAGAATTACTCAAAATACGGCGATAATCGCACTTTATTCTCGCAAAACAGAGGAAAAATGGGCTTAAATGGGAGGAAAAGCGGTCTAAATTTGACACACAACATTAATTTACATAATCGTATTAGTTTAGATCAACCTCTTATATTACCGGAATTAGAATAGTTTAGAATCGATTACAGATAATTTGCAATATTCATCCATCTCTCTGTGGTTCGACCCTTAGTTGTCGCTAGCTATTTATTAGTTGTTTGTTAGGTTTATTTTGATATAGGTGATATGACTTTAGCCTTATCAGCTCACGAGAAAGAGAAAGGAAAAGGAGTCTTGTAGACACCCGCATTTTGCCTGCTGGTGTCTATAGCAGTTCCCGACAAAACACCCGATGATGATCGGACGTAAACGTGACTTAATACGCTCGAATACGGACTCGGAACCAATAGTATCCGACGTGGGCATTTAGCAGAGTGCAAATCTCTCAAAATCGACCTCAAATCCAGGCCCAGTGGGCCGTTTCCAATAAAATGAGACTAATTTGGGTTAAAACCGTCACCGGAAATAAAACCGTCTTTTAGCGACCGAGTCAAAACCCGGTCAAAGTCGAATCCCGAGACGAACCAGCTTCACAATATGTCCAAATACACAAAATGAATCAAGTCACAACAACCAAATCATTCAAAAAAAGTCAACAAATCATTCCGAAAATATCTCATCCTAATTGATCCACTCGATCGAGTGGATTGACCCACTCGGTCGAGTGGAGCCTCAAAAAATGGACCAGATTCATTTTCAAAGGCACTCGACTGAGTGCACTAGGGCCACTCGATCGAGTGACCCTAGGTCGTGGGGTTCTCCTATAAATACCCCATCAACCCATCACATTGAAGGGACTTTTTTCCATCAGATTCTTCAGCCAACTTTACCTTCAAAAACCCTACATTTTTCAGCCATATCAAGTTACAAATCATCACCATTTTCGACATCACCATATACACATCCTCTCTACACACACACATACAATCAAAAACTCGAGATCAAAACTCGCCAAAGACCCGAGAGCAACCTCTCCCAAACCAATCACACCATAACTCCTCCTACATTCTCGACACTCCCGCGCACACGCCGCTACGTTACGAGTTCGTTTCCGAGATTAAGCATGTAGGTTGAGGGTGTAATTCAAATCCCGACATCTCTTTCTCCTTTCTCTTTTCTTTTTGATTATGTATATATATATGTATTATTATTATTATTATTATTACTAACCGCTAACACTAACATTTTAATTTCGTGTATACTAACTCTCTAATCTAACACTTTTATTTATCGCGATCTAACATTTTTTATTTATGTACCTAACACCTAACATTTAATTTTATCGTTTACTAATTTTTATCCTTTCGTCATTAACATATTAATACCGCGTATATATATATATATATATATATATATATATATATATATATATATATATATATATATATATATATATATATATATATATATATATATATATATATATATATATATATATAGAGGTAGGTTCAAATAAGGTCAGCAATTTTTTTAAGTCTATATTAAAGTTACATATGACATACGATAAAGTTGCATTTGTTCAAAATTGATATGTAGCTATAACATTCAGCACTTTTATCACTTCAAGTGATAAAGTGCAACTTTATCATTCATCTCGTGTAACTTTAACACTGGAACTTAGGAACTTAAAAAAGTTGTTGACCTTATTTGAACCTACCTCTATATATATATATATATATATATATAGAGGTAGGTTCAAATAAGGTCAACAATTTTTTTAAGTCTATATTAAAGTTACAGATGGCATACGTTAAAGTTGCATTTGTTCAAAATTGATATGTAACTATAACATTCAGCACTTTTGTCATTTCAAGTGATAAAGTGCAACTTTATCACTCATCTCGTGTAACTTTAAGCACATTTTGTGTAACTTTAACACTGGAACTTATGAACTTAAAAAAGTTGTTGACCTTATTTGAACCTACCTCTCTCTATATATATATATATATATATATATATATATATATATATATATATATATATATATATATATATATATATATATATATATATATATAGAGGTAGGTTCAAATAAGGTCAACAATTTTTTTAAGTCTATATTAAAGTTACAGATGGCATACGTTAAAGTTGCATTTGTTCAAAATTGATATGTAACTATAACATTCAGCACTTTTGTCATTTCAAGTGATAAAGTGCAACTTTATCACTCATCTCGTGTAACTTTAAGCACATTTTGTGTAACTTTAACACTGGAACTTATGAACTTAAAAAAGTTGTTGACCTTATTTGAACCTACCTCTCTATATATATATATATATATATAATATTATAATTCGGATCTTAACACGTTTGGCTACGACGATCATCCAAAGTCCGTTTAATCCCTTTACGAGTCACGACGGAGGTGGCACCCTTTCGAGGAGCGCCGCCCCAATGTACTCAAGGGCATAACGCGATCGTGATTGCTCATAGTTGAACGCGTAAGACTCCATTTCTAAGATTAGTACGAGATCCGTTGAGGCGAAAACCGACATCACATAATCCTTTAGGATTAGTATCGACGTCGTGACGCGGAGGACTATAATTTCGTCATTAATCAAACTTTTCAATCACATAATAGCATATTTCATAAAATCCCGATAACGGTCTCATAATCGTATAATACACGTTTATGACATCGAGAACCGAGTTGAATTTAAATAATGCAATATTTTTATTTAACTCGGTCAATTATCGAATTCAAACAAACAAAAATGAAACGAGCCATGCCTCGTACAGGGGGCAATCGATCGAGTGCCATGGGCCACTCGATCGAGTTGGACCCCAAAAAACTGGGCAGTAGCGGCTTCGAGTGTGCACTCGATCGAGTCCATGCCATGACTCGATCGAGTGGGTCCTGTAGCCCAGTAATCAGAGAATTTTAATGCAACATTCGAGCCTCGTCATTTTTTTACGACTTTTCGTCGACACGTGTAAAGTCAATCACGTAATTCTAATCTTCAAAACCCATGCATATCACTATCACTTAAAACGACTTTGATCGACGGTCTCGCACTATTAATCTTGTGTCGACGACTCTTTAGTCGTATCCGACACATGATTAATTTAGACTCTATTCCTCGATGTGATAAGTCGGGACAAGGCATCGGGATTCGGGATCGGGCTAGCCCCACGCCTAGGTTTCATATCTCCGCCCTTTGCTTAATACGCAATATAATGCGTAATTAATCGAAGTTCGTCCATTTGCACAACTTACGGTCTAGTTTATATTATACGGGTCCGTTTCTAGTTAACATTTGCCGCTTATAATTCAATTATTCTATTTTATTGTTCGTTGTATTGTGAATTCCGGGTTGTATTCCGCCCGTGTAATTTGTAATTTATTTACGAGTTTTCTGTTATTTGATGTTTGCCATTTATTTATTTAAATGAACATCGCATGCTAAATCACTTTGACGTGAATCAAGATGCATTAAATGACGTAGTTAATCAACAACTCGCATGCTTAGCCCAAAAACGCTGTTTGCATATCATTTAATCGTTTTACTAGCGCGCGCACACGAACACGAACGATGTCTTAGTAGAGGCCGCCATGTGCGGGCGGGGTTGGGTGTCCTTAGTGGGCTTCCCAACACGTACCCTCACCCCTTACTCAGAACCTTGGTTTCCGGATGCCCGAAACCATTGGCGCACGAGAGTCATTCTATATACGAAAGCCGATTTAAACGGTATCGATATTGCAATGCAAAGGGACGAGCCCCATAAACTCTGAAATCGAAGTGGGCCGTACTTTGTGTACAGCCCATGACGACATAGAGTGGGCTCGTATGGTTCCGAATAACCACAAAATTCGGCGGCGACTCCATTTTGACTTAAATTTCGAACCCGAGAACAATCTCACCACGAGATTCATTCGCCTACCCAAACCCGCGCGTGGCCGCGTCGGGGTGGACCTACGTCATGTCCACAATTTGGCGACTCCGCTGGGAATACCTGATGTACCACATGTCATCGAGGTTCCTGGGGTGAGACTCGAAGAGAAATCGTTCGTATATTAGTGTGCGCGCATTAGTTTAATGATTCATGCATAACCCAAATTTTCGCCCGGGCCGGTTACTTGTGACCGACGTCCCACTATACCACGGTGCATTCCTACATGGGTGCGCTAAAGACTTCGATGGCGGAACTCGTATGGGTTTTGTGGCATGTCCTAAGACCAAATCGGCTTAGGGAGTCTGTCCCCATTCACGAGAATGCCATCGTTGTTGGTATAGACCCTATTTTGACCGACCGAGACTTAGTGTAAAGCATACATAAGCGTCGTTGTAATGCTTGCTTGACTACGTGCTACTTGGTTTCCGTGTCATTTTTTTTCAAAAACCGTCATTTCAAAAATGCATCTTTCCAAAATACCAAATTTTGAAAAACCCGAAATGTTGTCCGTTTCAGGACCCGTCTTTTCAAAATATCCAATTTCGAAAACTCGGAATGCTGCCGAAATTTAGACTTACGATTTGACTCAAAATAGCCTATTTTCTAGCCGACATGCTGTCCATTTCAAAATTCGAATTTCTGATCCACCATTCGATTTTCGAATTTTCAAATTCCATTTCGATTTTCAAATTTCAAAATTCCATTTCGATTTTTTTTGTTCAGATCCTCGAGATGTGATTCTCGATTTTCAAATCTCCGAGATGCCGTTTTTGATTTTCAAATCTTCGGGATCTTATTTTCGATTTTCAAATTTTTGGAAATTTATTTTCGATATTCAAATTTTCAAAATTCCAAATATTCAACTTATCAAAAAAAAAACTCGGCCCTGTCGGCATGCTGCCAATTTCAAAAGACGGGATCGCCTCCTCAATTTTCAAAACGCGAAATTACTCGCAACCATTCTAATATTTCAAAATGCCCGGTCCTATTGGCCCACTGCCAATTTCAGGACTGTCCTCTCAATTTTCAAAATTCAATCATTTTTCAAAAACTTTCCTTATTATAGGACCTACCGTAATTCGTGTGTCGGGTCTTTTCGTAATACGTCGAAGGTCTTTAGTGTCGAAACTCCGTCGATCCTACATCACGGGTTTCTTCCCCATCCTAGTCCGCCTTTTTCTAAAGGCATAACCGACCAACACGAGTCATACACTCGTAAATGGAAAGTTCGTCTGAACACTTGAGTCCTAACTAGAAAGTCACACGCGATCTTTCCCTCCGACAGGACGGTCCCCACGACCTTTCCTAGGGGAATTTTGCCCGTCTTTCAACTCGTTAGTCGAGTCATCCCAATTCAAGTCCTTTAACTTTAGGGTCTACCCTAATCACAGGGTCTATCCTTATTCAAGTCAAGTCAAGGGTCTCTAGCGTCGAAACTCTGTCGATCTTATATCGCGAGTTTCTTCCCTTACCTCGTCTGCCTTCCCTCGAGGCCGAGTCAACCTTTTACAAGGCATAGCCCTGTAGCTAAAGGTTTGTGATCCTTACATCTAAGGGTCACTCGTCCGACACTCGAGTCTTAACAAAACCTTCAATCTCACTCGGGGGCTACCCTTCAGCAGAGCGATCAGTCACGGTTGCTCTAAAGGTCATGTCTTACACGTGTTATCTCACGTACCCCGCTTTTGAGTCACTTAGATGTCACACCATCTGAGTCCTACAAGAGTCCTTGGTCTCACTTGGGGGCTATTCTCCGACGGGGCGATTAATCACAATCACTCCGAGAATCGTACCCTACATATTTGTCTTAGGAGAGTCTAACCCGAGTCAAACCAGAGTTGTCTCTCCTCCCGCGCTATTTCCTATGCCTTGGTGTATTCAAGTTCCGAAGCAACATTTCTGATTACGTGGGTATTCTCGCAGAGGATGGCATCCACAACCGGGAATAGGGAGATGGAAAACACCATTAATGAACTGAAGGCTTTGCTAGAAACCATGGCTAGTAAGCAGGCCATGTTTGAAACCCAACTAGGGTTCATAAGAGCCGACCAAGAGGCCTTGGATGCTCGTCTAACTGTCGTTGAAGAACAAGACTTCAATTACGGGTCGGTAAATACTGGGCCATTTGCCAAACTGATCAGCACGGTGCGTGAGCTCGAACAACAGTTCCATGCCTCCCAAGAGAACAACATACGAGTTGAAAACTCCCGAGACTATACACCCATTAGTGAGAAACTACCAACAGATCTCAATCTAGAAGGGTTACCCATATTCGAAGGGACGGAGGATCCATTACTACACCTCCGAGCTTTCAAGGCGTTTATGGCGATTAAGGGGGTCAAAGCCGACATGTTCATCAATCTGTTCGGCACATCCCTCGGGAAATATCCAAAAGCCTAGTTCTATAGGATTAATACAAAAAGATTCCCCACTTGGGAAGATGTGGCTACCGAGTTCGCTAAAAACTATTCTGATAATACTGAACTTCAGACTACCATGCGGACTTTGGAAGTCATGGCCCAAGATCCAACAGAGGGTTTCACCAAATACCTTCAACGTTGGCGGGCTGAGAGTGTTAAGCTGGTAGACAAGCCCAGCGAGAAGACACTAGTATATGCATTCATCAACAACCTTCTACCCTCCTACCGCGTCCATCTTAGGTATGCCGGCATTTCAAACTTTGCAGTGCTTACCGAAATGGGCACTAGGATTGAAGACAATCTTCGACATAATGAAGATCTGGGTAAAGCTTCTACCGAAGGCTATACTGGACATCCATTTGAGTCCTTAGAAGCCGAAGATTACTGACAACCTCATCCCAGAGTCCAGATTTGATTTAAGTCCGAGTCTGAGTCCGAGTCTAGGATGTTCTATTTCTTTCAATTCCGATGTCAGAGTCAGAGTCAACTGTATTCTGTCCTCTTTCCAAAATTCAATAAAATCAACTTTTTCAATCTCTCCTATATGCTTCCTTATGTGTTTCCGAGAACATGATGAACACCATCATACACTGTGAGCACATGCACGTGACTATTATAGGCACATCTATAATGACTGCAGGAACTGAGGCCCGTGTTTTCCTTTACCTATTCCATGTCTGGTATAGAAAGCCACAAAACTACCCCTAGTAGGAGCAGTATCGAATCCTATGACAAATCTAGGTAATCTCCTAGTTTGGGTTCAAGACGGGAGGCAAGCCCATTTCCCACAATAAACACCCCTCCAATAAAACTGACCAATCCTTACCTTAGGCGTTAGTCTGACCAGAAGCAAAAAAAAAGAAGCATCGTGACTCTATGCCCAGCTCGGGACAGTACTCCCACCAAGCCTGCTCGGAATTATGATGAAAATACCAATATCCAAATACCATGCTTACCGTAGAGTACTCCATCGCGAGTTGCACTCACACAAACACCAACTAGGCTTACACCTTACAAAGGTTTAGCTCCAAAGCCTAATCCAACTGATAGGCCCAACCCCCGTATCCACCCACAACACCATAGGGGAGGATAGCTAAAAAAAACTGGACAAAAAAATCAAAAGTCCAAGGAAAAAGCAAAAGGGCCAAAACAAAAGAGCTGGCCATGATTATCAAAAAAAAGAGAACCCTCAACATCCCCGACCAGATACGGTCAATCCCTCGACCGGGGCACGGTCAACTCAAATGAAGAATCCCACGACCGGAGCTAAGAGGTCAACAAAAAAAAACAAAAAAAAACCCATGATCGTGGTCAACGGTCAGCTCAAGTGAAAGTCCCTTGACCGGGGTACGGTCAATTCAAAAATTATCGATGCCCATACCATCAAATAGGGAAGAAACAATCAAGTTGGTCAGCTAACACCACACTTAGCCTTCCCACATTGCAACCCTCAAGACCTTCTCGAGACCTAGGCTAAGAGACAGCCCAGAATTTTGAGGATTCAAGCTCCATAGGATACACCCTAACCATTAGGGCCAGACATGGAAATCAGATCCCGCATTATTAAACCTACCCCGATCGAAGTTCGAGTCATTTTTACTCGATTTCCCTCTTTCCTACCACATTACAATACCTTACCCTCTAAGCCTTAGCTCCACAAAATCGAGCTCCAGATTTCGAATCATCAAGGCCACTTGCGACCTAGCTCCACATTTCCAAAAACATCCAAACCAGTTACCAGCCCCAAACGCGGGAACTCTACTTGCGGTCGGCATAGAAAATGCCCAAATAGTTCACACCACCTCCGGGGGCTACCCCGAAGAACGCTCACAGTCACGGGATCAATATCCTAACTGTTTTACCCCTTTGATCAAGACATCATTGGGAATGCACCTAGCCTACACCATCGCTATGGCTAGTTACACACAAAGCCCTAATAAACTAGGCAACATAACATATCTTTCAATCCACTGAACTACGGCTTGGTTTGATTTCACTACACGTGGATACGTAGGCAGCCTTTCAACAAAGGCACAACCACCCACATTGACACAAGTTCAAAAAAGCACCATCATTCCTGTCACGACACTGTCATGTTCTCAACAGTTAGCTTTGTCGTCCTGGAGGCTTCTCTTAGACAGAAGTTCTCCATCCATTCACATAATCCAAATACTTTCAAAAATCTAGCCTTCTTTCTATAGAGTGTCCTAGTACTCGGCTCAGTCAAAGACGAGAATCTGTCAAGGACTCGAAGCAACACCCACTTTGGGAATGTACCCCAAAATCAATAATTCAAAAAAGCACTAGACTATAGCAATGCTACTGCTAAGCCTTGTCCTGCAGAAGCAGTCTCATTACAGACTATGACACATCCTTGCCTTTTCGACGTTCGACCGTGTTACCACTCGCCTAGGCTATGGAATAGCGCAGCTTAAGAGTCTTGTCATCTTAGGTGACCCACCCCCCTACCGAGTCGCGGTCCAACCCCTCGAGAGTCCAGTCGTGTCTGTCAACCCGTCCTGTCACGTCCAGAGTCGAGTCTGTCAGTATGCATCTCTCTTCAAATTTTTTACTTTGAAGTTTGCAAAACTTAGCCATTTGATAAAATCCATTTCAACAAGGTCAAATTTCAGTCTATTTAAACTGCAAATTTCTTTTCTACCCCTTTCAATTTTGAAAACCTATCTCCTAGCACGTGAATTGCTTTCAGGACTTCGATTTCAAAATGAAGCAAAAATCATTTTCCCCAGCGCAAGTCAGTCTATAGATGCTATCTGCATTTCCTATGTGTTATCTTGCTATTTGCTATGCCTGCCATTTTCTGCCTATGCATCTAACATTTCAGGTACCAACTAGTACTTCCCAACGGAACATCAAAGGCGGTGTTTCTCCTGGAATGCTACATCCAAAATGTGATGTGTCGGCATACGGGTACACCCAAGACTTCAGAAGCAAGTCCCCGCGCAGCTACTTTACTCCCCAGCATGAGTCGGTGTTTCACCTAGATATTACGTGCAAATACAGGTACACCTAGGACTTCAAAGGCAAGTCCGACTCCCCACGGAGCTATCGTTATCAGGACAGGTATGACCCCTTTTTCTTATGGCTGGCGAGCCCTTCACGCGAGTCTAATGGACTATAAACGACCCGACCGGAAGGCTGCCAGGTCGTAATCCTCGATTGGCCTGGTAGCTACTCTGACTTTCGCCTTGTCCAAGCCTCAGTCAGAGTGGGGGCTCTATAGACACCCGCATTTTGCCTGCTAGTGTCTATAGCAGTTCCCAACAAAACACTCGATGATGATCAGACGTAAACGTGACTTAATACGCTCGAATACGGACTCGGAATCAATAGTATCTGACGTGGGCATTTAGCAGAGTGCAAATCTCTCAAAACCGACCTCAAATCCAGGCCCAGTGGGCCGTTTCCAATAAAATGAGACTAATTTGGGTCAAAACCGTCACCGGAAATAAAACCGTCTTTTAGCGACCGAGTCAAAACCCGGTCAAAGTCAAATCCCGAGACAAACCAGCCTCACAATATGTCTAAATACACAAAATGAATCAAGTCACAACAACCAAATCATTCAAAAAAAGTCAACAAATCATTCCGAAAATATCTCATCCTAATTGATCCACTCGATCGAGTGGATTGACCCACTCGGTCGAGTGGAGCCTCAAAAAATGGACCAGATTCATTTTCAAAGGCACTCGACTGAGTGCACTAGGGCCACTCGATCGAGTGACCCTAGGTCGTGGGGTTCTCCTATAAATACCCCATCAACCCATCACATTGAAGGGACTTTTTTCCATCAGATTCTTCAGCCAACTTTACCTTCAAAAACCCTACATTTTTCAGCCATATCAAGTTACAAATCATCACCATTTTCGACATCACCATATACACATCCTCTCTACACACACACATACAATCAAAAACTCGAGATCAAAACTCGCCAAAGACCCGAGAGCAACCTCTCCTAAACCAAATCACACCATAACTCCTCCTACATTCTCGACACTCCCGCGCACACGCCGCTACGTTACGAGTTCGTTTCCGAGATTAAGCATGTAGGTTGAGGGTGTAATTCAAATCCCGACATCTCTTTCTCCTTTCTCTTTTCTTTTTGATTATGTATATATATATGTATTATTATTATTATTATTATTATTATTATTATTAGGGTTATTTAACAACAATAATACCAACTATAGAGCGTATTCTCAAAATAATATCAATTTTAATAAATCTGAGAATAATACGTATTATTGGAGTAGTTAAACAAGAGTAGTATAGGTGACCGGTTACCTGTAGAACCTTTCCACCTTCCTTTTTCATCTTTAATTTTATTTAACGGCAATAATACCAACTATAGAACGTCTTCCAAAAATAATTCCAATTTTAATAAATCAGAGAATAATACGTATTTTTGGAGTAGTTAAACCAGAATAGTATAGATGATCAGTTAGCGGTAAAACTCATTCACCTTCCTTGCTCGCCTTTAATTTATTTCATATTACTTCACTCCTTTTCACTCAGTGTACGGGGCATTAAATGTCATTCATGTCCTCCGTCTCCCTCTTCCTTCAAGTTTTCAACCTCACCAAATCTAGCTAACAATACAATCCTACAACAAAATCAACACGTTAATCTAAACGAAACATATATGAAAAAAACTAAAGAAGAATGAAGGGTAATGGAGAGAGAGAATGAAGGTGAGAACTAAGGAGAGGTAGACCTGACAAAATTGACCCGACTTGAATAAGCCAAACTGACTCCGACCCGACACCTGAATTGAAGACTTGATTTTGACCCGTAATCCGAATTAACCCGAGCTAACTCGAAACTGACCCAACTATTATTATAGAAAACGAGTCGATATCCCTAAAAAAGTTGAAAACAACAAACCCGAGAATGACTCGAACCCAAAATTATCTGACCCGACCCGAAGTTGACTAGATTATTATAACACAAAAGTGGTCCGACCTGAAGCTGACCCAACATGGTTCACCCGTTATCCAGGGCTAAGTAGGAGGATGGAGGATAAGTAGCAGGTTAAATATTAATAAGGTGACCTGATATAGCAGGTTATAAAGTCACTTATACTACTCTTGTTTAACTACTCCAATAATACGTATTATTCTCAGATTTATTGAAATTGGTATTATTTTGGGAAGACACCCTATAGTTGGTATTATTGTCGTTAAATAACCCTTATTATTATTATTATTATTACTAACCGCTAACACTAACATTTTAATTTTGTGTAAACTAACTCTCTAATCTAACACTTTTATTTATCGCGATCTAACATTTTTTATTTATTGTATCTAACACCTAACATTTAATTTTATCGTTTACTAATTTTTATCCTTTCGTCATTAACATATTAATACCGCGTATATATATATATATATATATATATATATATATATATATATATATATATATATATATATATATATATATATATATATATATATATATATATATATATATATATATATATATATATATATATATATATATATATATATATATATATATAATATTAAAATTCGGATCTTAACACGTTTGACTACGACGATCATCCAAAGTCCGTTTAATCCCTTTACGAGTCACGACGGAGGTGGCACCCTTTCGAGGAGCGCCGCCCCAATGTACTCAAGGGCATAACGCGATCGTGATTGCTCATATTTGAACGCGTAAGACTCCATTTCTAAGATTAGTACGAGATCCGTTGAGGCGAAAACCGACATCACATAATCCTTTAGGATTAGTATCGACGTCGTGACGCGGAGGACTATAATTTCGTCATTAATCAAACTTTTCAATCACATAATAGCATATTTCATAAAATCCCGATAACGGTCTCATAATCGTATAATACACGTTTATGACATCGAGAACCGAGTTGAATTTAAATAATGCAATATTTTTATTTAACTCGGTCAATTATCGAATTCAAACAAACAAAAATGAAACGAGCCATGCCTCGTACAGGGGGCACTCGATCGAGTGCCATGGGCCACTCGATCGAGTTGGACTCCAAAAAACTGGGCAGTAGCGGCTTCGAGTGTGCACTCGATCGAGTCCATGCCATGACTCAATCGAGTGGGTCCTGTAGCCCAGTAATCCGAGAGCTTTAATGCAACATTCGAGCCTCGTCATTTTTTTACGACTTTTCGTCGACACGTGTAAAGTCAATCACGTAATTCTAATCTTCAAAACCCATGCATATCACTATCACTTAAAACGACTTTGATCGACGGTCTCGCACTATTAATCTTGTGTCGACGACTCTTTAGTCGTATCCGACACATGATTAATTTAGACTCTATTCCTCGATGTGATAAGTCGGGACAAGGCATCGGGATTCGGGATCGGGCTAGCCCCACGCCTAGGTTTCATATCTCCGCCCTTTGCTTAATACGCAATATAATGCGTAATTAATCGAAGTTCGTCCATTTGCACAACTTACGGTCTAGCTTATATTATACGGGTCCGTTTCTAGTTAACATTTGCCGCTTATAATTCAATTATTCTATTTTATTGCTCGTTGTATTGTGAATTCCGGGTTGTATTCCGCCCGTGTAATTTGTAATTTATTTACGAGTTTTCTGTTATTTGATGTTTGCCATTTATTTATTTAAATGAACATCGCATGCTAAATCACTTTGACGTGAATCAAGATGCATTAAATGACGTAGTTAATCAACAACTCGCATGCTTAGCCCGAAAACGCTGTTTGCATATCATTTAATCGTTTTACTAGCGCGCGCACACGAACACGAACGATATCTTAGTAGAGGCCGCCATGTGCGGGCGGGGTTGGGTGTCCTTAGTGGGCTTCCCAACACGTACCCTCACCCCTTACTCAGAACCTTGGTTTCCGGATGCCCGAAACCATTGACGCACGAGAGTCATTCTATATACGAAAGTCGGTTTAAACGGTATCGATATTGCAATGCAAAGGGACGAGCCCCATAAACTCTGAAATCGAAGTGGACTGTACTTTGTGTACAGCCCATGACGACATAGAGTGGGCTCGTATGGTTCCGAATAACCACAAAATTCGGCGGCGATTCCATTTTGACTTAAATTTCGAACCCGAGAACAATCTCACCACGAGATTCATTCGCCTACCCAAACCCGCGCGTGGCCGCGTCGGGGTGGACCTACGTCATGTCCACAATTTGGCGACTCCGCTGGGGATACCTGATGTACCACATGTCATCGGGGTTCCTGGGGTGAGACTCGAAGAGAAATCGTTCGTATATTAGTGTGCGCATTAGTAACCACCTCTCACATGGGCACATAGGGGGTGGTTACAATTTTAATAACCACCTGTTATAGGAGCCGTCTCACGATAAATTATCGTGAGACGGTCTCATACAAGTTTTTGTGTTTAGATTCTGGGTTTGCTTTATTTTGTTCTAGGATGTTGATAGTTTGTGGTTATGATTGCTGAAATTAAGGAAGTTATGTTCTTTTTGCTTTAATTCATGTTTTACGGCACTGAAATGCTGATTTTCATATGAATTCCGAAATTTATTTACCGTCGGATGTTCATAATTGTTGTTTTGATTAGTG
Source organism: Agrostemma githago (assembly GCA_958450325.1). Classification (NCBI taxonomy): domain Eukaryota; kingdom Viridiplantae; phylum Streptophyta; class Magnoliopsida; order Caryophyllales; family Caryophyllaceae; genus Agrostemma; species Agrostemma githago. The sequence continues at coordinate 53,029,080 of OY288246.1, read as the reverse complement.
AAAATTGAGAAAGTTTGGTTCTTTTTTGCTTCAATCGATGTTTTACTTCACTAAAATGTTGATTGTTTGGTATGCATAATTGTAGAGTGTTCTTCAATTAATTTTGTTGTGAAAGAAAGAGAGAAGAGAAATAGAGGAGAGACAATAGAGGAAGAAGAATAAAAGAGGTAGTTTATTCATCCCATGAAAGGGTGTATATATATATATAGTACATAGTACATGCTACATTCTAGGGTTACATCATAATGGGCTATAATGCCCGATGAACATCCACATATTATTCCATAACACTCCCCCTTGGATGTATATCACGGAAAAACATGCCTCGTTAAAACCTTTACTAGAAAAACCCGGTGAGAAAAAACACTAGTAAAGGAAAAAGAGTACATCAATCTTCATACACGCATAACAGGCTGCCTCGTTAAAACCTTTCCATGGAAAATCCAGTGGAATAAAACCATGGCTTAGGAAAAAGAGTACAACACGTGCTTACTCCCCCTGATGATTACATAACTTGATATTTACTAAAATGATTCATGTCTTTATGGAGCTTAACGGCGTTGAAATGGATATGTCGCAACCGACAAACTTGGTATCTTCAATCAATAGGAATCTTTGATAAGTTCAGTATCATATTTCTTCGGAACTCGCAATCTGGACATAGTCATTCATGACTCTTTGATGTATAACCAAATATGTATCTCGTCATTAAAATTATGATGTTCATAACTATAGCGTATTAACACGTCTATAGCGCTACCTTGTTAAAAACCTTGATAAGAAAAACCCATTGGGACAAAAACCTAGTCGAAGGGAAAAAGAGTATAGCTAACATTATTTCTCAACTGATTATCTTCAGGAGAATCAATCAATCCGATTTTATCTTAAATAATAATTGATCTTTCTTGTCATTGTACGGATTGACATACTCATTGTAGCATTTCACTACATTATTTTCCAACTATTATGGCGCTTCTGGACCATAAAGTATTTTCACAGGACAAGAAATTTAATCATGTATGATTTCTCATACGCTCAAACTTCAAGCTGAGACAATGAAACCGTGCATTCACACCATATCACATGCATGTTGAATGCTCTCATAGATACACTTACGTGTAGAGGTTCATCTATATACTATATCATGAGTCCTTTAGGAACTCATTCGATCAACCACTGTCATGTGCTGATCATTTATAATATAAGCTCCTTCCCGGAGTACTTATCAATCTAGCAGTATGATCTTCTTTTAAACATATATCCTGCAATATATAACAATAATAATCTCGTGCATGCATGTAATACGAACAATGCCCTATAGCGTATATATTCTAAATTAATGCAATGATGTAATCTTGACTAATATGCAATGATAAAATAACTATATTACATGCACATGAGACTCAAACGGAAACTGTACAGTATATTCACCAATATTCATAATTGGATTGACTTCATGTCAATACGTGGACTTTAAGTCCATGAGCTCAATCTTTGAGTTAAGGATATGATTAAAGCGCAGTTCGTGAATGACAAATGGAGGATACGATTAAAGCGCAGTTCGTGAATGACAAATGGAAGGGGGGTCAATAAAATATTAGGTTAAGGATGCTTATGAGTCTCTTCACAGAAAAGGGACTAAGGTTACATGCGACAAACAGGTGTGATGTAGATGGGCGGTGCCTAAGCACAGGATGGTGGCTTGGTTGGCATATAGGGGTGCATTGGTAACCCGGACTAGACTAACTAGATTTGGGGTGCTCTAGTCTGATTTGTGTTGTATCTGTGAGCAGCATCAGGAACATATCTTACATTTATTCTTTGAATGTGGATATAGTAGAATACTTTTTGTGTTGCTTGAGGATTAGTTGGATACTAGACTCCCATCTTTGAGCCAAGATAGATTGAGGGGCTCTAGGCTCCAACGTAACATCATTCGGACTACCTTCAGTGTTGCAATTTATCATGTCTGGAGTCAACGGAACAAAAGCAGGATTGAGGGAGTTCTCTTAGCTCCTTTGATTATTTGTCGAAATATACAGAGGGAGATTAGGAGTAGATATCAATTTTTAATAAAAGGGTCCCTAAATTGTAAAGATCGCAAATGGATTGATGGCCTAGCCCTACACATGTCGTAGGAGGCATAACCTTGTAACATATTTTTTGGTTTGAAATATACTTACATTTACGCACAAAAAAAATTTATTAGTAGACTCAGTAAAAACATCAATGGTGTGGCCTCCCTCGCATTTATTACCAAAACCTGGTCCCCTCAAATACATTGCAACCAATTTAACTCCTGGCGTGAATACCATAAAAGGACCAATTTAACTTCTTGATTTTGAAGGTAAATTAATGACTGATACGGATGTGACACAACTTGCAATAGTAAAAATTGTCGAAAATTGCATCACTGTTACTGCACAAATGACGAGTATTTTCAGCTAGATTACCCTTTCGATTCAATCATAGTACAAATTGTCTAAAATTTCATCAAATGACAGTGTGTACGATTCCAATCTTGAAAGAATACGGTCCTGAAACCAAAGGCCAGGATCACCTTTTTCTTATATCGGGAGGATTGCATTTACTCAAAACATAATGCAATGGTCTACTAAAATTCGAGGCAGGGCACAAATCGACCCTCAAAATTTTTTGATAACATGTTATGTTTTTATTTCCAGAGTAACTGTGAAATCGAGAGGGGCTATTATAGCAAACTAAATGTCGAGAAGCAACCTTCTGGGGTCTTCGATCACGTCCTTGATGCGGCGCAAGAAGAGAACTGCCTCTCTTCCATCAATTAGCCTGTGGTCGTAAGTCAAAGCAACATACATCATCGGCCTGGGAACTACTTGACCCCTGACCACCATAGGACGGTTCACAATTGAGTGCATTCCCAAGATTGCTGACTACAAAAGTGGAATGGATAATATTAGGGCAAAACGAACAAGATTCCCAACCATTATACTACCTTGACCTCATTTATAAACCGTCCCTAGACCTGTCGACCAGGTCAGGTTGAATACGGTTGGGTTAGATCAAAATACGAGTCACGAATAGTTTGTCACCCAAGGAGAAGACAATACAGAACTAACAGATGCGGCAGGGTGAGTACGATTTCGGTGATCAACCAATGTCAATTCAGCCTTCAATCCCGCCTAATGCAAAGTACAAATGTTGAGTTTGACTTGCTAAAACCTACGACTCTACGAGTACTATTTTCAAGTGGATTCTATAATTCAAAAGATACAATTCATAGGACATAGACTTGGGGTAATTTCAATTTACATAAGGGATAGGTAATCAACATCCTACTTTTTATCGGAATTCAAAATCATTGAGCGGCCAGTTCCCTCATATTTCGATATAAGTGCAACACTCCTCATACTTCATGGCAATTCCCGATTCCTACAAGTCATTCTCTGGGGACAGCCAATCGACTGTGTCCAAGAAAGATGCACTAGTCTACATTGGTCGTCAATCAAGATATGGCAGAAATAAAAAGGAAAAGGCTAGAAAATCTGTGTACCTGTGGAGGGTTGATAATTGGTGTGCTAATAAGGCTTCCATAGACACCGCCATTGGATATGGTGAATGAGCCTCCAGCCATCTCATCAATTGATATTGTTCCGTCATTTGCCTTCTTGGCAAGAGAGTTAATCTCCTTCTCTATCTCAGCAAAATTCATCTTCTCAGCTCCCCGGACAACAGGAACCACAAGACCCTACACACCAATGACAATTATGTAAAACGGTTTATTGGATGCCTCGGAAAATAGATAAACAAAAAAGGGATTACATAAGAACCTTAGGCGTGCCCACAGCAATACTAATATCAATATAGTCTCTGTATATAATATCATCCCCATCGATGACAGCATTTACAATTGGTTGACTCTGAAGTCCACTCACTGCCGCCTAAATATATGCAACAAAACAACATTATCAGTTAGTTTCAGGTTCCTTTCAATAATTTTTTGTGTTTTAAGAAATAACTAATCAAGGTGTTCATAAGAGTACTTAGACTATGATTAAGCACTGACTTTAACGAATCCTGACATGAACCCCAACTTGACTCCATGCTTCTCAACAAAGGCATCTTTGTAATCAGAACGGAGCTTCATCAAGTTTGACCTGATACATAATGATGCACACATGAGGCAGGTAATACGACATCTAGCAAGAGCTATACATATTATATTATTATAGCCTTCTCACATTTTGAAGCTGTGAAACACTCCAATGAAAACATATTTCGCTATGGACCTTACAATAAATTTCCTAAAGTACTTTATGTTTAACAGAAATCAGATGTTTTTATATCCAAAAACTGTCCGATATAGAAACGTAGAGAGTAGTTTGTATTACCTACTATAGAAATTGATCAAAAATAACAGTAGGAAAAAAAAAAGGAAATGTAGTACAGTAATTCTTTCAAGGACAAAAATTGCGTCTTTCATACCACAACAAAAAGATTTTAAGAATAACATTTTTAAACTAAACTCAAAACAGCCATATATTTGAAAATGAATCCATACTCTTACCAAATATACTTACATATCAACTTCATTAAATGTAGTCAGCATGGCAAAAGTATTTTGAGAATCCTTCAAACGGTTTGCAACTCTTTTCCTCAGTCGAGTCATGGGAACCTGAAACATATCATAAATCTCATACAAAATATAAAAAAACAACTAATGTCTGATTCAAATTTTTATATCATAACAAATTAACATCATCAAGAAAGTATTATCAATTTTGAATGCGGAAACTAATCACTAAACTGCATGTGCCTCACAAAGCAGTCTATATCGCAAGGTTTCATATCTGATCCCACTTACCTCACCATAGGCAAAGACTCGAGAGACCCTTTTAGGCACTCTGGTAATGATTTTAAGGAATATTCCTTTAACTCATATCCAAACCAGGGCGGACCCAGCCTTGGGCCACTCGGGCTGTAGCCCAAGTAGAATTACGTGAAATAAAAAATGAGTGCACTGAAGCATAGCCTCTGTGGTATCTCAGTTGGTTGTGGAGTGCTCCTATCTACTATTGTTGTCCACTGTGCCAGGGTTCGATTCCTGGTGCTGTTATTTTTTTTTTTGATTTTTTTATTTTAGTGGTCATGCATTGGTTTGCTTTTATGTTTCTCTTTAGGTCTCGTTTAGTTACTTTCTACTTCCCGGAAAGTGTAAGATCTCATGAATTGTATTTCCGGGAAATTGTTTGGTTACCCCAAAATGAAAAAATGGGGAACTCAAACTTATCCCATGAGTTGTAATTCCTGTATGATATGGGAACTTGTTCACCAACCCCCTCGGTGAGTTGCACTTCCCACATCCCGGCTTCCTTAAAACACTTTTAACCCTTATATACTCGTATATTTTCCACTTTATAACCTTAATTTTTCACTTAACTCCTATCTACGGCTTCATCTCAACTCTTCATTTATTGCTTTCTTCTAAAAAAACATTGTTACCCGCCAAAATCATTCATGGTATGTCTTCTTTATATATTTTTGTCATTCTTTCTTGTTAATGCTTGCTATTAATCAATTAGAATAGTTGCTTATGTAACTCAGAAAGATTTTTTTTTAAAAAAATAATGTTTGTTCTTTTTTATGCTGATGATGTAATTTGGTTACAACTGTATATCAAGTGAAAGACAATTTCAAGTATTTCATAAGTTGCTATAAAAAAAATCATAAGTTTTATACTCTTATTAATAAAGGGCATAATAGTCTTTATAAACAAAATCATGGGAATTAGATCAAGACAACCAAACAAGATGCAGGAATTAAATTCATGGGAAGTGTGAATTCCAGAATGTCACCAAACAAATATTACAAATTCCCGGAAAGTTGATGTGGGAAGTAAATTCATGGGAAATGCAACTTCCTCTGGGAAATTAGTTCCCGGGTGAACCAAACGAGGTCTTACTTTCACTTTTGTTAATTCTCAGTTTTTCCAAATTATATATGGAGTATGTTCTTTCTTCAAGCCGATTAATTACTTAGTAATTATAGAATGTACTCCATAACATTTATCAATATTATGCAAAATTTAATTGTTACAAAAAAAAATAATCCAATATATTTATGTACCACTCTTTAAGACCTTTCTCATCGGGATTAATATCATCCATATCTCGATTATCTATATTATACATGACCATTTTTAATTGATAATTAGACCAAAATCAAGGTCACGTCATGTGTAAACGGGTAAAAAATCCAAATAATCCAAACTCGACCCATTTAAATCTTGTATCATGTTCATGTGTGTCGACCCACTTACATAAATGCGCCATCAAGTATTAACCCAAACCCAGCCCGACCCATGATTTTGCGTAGGTTTGTATCATTGTGTGTCCGCTCTACCGATAATATGTTTTAATATTTTCGAATACAGCCAGATACATCTCATTCCTGGGTCCGCCCGTGATCCAAACAACTCATTTCTTTTTGCACATATTGTAACAATCATATATTTAATTTAATAGTCTGTATGACATGATACAAAATAATAAAAACAAAAACAAAAATCTACTTAATCTATTCATATAGACAAATAAAACAAGATCCCACATGACTATTTTTTGTTATATATCGCAATGAATTTTGAAGATTTTCTTAATCAACCAATAGTGTCAAAATGAGAAATGTTTGTGTTAGGATATGCATGGAGGGAGTACTATTTTAACAGATAGACATACTGACCCTTCTCTCTCTATCCTTTGGAGGTAGTTGAGGTTCTGAAGGTGACGACTTTGTAGATGGAGGAGTGGACGGTTTAGGCGTGTCCCTCGGAGCTGAAGTTTCAGATTTGGGCTTTTCTTGGGGAGGGGCTTCAGCTTTTACCTTTTGCTCAACTGTTTTTTCCTTTTTCCCTGCTGAGGGTTCTGATGGAGCCACATGTGAGTCACCAGATCTTGAAATAATAGCGATTTTATACCCAGGCTCCACAGTATCGCCTACTTTGGCTACAAGCTGAGAATTGCAAACTAGACCCATTAATGTAAAGCTCACAAATGGACATCAGGAATTTCAAGATTCAGGGAAAATTTAGTGGATAAGAGAAAATTAGTCCACAATTTTACATACTTCCTGAATGATTCCAGCTTCAGGGCTAGCAACATCTATCGTGACCTGATTATTATACATGTGCAAATTAATTAAATCACTTCATGATGAGTGGAACTCAACAAAGTAATGATTCCTATGACTTAAAGATACCTTGTCTGTTTCAATTTGTGCTATCGGCTCATCAACTTCAACACGATCACCAGGATCTGCCAAATAAAAATAAGTTGCGTAAGACATAAAAGATTTTTAAAAAAAAAAAATATTCCCAGCTTAAGAACCTACGTTTCAAGAACGTGGCCAGAGTGCCATCAGTGACGGACTCCCCCATGAAAGGAACCACGGCTTCCACAACATCACCTGCATAAGAAAAATACTGCACTTCATAATACTGTGACTTAAGTTTGTGTAATAAACTGAAGATCATTCCAAGGACACCATATAACCTTCTGAAGAGTATAATCTGGTCCACATTTTTCTGGATGAATCTGTCTGAAAAGTAGATGCTACTTGTCTGCGAATACATGAATTATTAATAGAGGTTTTCATCAACAAAGCAGCGTCAGCTTAGAGAATAGCGTAATTCAGTATTTAAAGCTAAAAATTGATTAGAAGTAATGAAAAAAGGTAGGCGCGTGCCACAAACAAACCTTAGTGGGCTGTCGGTAGATGGATTACCTGTTATTGAAAACATTGATAGCTCGATTAATAAGAACAACTTATGATTGCTAGATGGAAATTGGAAAACAATTAGAAAATGGAAGTGACCAACCTATGCCCCCCTGTGAACTAAGGACTCTAACGATCTTTGACCCTCTTTTGAGCAACACAATCTACAACGAAAAAAAGGCACTTTGTCAGAAATACAGATTATCCATACTCCGTAGAGCATTTGTGCAAATACAAGAGCTTCCTATAAAACTAAATTGGGATGTAAAATAAGTTGAGCCCACTCGACGAGCCATTGCGATCAATTAACTCAAAGTTCGGCTAATGCTTAGTCATATCGAACTCTTAAGCCCAAGCCCCAAGCTTAATTACTACCCATATACACTAACAAGGAAGAGCGGGTGACAATTTCCCCTTTAGAGCTTGTTGGGATTGAGGGGTTCGGAGGAAAGGTAAGACACATAAAATCACTTATTTGTTTAGCAACAAAGGGTGGAGGAAATGGAGTGAGGGATTTGAACTTGTCCATTTTCTCTTCTCCAAGGCAAATCAAAATTTCAAGAACATATGAACGATTTGGAAGGGCAGTTGTATCCAAACATGCGTGCTTAATTCCCTTCCTCCTTTTCACTGCCTTCCATCCCAACTGTTCTCCCCCGTCTAGTCCCCTCTATTTTGCTATGAAACCAAGTCATTACTATCATATCATCCTATGTTCCTTCATAACTTTCCACTATTCGCCCTACCAATTACCCCAAATTCCAAACAAGATCATACTAGTAATTTCCACAGCCGAGAAATCAACCTAATCACTTCAAATTTCACACAAACGAAACTCATAATATTTAGCACTTCCAATTTCACACAAACCTCACACTAAACTAATAAAAATTATGACCTGACCATAAACACATTAATAGCTGAAAAATACCTCACTTCCCAAAGTAGCATAGCCACGAGAACCAAACACCTGCACCGAAGGTCCGTTACTTCCATAGAAATGGCGCCCAATCGCCTAGACACCACCAAATTAACAGCATCAGCACAATTCCACACAATCCGCTATTTCACACGCATAAATAACATCGCCAATACACGATAAACAACTACAGTAAGGAATCAGAGGCTTAACCGAGCTCGATATGACACTGTCTCGAACAATTTTCCTGCGTACAATTCCTAGCATCGTTCTCCTACAACAACCAATAATACAAAACACCGCAGAGAATTCAATCATCTACAAGCTAAATCCTTTTCATTTACTCAACTATCGCAACAACTGATTATTCATAAGTTGCAATTCAGCACATAAATTGAAATGCAGAAATCAACATCAAAAAACAATAAAAATCGACATTTTTTTATCCTTCTCGATGATGCTTCATACCTAAATTACAAAAGTAATACTACTTGAATCTAATTGATAAAACGAAGAAGTGGAAACTAATCAAAGACAGATCTAAATTGAATTTGATATAGGCGATAGAGAGAGAATGACCGACCTAATTGTCGGAATGAAGAATCGACGAAAATTTGGGCGGCTTTTTTTCTTGCAGGAGCGAGGAGATGCGAGAAGATGAAGGATCAGTTTATTTTAGTTTAGTTTAAATCGTACAAATTGCAGGATGACATAAAAAAGAGTTTTTTTTTTTGTCAAAAGATACTACTCCTCTCATTCTTTGAAAATTTGAATAAAAAGGGGCGTGTTTTTCCAGTGAATGAGAGGAAGTAATATTTAGAGGGCGTTTGGTTCGCGTGAAGGTACAGGGTTGGAATCAGAATCAAACCAGGGTGGTATGGGATTGAAAGTTGATTCCTCATACCTGGTGTTTGATTCGTTTTTTAAATGATCATGAATCAAATTAGAATTATAGTTTTGTAAAGTACTCCGTATTTAATAATCTAATTTTAAATATATAAAGCTTTATACGGTAATGTTATACGGAGAAATACAAAATAAAATAAAAATCAGTTAAAAAAAAGTAAAATAAATTTCATTAAGAAACTAGTTATTGGGAATATGAAATCTCAATTATATTTAATAATAATTTTGAAGATATTTTTTTTAGTATTTTTTTATTAGTTTTTCCAATAAAATATTTTAATTAAGATATTTTACAAAAAAAGAAAAAGGAAAAAAAATCGGAAAAATCAAATACGAGTACAAGTACTCTGATTCCAAGGTATGAGTTTCATACCCACCTCCTCCCTTGGGTATGAGAAACCCATACCTGGGAGGTTTGAGGTATGGGTATCAAACTCATACTTTTGTCAACCAAACAAGAGGTTAGATCTTCGGCAAAAAGATACCTATAATTTTATTTTATTTTGTCCAAAAACACCTTAAATTTACATTTCTGTGTTACAAGGCACCAAACACCAACTTCCGTAAAAAAACCATCAATATTGACGGTTCTCATTCTTTAATCTTCTTTCCCCAACCCTTAATCAAACTCAATTAACATTTCTTTCCCTATTTCTTTACATTACCTTTATTATCTCCCTTTCTCATTCTCTTTATTTCTCACAAGGCCACAATATTCTGTTATCCAAAATTCCTTTTATTCTCCCTTTAATTGAACCACACTTTTTTTTCTTCACTTTTGCATATTCTCAATTAACACGACATCTTAAAGTATTCGTCTTACATGATACACATAAAGAATGAAATACAAATGGTTACTAAAACCAAAAATGAATTGACAAAAAAAAGAGTAGCAAATGGTTATTCATAAATCGCAAATTTAAACACAAAAATTAGTGTTCTTAGTTTCTTACAACAGAAACTTCTATTCAGTAATAGTGTAGACACCCACATTTTGACTGTCAGGTGTCTATAGCAGCTTCCGAAAAACACTTGATGATGATCGGACGCAAACGTGCTTTAACGTACTCGAATATGGGCTCGAAATCAATGGAATTTGGCTTGGGCTTTTTACGGAGTACAAATTTCACAAAACCAACCTTAAAGTCAGGCCTAGTGGGTCATTTCGAGTCAAATAAGACTAATTTGGGTCGAATCCGACACCAGGGGCAAAACCGTCTTTTAGCGACCGAGTCAAAACTCGGTCAAAGATATTTTTCGAGACACACAAATCAACCGTGACATCTCATGAGTCCGGTTTGAGCTCAAACGCTACAAAAATCAGCCTCAAAAAATATTAAACAATTCCGTTAAGGGTAGAATTCGACCTCCAGTAGAAATCCTATCCGAACACCCAATCAAACACTCGACCGAGCATCAAATACTCGGCCGAGCAGCCTATTTCCAGCAAAATTTCGTGGCTTCTTTGCCAAGAAAAGAGAATTCTTGTTCCTCTCGACTTCTAACATTTCTTATCCGAACCGGTATTTCTTGTCGTCCAAGAAGTATACCTCTCCTAACCTCCTTTCCTATAAATAGGACCCTCTAGCATCACACAAAAGCTATCTACAACATTCACAATTCACACATTCATAAACATCGACACATCTACAATCTCGTAACATCCAAACATTCAACATATTATCGAAAGACTGATAGTGTAACCCGACTCCGACCAAAAACCGACCACCACTCGCCACCTTACACAACCCGAAACACCACCCTAAACTCACCCACATTATCTCGACGCTCCCGTGTCTAAGCCACATTCCGACGAGCCCTGTTCCGAGAAGACAAAGCATGTAGGTTGAGGGTATAAAATCAATCCCGTCTTCTCCCTTTTTCTTTTCCCTTCTCATGTCCTTTTCTTCTTTTGCGTCGTATCTTCGGTCCTTTTTTTATTATGGGTCATCATCGCATTTTTTTTACATAATATCGATACTATAAACTACTTTCATATAAAAACAACGTTCTTAAAATACGATATCGACTCTATAGTCAAATATCGTATCTAACAAGAACTAAATCAATCTCGTTGATGCTAAAAAAATCGTCACATGGTTTTAAAAATAAATATGACGATTCTAACGCGGAGAGAATTAACATTCTTTTCTTTTCATTCAATTTCTTTTCATTCAATTTCTTTTCAAAACGATTTTATAAAACTTTTTTTTTATAAAGATCATTCCGAATATTTGATATCGATTTCATAATCGAATATCGAATACGACAAATATCGAAAATACAAGTCGAGTATAAATTAGTCCATATTTATGCGCGATTTATTAAAACTAACAATTTTCGAAAAATCAAACCCGAGAGCAGCCCGTGACGCGAGCCGCACGCGTCTCGGGCGAGGCGCCTTCCCCCGCGAGTCGCACCCTTCCTAAGCGAGTCGCGCGGATTTCTGAAAACCGCGGCGGTTTTTTCTCATTTTTTCAGCATCGTTTCTTAAGAAAAATAGCGTCTTTCTCGGCATATTTCAAGTTTTCGATAAATATTTTTGACCTCGGTCAACACGTGCTTAATTAATCACGTGTCACAAACTTTTTTCAAACCATGCATAATATTTACATCTTTATTCAATTTGCAAACCGTTACTAACCCGTTTGTTCTTTGTTTCTTATTATTCATCGTTTGTTTTATTATACTAAAATGAACCTCGCATGCTAAAATACAACTTTGACGTTAACTTTTTAGATGCATTAAACGACTGAGCAAACACAATTTACATGTTTAGTCTAAAAATACTCTTTGCATATCATTCAACCGTCGAACTAACGCGCGTACACCAAAAACGAACGATATCTTAGTTAAGGCCGCTAAGTGCGGGCGGGGTTGGGTGTTCTTTGTGAACTTCCCAACACGTACCCTCACCCCTTACTCAGAACCATGGTTTCCGGATGTCCGAATCCATTGGCACACGAGAGTCATTCAATACCCGATTACCGATAATGTCGGTATCGGTATCACAATGCTAAGGGACGAACCCAATAAACTCTGAAATCGGAATGGGCTGTACTTTGTGCACGGCCCACTACGACATAGAGTGGGTTCGAACGTGCCCAAACTCCCACAAAGTTCGGTGGCGACTCCTACTTCGATTTAAATTTCAACTCGAGATCCATCTCACATGAGATTCACTCGCCTCCTCAAACCCGCGCGTGGCCGCGTCGGGGTGGACCTATGTCATGTCCACAATTTGGCGACTCCGCTGGAGATTCCTGATGTATCACTTGTCATCGGGGTTCCTAGGGTGAGACTCGAAAAGAAATCGTTCGATTAGTAATGTACGCGTTTTAGTTCAATGGTTCATGCATAACCCAAATCTTTCCCGGGCCGGTTACTTGTGACCGACGTCCCACTATACCACGGTGCATTCCTAAATGGGTGCACTAAAGACTTCAATGGCGGAACTCGCATGGGTTTTACGACATATTCTAAGACCAACTCGGCTTAGGAGGTTCGTCCTGATTTGTGAGAAAGCGATCGTTGTTGGTATAGACATTATTTCGACCGACCGAGACTTAGATTAAGAGCATACATGGTGTCATTATACTGTTTCCATGACTACGTGCTACTTGATTTACTTGTCATCTTTTTCGAAAAACCTTTATTTCAAAAAAAACTTGCATCTTTTCAAATCTATTCATTTTTCAAAACCCGGAAAGCTACCGAATTTAGGACTTATGATTTTTGACTCAAAATAGCCTATTTTTAGCCGGTATGTTTCCCGAACCTTATCAAAATTTTCGAAATTCCGACCCGATAATATTTTTCCGGTTTTCAAAAAAAATCGGGCCATCCGATCCGACTTTTTCAGGTTTTTCTAAATCCAAATTTCCCTTTTCAAAAACCTCCTCTTCTTAGGACTTCCCGTATTTAGTAGTGTCGGGTCTTATCACAAGTCTATAGCGTCGAAACTCCGTTGATCCTACATCATGAGTTTCTTCCCCATCCCAGTCCGCCTTATTTGTTAGGGCACGGCCCACCTTCGTAGGATGAACTCCTACAAAGGGAAGCCTATTTGCACATTCTAGTCCAAAGTCTGGGGAATTCTCACGTGGATCTTCCTTCGAACGGGACTAGGCCCACTTTGCCAAATCCTAAGGAAAGCCCACCGTCCATGAGTCACCCGTCTAGGAGTCGGTTTTCAGTCTTTTTCTCGTCTAGTCTTCTCTTTGCTCGGGATGTACTCTTTGATTCTAGGATCTGGTTCCGTTTCTGATTACACGGTATTCTTACATACACGCCACCCTTCACCCGAACCATGACGCAGCAAGCCATAGACGAGTTGAGGGCCTCATTGACCAAGCTGGAAAACATGATCACGACAATGAGAGGGGACCAGATCGCCATTCTTACCCGAGTAAGCGCTGTGGAGCAAGGAACTCTCAGTGGCAGTGTCGAAACCGATGGGCTTTTAGCTGAATTGGCCATCGCAGTCCACAAACTGCAGAAGCAGGTCCATCTGTCGACCCAAAACTCAATCCACACGGAGAATGCTCGAACCTATACACCCCTGACCGATGAACTGCCTGCCAATCTCAACCTGACGGGCCTGCCAATGTTCGAGGGTACTGAAGACCCGGTCCACCATATCCGGGCTTTCAAAGAGTTCATGGCCCTTAAGGGAGTTAAGTCCAACATGTTCAAGCATCTGTTTGCTTCTTCCCTCGAGAAGCACCAAAGAGCCTAGTACTACAGGCTCGATTCCAAGAAATACAAAACTTGGGATGACGTGGCAACGGAATTCGCTCGGAACTACGCCGACAACACGAAAATCTAAACCACAATGCGCACCCTGGAAGTGATGGCCCAGGAACCTAAGGAAGGATTCACGAAATACCTTCAGAGATGAAGAGCTGAGAACGTTAAGCTGGTCGATAAGCCCAACGAAAAAGTGTTGGTAGAGGCTTTTGTGAAGAATCTTCTCCCCTCTTACCGGGTCCATCTCCGGTACGCCATCATATCCAACTTCGCCACCCTAACCGAAATGGGGACGAGTATTGAAGATGGTCTGATATTAGAAAGCCTTACAAAGGCTTCTACCAAAGGTTATCAAGGGGCCAGCTCATCCACAAGCAAGCCCACGACTGCAGCTGCTACTCGCAGCATTTTCGACGAGGTCAATCTACTTGATACCCCGTCCAAGAAGAATGCCACACCTCGGGTATTCACCGACATAGGTACCACCTACGCAAACGCCTTACAAAGGCTGTCATCAAAAGGCCTGATCAACCCGATAGGCCCAACACCCGAAGTCCCAGTCGAGCGTCGCTCCAAGGCTTACAATGTTCAGGCCTATTGCCAATATCACCAGGGCAATGAGCACGATACCGAGAAATGTTGGAAGCTGAAGCACCTAATCCAAGATCTCATCGAAAGTGGAAAGATCCCTTTACCGGGAGGCAAGCCCAGTAATAAGGAAAATCCTTTAGCCACCCATGCCATTTTCTCCAGAGAAATTATCGACTGTTCACACCTCATTTCTCCATTTGTCCCGCAAATAAACGGGATTTGGTGCAACGACGAAGACGACGTCTACCTCACTAAAGGGGAAGATGTACCCATCACTCCCGAGGAGATCCAGAAGGTTAAGTCCAAAGCCTTAGCCACTAACCACCTTAGGGATATTCCTATCATCGCCGAACCAACTAGGGTGGAAGCCGCCCCCGAAGAGCCAACCACCGAAAAGGCTCTTGTGAAGCAGCTAAGCAAGACTCGAGTTGACCTCTCTATATGGCAACTCCTAGTTAGCTCACAGGAACATCGGGAGGCACTCACTAAGGCCCTCGATCAAGTCAAAATCAACTCCTCGGCTACTCCAGCCGAAATGGTAGCCACGGTCCTGCCTCACCTAAAAGGCAAGGCTAAAGAAGAAGGCCCACTAATTACCTTCTCCAATGCTGATCTACCATCATTTGGGCCTACCCACAACATGGCCCTCTACATCACGGTGATCTGCCATGGAAAGTACTTACCGATGACCCTAATAGACGATGGGTCCGCAGTCACCGTCCTCCCCTTGAGGACCGCTAAGGCCCTCGGCATCACCGAGGCCGACTACATTCCAACAGCTCAAACCATCCAGGCTTTCGACGGAAGCCCAAAATCGGTAGCTGGGGCCGTAAAACTTACCATCATAACCGGCCCAGTAGAAAAGGAGTTGGAATTTCAGGTGATTGATGTCACCTCTTCCTTCAACCTGCTCCTACGAAGACCATGGATCCACGCCGTCAAGGCGATATCTTCCACTCTACACCGAAAAATCAAGTTGCCCTTACACGATAGCATCATCACCTTGGAGGCAACATCTATGACTGTGGCTAACTGCAACACTTCAGGTCGCATGGATCTCTGGGGATTCGATTTCATAGGAATGATCGAAGACGAGTATCTCTTCCGACCCTACTTCACAGCTAGCATCGACAGGATGCTACAAAATATAGGGTATCTACCGGGGGCTACTTCCAGGCCGGATCTTCCCGCAGGAAAGGTTATTGAAGTCCTAGACAACGGGAGGTCTAAGTCGGGCTAGGATACACTATAACCCCAGAAAATATGGGCCAAATAGGAACTAACACTGTCACCTTTGTTACTCCAGTATTTTGGCCTATCCAAATGGGCCTATACCGGCCCAATTCCACGCACCTTAGGACCCACTTGGTCCAGGACTGCAACTTTATACCAGACGATATCTTCGCCCTTATCTAGTCCGAAGATGCTAAGAATGCTGAACCCGCGCTGGGACTACTTTTTGGGGAAGAGATCGCGGCCCCAGCACCAAAAGAAGAGCTGGTCAATCTCATCCTTCGCAGCCATAAGTTCGATCCGACTAAGCTAATCTCGGACGTAGGATCCGATAAGGAAAAGAGAGCCTGGAGGAAAACTGTCAAATGGACTGACAGTCAAGGAAGGACTTACAAGCTGATCGCTGGAGAAGGAGAAATGCCTGAATCTGAGTCTGAGTATGAGTCGGTGTCCGAGTCAGAGTCTGAGATCGAGTCTAGTGAGTCTGGTGCTAGGGTCACTCCTATAACTCCCCCTCTCCCTTTAGCTATTCCTGGTCCTCTGGGGTCTGTCCCGAGTACCTCATCTATCCCGCCGCTGACTAACGATCAGATGGAAGCTCTTTTCGAGCTTTTCTCTAAATTTATGAGCAATAATAACAACCGTTCTGCTTACGACTTGTCTCATTTTCAAAATACTTTCAATTTCAAAAATGTTTTATGCAATGACATTGAGAAACCCGACAAACAGGTATCCCTGCCTCCACATCTGGTCGAACAATTAGAGCAAATGGAATCCCGAAACCTGGTAATCGAAGAAACCGAGTCCATCAATGTGGGAACAACCTTAGAACCTCAGATACTCAAGATAAGGTTACCCTTAAATTCCCAGGAGAAACAGCAATTCACGAATCTCCTTCAAGAATTCAAAGACGTCTTCGCGTGGTCCTAAAAGGACATGCCGGGAATAGATCGCAAAATAGCCGAGCACCATATACCGATCAAGGACGGGTTCAAACCGGTAAAGCAGAAACTCCGCCGAATGAGGCCCGAATGGTCCCTTAAGGTCAAAAAGGAAGTCGACAAACAATTCAAAGCTGGCTTCATACGGGTATCCGAATATCCAGATTGGGTTGCAAACATCGTGCCGATTCCTAAAAAGGACGGTAAAGTACGTGTCTGTGTAGACTTTCGTGATCTTAACAAGGCGAGCCCGAAAGACAATTTCCCGTTACTACATATCGACATACTGGTGGATAACACAACTGATCATGCCCTTCTATCATTTATGGATGGGTATCCTGGGTACAACCAAATAAAAATGGCGGAAGAAGATATGGATAAGACCACCTTCATTACACCTTGGGATACTTATTGTTATACTGTTATGCCATTTGGTCTCATTAACGCCGGGGCCACATATCAACAAACTGCCACAACTTTATTACATGACATGATGCATAAAGAAGTGGAAGTGTATGTGGACGATATGATTGTCAAATCTAAAGACAGGGACGGTCACATCACTGCCCTAAGAAAATTCTTCACCCGACTGCGCAAGTACAACATGAGGTTAAACCCTCAAAAGTGCAGTTTCGGGGTAACATCTGGCAAATTACTAGGTCATATCGTTAGCCAACGTGGCATCGAAGTTGATCCAGCCAAAATCAAGGCCATCACCGAGATGCAACCTCCTAAAACCAAAAAAAAAAGAGGGTTTCTTGGGAAGGTCCAGTACATCAGCAGATTCATTTCAAAACTAACCATGGTATGTGAACCGATTTTCAAGAAACTGAAGATAGGAGAACGAATATTATGAGACGACAAATGTCAAGTGGCCTTCGATAGAATCAAGGAAATCTTATCCGCGCCACCAGTTCTGATGCCACCTCAATCCGGTTTGCCTTTGTCGTTATACCTTACAACGACTGAGACAGCCATGGGGGCTATGCTATCTCAAACGGTCAATTCCGAAGAACGAGCTATCTACTACATCAGCAAGAAGTTTTTAGAGTATGAATGCAAATACACCATGCTCGAAAAGACGTGTCTAGCTCTGGTTTGGGCCACAAAGAAGTTTCGGCACTATATGCTCAGCTATGAGGTGCAAGTACTATCTAAGATGGATCCAATCAAGTACCTTTTTGAAAAGCCCATCCTCAATGGCAGGATATCAAGATGGACCCTATGTTAGCAGAATTCGACCTAAAGTTCGTACCATTGAAAGCCATTAAAGGTCGGATAGTAGCCGAATTTCTCGCTGACAGTCCCGTGATTGAAGAAGGACACACCGACACTTGGTTCTTCCCAGATGAAGATATTTTCCATACTGATACCGAGACATGGGACTTATACTTCGACGGGGCATCTAATTTCCGAGGGTTCGGAGTAGGGATTCTTCTAATCTCACCAAAAGGAGAACATACTCCCGTCTCCATCAAACTAGACTTTGACGTTACTAATAATGCTGCTGAGTACGAAGCATGTATCCACGGGCTACGAGCCGCCGCCGACTTAGGGGTCACGAACCTCCGAGTACACGGTGATTCATCTCTGGTCATTAATCAAGCACTCCAAAAATGGAAGACTCGGAATGCTAATCTCGTGGCCTACCAGGCACGAGTAAGGGATCTCGAGAAATAATTCCAAAAGGTAGAGTATATATACCTGCTTCGGGAAGAAAATCAGTTCGCAGATGCACTCTCAAAACTGGCATCTTTACTAAATATTCCCGATCACTTGACCAGTATGCCGATTTGTGTCGAAAGACGATCCGAGCCGGCATACATCCACGACATCGAAGATATCGAGATACCCGATCCCGAGCCATGGTATCAAGCTGTGTTGACATACCTAACAAATGGGGAATATCCACCCGGGACCGACAACCGAGCCAGAAAAGCCTTACGAAGGCTGGCAACCCAATTCATCTGTACCGACGACGGGAAACTGTACAAAAAGGCAGCACAAGAGGCTCTTCTCCTATGTGTCGATAAAACTAAAGCTGAAAAAGTTATGGCTGAAGTACACGATGGCGAGTGCGGCCCACACATGAATGCCCAGATGTTAGTCCGAAAAATCATGAGGCTCGGATATTACTGGAATAGCATGGAAACCGATTGCCAGTTATACGTCAAGCATTGTCATAATTGTCAAATCTTCGCTAATATATAGCATATGCCACCATCCCTGTTATATACCATGACGTCACCCTGGCCATTTTCAACATGGGGAATCGACATAATCGGGAAGATAAATCCTTCGGGAGCAGGGGGACACTGCTTCATTTTGGTGGCTATCAACTATTTCACCAAATGGGTCGAAGCTGAGTCTTATCGCATTCTCAACGCCAAGCATGTCGCTAAATTCATCCAAAATAAGATAATATGCCGGTACGGGATCCCGCATGAATTTATCAGTGATCACGGGACCCATTTTCAAGCCGAGACGGCAGCCCTATTAACCAAGTATAAGATTCAAAGGCATACATCTTCACCTTACTGACCCCAAACCAATGGAGCGGTAGAAGCAGCTAATAAGACAATTGTCACCATACTAAAAAAGATGGCGGATAATTACCGAGACTGGCCCGATAAAATACCATTTGCACTTTGGGGGTATCGGACGTCAATCCGTACTGCAACCGGCGCAACACCGTATTACCTAACGTACGGGATGGAAGCAGTCCAGCCGGTCGAGTTGGAAGTACCGTCCCTCAGGATCTTACTCGAAAGTCAAGTACCTGAAGCCGACTGGGTTCGAGCACGATATGACTCGCTAGTCCTGTTAGACGAACGACGATCTCGTGCCCTCAATAATATACAAATATATCAGAAGAGGATTCAACGGGCCTTCAACAAAAGGGTGAGGCCCAGGAACATTAAAGAAGGGGATTTGGTTCTCAAGTCTGTTCGAGCTTTATTACCAGTAGACCCAAGGGGAAAATTCAAACCTAATTGGGCCGGGCCATATCTGGTGAAAAAGATTCTATCAGGCGGAGCTGTGATGCTGACGGACTTGGATGGGAACGAATTTGTCCATCCAACCAACCTAGACCAGTTAAAACGTTACTATCCTTAAGCCCTTTCTCAATGTCATTCGCAAAAGTTTATTAAAATCATTTTTCTAAAATAAACTTTCAAAAGCAAGTCAGAAGCTAGAATTATTTATTCTACTGTTATAAACATCTCGAACCATAGTCTTGGTGTATTTCAAGATTGCAAATTACTAAAAAATCTGAA
Organism: Agrostemma githago; assembly: GCA_958450325.1. Classification (NCBI taxonomy): domain Eukaryota; kingdom Viridiplantae; phylum Streptophyta; class Magnoliopsida; order Caryophyllales; family Caryophyllaceae; genus Agrostemma; species Agrostemma githago. The sequence continues at coordinate 53,008,711 of OY288246.1, read as the reverse complement.
CTACGTTTGGTTTGATTCCATTTATTATGGATACGTAGGCAGCCCCTCAAAAGGGCACAACCACTGCAATCGAGAAAAGAAAACAGGAACGGTTTTTAATAAATTTCCTTTATTTATTTCAAAAAAAAAATCCGATATACTCGGAAAATTACAAATTGTAAAAAATTCAAAAAAAAAAAACACGACACTAAAATAAATAGTAGTAATACTTAAATAATAAAAATCTAGAGGCTTGGCATTTAGGGCATCTTGCCCTTTCCCTTGTCTTTAGCCTCTTTTTCCGTCCACTGACGACGACGTGGAGGTGAGCGCTCCCGAATCATCAAGGGAACCTCCTTAGCCCGGGTTCGCTTCCTTGAACTCGAATCCTCAGCCACGTCAATCGGTCCTAGTCGGGCCCTCACCTTTTCTGGTAACCAGTCTCGTGGGCCCAATCTGTCTCGGACCGCTAGTCTCGGCCCAAGTCTTCCCTCCAAGTCGCTAGCACCAGTCTCTTTAGCTCGAGTCTTAGTTTTTGACTTAAGACCCGACTTCAGTTGGACGAGGGTAGCAGGAGTTTCCCCTTTATCAAAAAATCCCCTATTGTCCTTTACTGTTTCCCGACGAACCAAGTCAAAAGTCTCGTCGGTCTTCAAAGCTTTACGGGCCTCTTTAGACTCCTCGGAAGCCCATTTTCGGTATGCCTCGAAAACCCAAACGGTTTGACAAGGGCGGGGTATAGTCCATATGGCACGGGTAAACCAACGTTGTAGCCACGTGTCACACATAGCGTCCGTCAATTGGAGCTGAACGCTAATAATTGCTTCAGTCTCGGGGATCTGCTGAAACGAACCAAACTGCCTCAGGATGCGGTCTGGGTAGATATGGACAGTCCAGTCCAAGGACAAGATCACCAGATAGCGGGCTTTGTCTCTTTTGGCTAACCCCGTTAATTTTGAGAGGAACCACCAAATAACGGTCCATCTAATCAAGGGCCCACCATGGAATTTTAATTCTTCCTCCCAATAAGTCCGGTTTATATGATGACTCGAGCTTATTCGTCGCTTCCTTGAGCGAATCTGGCAACTACGATATTTGGGTATACTCACCGGGGGCTCTATGATCGACAAGCGTTCGGATAACCAGATCTGACAAAAAAAAGAAGAATTCAAAATTCAGGAAAATTCAAAAAATTCAAAAAAAAGAATTTTCGGAAAAATTTTAAAAAAGAATTTTCGAAAAAATTCGAAAAAAAAGAGAAGGAAAAATGTTCGAAAAAAAATTCAAAAAAAGAATTTTTCGGAAAATTCAGACAGATTTTCGGAAAAAAGGAAGAAAAACGAGGTCCAATACCTGCAAAAGGCGAGTACTTCCTGTCAATTGCCGATTTGGGTCAAGTCTTCTAGCATCAAGGCCCATAATAATCTCCCCAGTTGTCAGCCAAGCCGGGCTGTGGCCCGTCTCCATCTAGTCAACTATGCCAATTAGCCTGATTTCACCTAAGCACGAGTCAGCTTCCATTCTTTCTTCAAAGACATATCGGTGCAGCACTACTAGAAAATATGGCAAAGAAACCATCTTAAAATGCCCTAAGACACCATTTTGGAGATGATCTCCAGGTCAAAGGTGTCTTAGGGTAAGACACCGTGTGAGAAAAATTATTTCTTTGCTTATGTTTTAGAAACCAATTTTAAGAGATAAATGATTTCTTTGGTCCATGAGAAAGACACCTTTTGGGAAAGATAAATGATTTCTTATCTAAACTTAATAAACCATTTAAAGTAATTAAATGGTTTCTTTGCTTATCCTTAATAAACCATATAACACGCTTAAATGTTTTCTTTGCCTCTTAATAAAATGAATTTTCGAGATTTATTTTTTCTTTTTTCTTTTAATATTTTCGATAACTCAAAATTAAATGCGTGTACACCATTTTCAAGAAAATATCATAAATATATATATATATATTAATGCCAAAGTGTATAAAAATTTACACTGGGAGGAAAATTACATTGGAAACACAAAATAATATTGTATAACATCAATATCCCAAAAAAGTAAATATTTTCCAAAAAAATAAATATAAAAGAATCTAAATATCCAACTTCATCGATGAAACGACGTTCTAACCGATGTTACTCCTCATATCTGCGATGCTATCAGCTGCGTCGGACACCAAATAGTGATTTGCATTGCTGTGGACAAAAAAAATGGCATTAGTTCACTACCATATAACAGACCTTTTCCTTGAGTATATATAATCACTTTACAGTTTACGTCAAGAAAATTCAATCAATCTTAAAAATGAAACAGGGTAGATACCTTGTTGAAGGTGGGTAGATGATGATTGATTCGAGGAATGATGATGATTGAAGCATACGAAACGCAGAATCAATTCAGAAATGCTCCTGAAAAAAATCGTAATCGTTCACATAAGTCGACATACAGCATCCAAAAACAGTTCGACAAAATCAAGCTAGATTTAAATATAAAAATGTTTTAACATATTGTATGAAATCAAGTAGTGTATACCAGGGAAGTTCTTAGGGAAGAAAACGCACAATATTACATTTATGAATGCAATCCACATCCCAATAAACGAGACAGAACTTACGTGAGTATCATGGAATTGTAGACGGAATACGACTTGGACCCTAGTCTTCTCAATATCCCTCCTTGTATTTCTCAACATTCTTCGTGATCAGATCGTTATACAGGTCGAAACCATTGCATTCAACTTCAGCACTGCTCGATGTTCATCCAGATAACAGCGCATTTCAATCTGCTTAAACTGTTATAACCAACCAAACAAATTAAAAAGAAATCTAAGCAACTTCTCCTATTCCAGAACAATACACCTGTTTCTGTAGAAGAAGTAATAAAGAAATCAAATGGCAAATTCAAACCTTCCTTGTTCACAAGTCACAACTATATATTCTGATGAAGAAGAGGAGTTATAGCTGTAAGTTTGTAAGTGTGATAAAATGAAGGGATAATTAGCTCAAAGTTAGTAGTAGTAGTACAATGGGAGGAATGCAGTTGAAATAGGGAGAAATTAGGTGGAGTGAAATGGGGTAAATTAGTGTTGAAGTTGGGGACACAAAATGCATTGAAGTCGGACACTGTTAGAGTTCACCGGCTCCCACAGTAGTCAGAATTCAGTAATAAACATTCTCATATTCATTTCCAGAATTCAGTGATAAACATTCTCGTATTCTTGTATTCAGAATTCAGAAGTCGAAAACTTTCCAGGTGCCACTGTCGAGCTCCTGGACACAGAATATGGGGAGGAGTGACAATCTATCTTAAGCTCATCTAGTTCAGCAGACACATCTTTGGCTGATGCTCCACCAGCTTATTAGGTACTCCCAACTTTACATCCCAACTTTCGTAAACAATACTGAAGACACCACTTTTTAATCTTAGAGTTTAATTTCAGTCAAAACTATAAAAAGAGTATGCATCAAAACAACAAATATAATAAAAGTTAGGGCAAATTTTAACTAAAGTTTGTTTATAAAGACTCGATTTGGTGACTAGATAACATAGATCAGGATAAGGTAAACATAGCATTACCAAACGGTATCATGCTATTTACCAAATGATATCTTCGATCATTTAAAAAATCACCTGGTGATTAGCCTGATATTTGAATTAGCTTAAAACATATATATGCACATGAAAACTATCCACACGCTTTCCTAATTGAACAAGAGATAAGATTGGTAGTACGATCTAATTAAGATGAAAAACTACGATCTATCTTTTACGTGATATAAAGTATTACTGTATCTACTAGACTAAGACGACTGTAATAAGTTTAAATTTTTTTTATAATTATTGAGCTATGCAACAAAATTCTTTTCAGCTCATCCAACAAAAACTACATACATCCAATAGTCATCACAATTAAGTCAACTCCAAACACGGGAAACAAGCTACCTTACTTCATTTAGGACCCAAAACCAAGGACCATATACAAAATTATCACTCACCAATAAGTAAGCACCAGCAAACAGTAGACAATAATTGCAACAACCTAAACAGAGAATAGATGAAGAAGTCAGTTGATAAAATGTTGTTATAGAATTTGTCAAGAACACTCAATCACTCATACACAAATCAGAAACACCCATTCGACCCCGCTTTAGCAACATTTGTCAAGAACACTTCAAAATCCCGACATATAGCCATCACAATACTAATAATGAACATAGTGACAATGACGATAATCTAAAAAATGAGCATTTTAAACGAAATTGAAAAGTGCTCTCTTATTGGTCTTCCTTAAATGAGGTGCAGCAACTATGGCTGTGAGTCTAACTCTACGATCATTTGTGATGGTCAAATTGGATGATTTGGGGGACTAAGAGGACGAGAGTAATTAAGGTTTAGCATAAAAAACGATTTGACATCAGCTAATTAACATGAAATCAATAATTATTGTATGTCAATAGCATCGGTGGAATATATATTATCAAGTACGAAAGAGTCAAAGACAATACAATCTTAAGTTGAGGAATGAAACAATTCCAACTCCACCAATAAATTATCCAAAATCGGTGGAATAACATCAATCTACTATCCAAAATCTGCCAAACAAAATGAGAAGATTCAAACTCCGTACAAATCATCCAAATTCATCTTAAACGCAAAATCTCCCCACTGTTGGTAATACAGTAAACACAGTAATCACAAAATCGAAACATCCACGTCAAATTCATCTTAATCGTAACATATATGCACAATTTAATTCAATAATAATACGTAATATACGAGGCAACATGAATTGCTTTGGTTAGGGCAAATCAAAGATTGAAATAAGATGAAGGAAGTGTACCTAATGGATATAGGAATGAGAGAATACAAGACATCAGCAACTCCAGCAACAACAATGACGGAACCAGCTCCGTCGACGGCACCATTTCCTGCGTGCAACAACAAACCTCGCAGCATCAACACAGAAAAAGAAAGAAAAGGGAGAGCGAGGAGGCGCCGATGAAGCGAGGAAGCTCCGGTGAAGTGGGAGGCGCCGCTCGTGGAGGTTGGAACGCCGGTAGGGGAAGGCGCCGGTATAGTGGGTCGTCGGAAGAGGTGGGTAAAAGAGACAGGGTTAGGGGTGGGTCGATTTGGGGATAAGTACACAAATAATGAATGTAAATTTTATAAAGAAAGTTTTGTTTCATGTTCTGTCTAAGGAACCTTTCTTATTAGAATGGTTTCTTTGGTCTATACTTTTATCTAAGAAATCTTTTTTTTATTAAAATGATTTCTTTGTTCTATCTAACAAACCTTTGTTTATTAGAATGATTTCTTTGTTCTATTTAAGAAACCATCTAACTTTTATTAAAGGTTTCTTTGATCGAAGAAACCATTTTTGTATTTACATGGTTTCTTATTAATGGTTTCTTTTCCAATATTTGTAGTAGTGCAGCATGCAAAAGGCAAAGGCCCTACGCCTGTGGGTAGGAGTAATTCTTACGCCGTCGGAATTCATAAATTTATCAGCTAGGTCAAACAAGGAAACAGAATACCCCTTTACCATACGGGCCGTCTCAGCATGTGACAAACCCAAAAAATCCCTTAATCTCCTCCTTGGATCAGGATAAAACGGGGGAATGGCAGGACGAGCATTAGGGCACCAACCGCCTATAACTGCAATTTCTTCGGGAAGAGGACATATTTCTCCTCGAGGAAATGCGAAAACATGATGGGTAGTATCCCAAAAGGATAGACAAGCATCCAGGAAGTGCGAATCTACCCTAAGTCGCTGAAGCGGGAATAAAGAAACAATTCCCATTTGAGTTAGCTGAACTTTGTCTTCATCTCGAAAGTATTGGGCCCACGTCTGGAGTATCGCGGTCAGATGTTCGATACCCATAACAAGAACCTTTTTGTCTTAAAAAGTCTAAAGGATTTTAAGAAAGAAGAGAATATTTGGGTTTGAATATGAAGATTAAAGGGCAAGAACCCTCTATTTGTAGTAGAGAGAATCCTCTCCTAGTCACCTTAGGAATAGGGATTCTTATTTCTCCTAATTCACATAGGCATATAGGCCAAACCTAAGGACTTTAGGAATCCGCTTCAGAGTCTGATATAGGAGTCGAGTCATCCCGAGTACTCCTACTTTTTAGCAGAATCCAAACATTTTCAAAAAAAATCATTTCTTCAAAAATTCGAAATTTTCAAAATTGCTTCCCCAGCGTGAGTCGGTGTTTTGCCTAAATGTTACATACGATTAGCTATGTGTCAGCATACAGGTACACCCAAGACTACAGAAGCAAGATTATACAATTCTCCCCAGCGGAAAACACGGGATATGTCTGCAAACGGACACACCCAAGACTTTCTAGGCAGGTCCCCACGGAACTATCAGCGCTTATCCAGGTATGATTTCTATCTTAAGGCTGGCGAGCCCTTCACGCAAGTCCACTGGACTATAAACGACCCGATCGGAAGTCTGCCAGGTTTTAATCTACGATGGACCTGGTAGCTACTCTAACTTTTGCCTTGTACAAGCCTCAGTCAGAGTGGGGGCTCTGTAGACACCCACATTTTGACTGCCAGGTGTCTATAGCAGCTTCCGAAAAACACTCGATGATGATCGGACGCAAACGTGCTTTAACGTACTCGAATATGGGCTCGAAATCAATGGAATTTGGCTTGGGCTTTTTACGGAGTACAAATTTCACAAAACCAACCTCAAAATCAGGCCCAGTGGGTCATTTCGAGTCAAATAAGACTAATTTGGGTCGAATCCGACACCAGGGGCAAAACCGTCTTTTAGCGGCCGAGTCAAAACCCGGTCAAAGATATTTTTCGAGACACACAAATCAGCCGTGACATCTCATGAGTCCGGTTTGAGCTCAAACGCTACAAAAATCAGCCTCAAAAAATATTAAACAATTCCGTTAAGGGTAGAATTCGACCTCCAGTAGGAATCCTATCCGAACACCCGATCAAACACTCGACCGAGCATCAAATACTCGGCCGAGCAGCCTATTTCCAGCAAAATTCCGTGGCTTCTTTGCCAAGAAAAGAGAATTCTCGTTCCTCTCGACTTCTTACATTTCCTATCCGAACCGGTATTTCTTGTCGTCCAAGCAAGGATACCTCTCCTAACCTCCTTTCCTATAAATAGGACCCTCTAGCATCACACAAAAGCTATCTACGACATTCACAATTCACACATTCATAAACATCGACACATCTACAATCTCGTAACATCCAAACATCCAACATATTATCGAAAGACCGATAGTGTAACCCGACTCCGACCAAAAACCGACCACCACTCGCCACCTTACACAACCCGAAACACCACCCTAAACTCATCCACATTATCTCGACGCTCCCGTGTCTAAGCCACATTCCGACGAGCCCTGTTCCGAGAAGACAAAGCATGTAGGTTGAGGGTATAAAATCAATCCTGTCTTCTCCCTTTTTCTCTTCCCTTCTCACGTCCTTTTCTTCTTTTGCGTCGTATCTTCGGTCCTTTTTTTATTATGGGTCATCATCGCATTGTTTTTTACATAATATCGATACTATAAACTACTTTCATATAAAAATAACGTTCTTAAAATACGATATCGACTCTATAGTCAAATATCGTATCTAACAAGAACTAAATCAATCTCGTTGATGCTAAAAAAATCGTCACATGGTTTTAAAAATAAATATGACGATTCTAACGCGGAGAGAATTAACATTCTTTTCTTTTCATTCAATTTCTTTTCAAAACAATTTAATAAATTTTTTTTTTCTAAAGATCATTCCGAATATTTGATATCGATTTCATAATCGAATATCGAAAATACAAGTCGAGTATAAATTAGTCCATATTTATGCGCGATTTATTAAAACTAACGATTTTCAAAAAATCAAACCCGAGAGCAGCCCGTGACGCGAGTCGCATGCGTCCCGGGTGAGGCGCCTTCCCGCGCGAGTCGCGCCCTTCCCGGGCGAGTCGTGCGGATTTCAGAAAATCGCGACGTTTTTTTCTCATTTTTTGAGCATCGTTTCTTAAGAAAAATAGCGTCTTTCTCGGCATATTTCAAGTTTTCGATAAATATTTTTGACCTCGGTCAACACGTGCTTAATTCATCACGTGTCACAAACTTTTTTCAAACCATGCATAATATTTACATCTTTTATTCAATTTGCAAACTGTTATTAACCCGTTTGTTCTTTGTTTCTTATTATTCATCGTTTATTTTATTATACTAAAATGAACCTCGCATGCTAAAATACAACTTTGACGTTAATTTTTAGATGCATTAAACGACTTAGCAAACATAATTCACATGTTTAGTCTAAAAATACTCTTTGCATATCATTCAACCGTCGAACTAACGCGCGTACACCAAAAACGAACGATATCTTAGTAAAGGCCGCTAAGTGCGGGCGGGGTTGAGTGTTATTTGTGAACTTCCCAACACGTACCCTCACCCCTTACTCAGAACCATGGTTTCCGGATGTCCGAATCCATTGGCACACGAGAGTCATTCAATACCCGATTACCGATAATGTCGATATCGGTATCGCAATGCTAAGGGACGAACCCAATAAACTCTGATATCGGAATGGGTCCTACTTTGTGCACGGCCCACTACGACATAAAGTGGGTTCGAACGGGCCCGAACTCCCACAAAGTTTGGTGACGACTCCTACTTCGATTTAAATTTCAACTCGAGATCCATCTCACATGAGATTCATTCGCCTCCCCAAACCCGCGCGTGGCCGCTTCGGGGTGGACCTATGTCATGTCCACAAATAGCTCAAAAATTCGTCTAATAACCTCTAACACACATACCCCAAAATTATACTTGAAATTATACATAAAAATGAAGATTGAATTCAAAAATTTAATTTGTTGTTGATGACTTAATGATTAATTTACTTAAATGATAAGTTATGATTGAAAACTTATCGATTGAGCGAAAACTTGGTGGTTTTGACTTAAATAATGAAGATTGATTGAGATGCATGCAAATGAAGAGTAGCTAAGAACGATGATTTGATTAAAAAAGGAGTGTTGAATTAAGGAAAATGGCTGATTGAGTTTGATTAAGGAAGATGGTTGAATTAAAGAAAGATGGTTGATTGAGTTTTTTTTTTGGCACAAGTAAAACAAGTTCTAACAATCTTTCCGCGCTGTAATGGCTATTCCATGAGTTGATTAAGGGAGAATGGTTGGTTAATAGATGAAGGAAGATGATTAAAAGAAGAGGACCGTTAATATTAACGGTTTTTTGACGGAAATTGGGGTTTGGTGCCTTTCAACAAAGAAATGTAAATTTAAGGTGCTTTTTGGCAAAAAATAAAACTATAGGTGCCTTTTTTGAAGAAGACATAAATATTAGGTGCCTTTTGACAAAAAACCCTAAAAAAACATGTTACGTAGTCGATGACAAAGTAATGATTACATTACATCAATTCAAATCAAAATTACTGGGATCAAAATAAGTAATTCCCATAAATTATAGATTTAAGTTGGTTTCATATTAGAAGAATATACTCCTACAATGGTAATGTTAAATACTGCCCTAGAGTTAATATTATATATTATATATTAATAAAGCAGAAACTTTTCGAGCGATATGATTGATCTAAATTTTTTAATATATTTTTTAAGTTAAATAAAGAATATGAAAAATTGTATATGAAAAAAAAGCATACTTCACCTAAGACTCGATTTTCTTTAAATTTAAATAAATAATATAGAAATTTGTATAGAAAAAAAAGCAATCCTACTCCATTTAAGACTCAAAAAATTATCACTATATAAACCGACAATTATCATCTCAGTCTTTAAAAAACTCTGAAGATTATAAACTTAAGTAAAAATTATCCTACATAAAAAAATTATGATGAGGTGATGAAATTCTATATTATAATTAAGAACAATAATTCTTTCATACATATTGACTGACAATCTTTTATTTGAGTCTTAAAAAAATTCCTAAGATTATAAACTTAAGTAAAAATTATCCCATGTCAAAAACTTATGAAGAGGTGATAAATTCTATATTTAATAAGAGAAATCATCCGTTATATCAACCAAAAATTAAAAATTATCTTAAATTTTCTCAAATTCTAGGTAAATAATAGCAGTAATTCATTTTTAGATACAGAGTCTTAACCAATAATATTTTGAGTTTTAAAAAAAGATCATAAGATTATAAACTTAAGTAAAAAAAGATGATGAGGTGAGGTGATGAAATTCTTTATTAGAAATAAGAGTGATAATTCGTTTTTAGATATCAACAAACAGTCTTTTGAGTTTTAAAAAAAGTTCCCAAGATTATTAAGTTAAGTAAAAATTATCCACATCGAAAAATTATGACGAGTGATGAAATTCTGTATTATAAACAAGAGATAACATACGCTCTTAGATATCAACCAACAATCTTTTGAATCTTAAAAAAAACTTAAGAACAATCATTGTTCTTAGTTATCAATCAAAAATCTTTTGAATCTTAGAAAAAGCTCCGAAGATTATAAACTTGAGTAAAAATTATTCTCACATCAAAAAATTATGATGAAGTGATGGAATTTTATATTATAAATAAAAGCAATCATTCATTCTTAGATCGATCAACAATCTTTTAAGTCTTAAAAAAGCTCCTAACATTATAAACTTAAGTAATATTATCCCACATCGATAAATTATGATACAGTAATGAAATTCCATATTAATAAGAGCAATCATTTGTTCTTAGTTATCAACCAACACTTCAAAATTATCCCACATCGAAAAAATTATAATAGGTTGATGAAATTTTATATTATAAATTAAGATCAATCATTCGTTCTTATTATCAACCAACAATCTTTTGAGTCTTAAAAAAGCTCCTAAGATTATAAATTGAAATAAAAATTATCCATGTAAAAAATTACGATACTTTCGTATATATATTTGATGTTTTTTCAAACGATATGATTGGTCCGATTCATCAAAATTCGATTCAGAAAAATATCATAAATAATAAAGAAAATCAAGTAGAGAATCTTTTAATTATATATATATATATATATAATCCATTATATTAAGGGTTATTTAACAACAATAATACCAACTATAGGGCGTCTTCCCAAAATAATATCAATTTTAATAAATCTGAGAATAATACGTATTATTGGAGTAGTTAAACCAGTATAGGTGACCGGTTACCCGTACAACCCTTCCACCTTTCTTTTTCACCTTTAATTTTATTTAACGACAATAATATCAACTATAGAGCGTCCTCTGAAAATAATTCCAATTTTAATAAATTAGAGAATAATACGTATTTTTGGAGTAGTTAAACCAAAGTAGTAAAGATGACCAATTAGCGGTAGAACCCGTTCACATTCCTTTTTTTGCCTTTAATTTATTTCATATTACTTCATTCCTTTTCACTTACTCAGTGTACGGGGAATTAAACGTCATTAATGTTCCTCGTCTTCCTCTTCCTTCAAGTCTTCAATCTGACCAAATCTAGCTAACAACACAATCCTACACCAAAATCAACACGTTATTCTAAACGAAACGTATAGGAAAAAAACTGAAGAAGGATGAAGGGTAATGGAGAAAGAGGATGAAGGAGAGAACGAGGAGTAGACCTGACAAAACTGACCCGACCAGAATAAGCCAAACTGAACCCGACTCGACACCCAAATTGAAGACCTGATTTTGACTCGTTATCCGAATTGACCTGAGCTAACCCGAAACTGACTCGACTATTATTATAGAAAACGAGTCGATATCCCTAAAAATGTTGAAAACAACAAACCCGAGAATGACCCAAACCCGAAATTATCTGACTCGACCCGAAGTCAACCCGATTATTAGAACCCGAAAGTGCCCTGACCTGAAGCTGACCCGACACGGTTCACTCGTTATCTAGGTCTAAGGAGGATGATGGAGGATAAGTAGCAGGTAAAATATTAATTAGGTAACCTGATGTAGTAGGTTATAAAGTCACTTATACTACTCTTGTTTAACTATTTCAAGAATACATATTATTCTCAGATTTATTGAAATTCGTATTATTTTGGGAAGACGCCCTATAGTTGGTATTGTTGTCGTTAAATAACTCTTATATTAATGTGATATTTTACCATTTAAAGTAAAAACTTTTAAGTTTCATTTAACAAAAAATTATCATAACAAAAATATACAAATGAAATAGTTAGATTTCGTGGTAAACAATGCTTTCATTAGAATATAAATATCATACTCCGTATTATTTAATCGAAAAAGTGGTCGAATCTATTATTATATATACAAAAAAAAGTAAAATTATCTCACTTCGAAAAATTATAATGAAGTGATAGAATTCTATTATATAAATAAGAGTTATGTTTCGTGCTTAGATATCAACAAAAAAATATTTTTAAGTCTTAAAAAGGACTGTTAAGAGTATAAACCAAAAATATTTTAAATTTTAAAAAGGGCTCTTAATAATATAAACTTAAGTTAAATTGTCTCACATTGAAGAATGATTAATTCTATAAATAAGAGTAATCATTCGTACTTAGATATAAAAAAAAAAATCTTTTTAAGTCTTAAAAAGAGTGCTCTTATGAATATAAACTTAAGTTAAATTGTCTCACATTGAAAAATTATAATATAATGTGATAGAATTCTATTATATTACTCCCTCCGTTCAAGTCGAAGCTATCATTTGTTTCTAACACAAGTTTTAAGAAACCGATTGTTTATTATTAAAGGTACAAATGTGTAAAGGTTATTAAATATTTGTTTAATATTAAACTACCTTTTTACCCGTGTGCTACACAAGTGACGTAAAAATTGTATTGAAAATAAATTACATATAATTAAGTATTTAATTTGTTTATATATACTTTTTATCTCTAATATAACATATTAGCCTACATAAATAAGAATGTTAAAAAGTACATACAACTCCCCGATATGTGGGAATGCAAAAAAAAAACTTTTAGCTCCCCGATATTTTGACCTATCCTGACCTAAAAATCGTATAAAATCAATACATACAATTGTACAAATTCTTACTTTTCAACCCATAATATGCATGGGCAATGATTTATCTGAACGCAAAATATCTAAACTGAAGTTCACCCTCGCTTCTAACCATTTTCTTAAGTTTATACTCAGGTATAATAAACTTGATACATGATGTATATATAAGAAACCCGTAACGTACCTTGGCATAAATAATACATTGCGCCACAATAAGATACCCATAATTCTTTTTAGGCCTTGTTTGGTTACTCTTTCACTTTTCGGTAAGTGAAAGATCCAATGAAATACAATTTGAGGGAGTTGTTTGGTTACCCAAAAGTGAAAAATTGGGGGAACTCAAACTTCCACCATCAACCATCAGTTACACTTTCTAGATGATGTGGGAACTTGCTCACCAAGCCCCCCCTTGGTGAGTTGCACTTCCCACATCCCGACTAATGTCAATGACTTTTTTACCCTTATGCACTCATCATATTTCTCACTTTCAACTCTTCATCTTTATAATCATTTTTTTTTTACTTAATTCCTTTTTTTTAATAGTATAATAAGTTGATTAATGAACCAATATTTTTATTACGCTATTTATTACAGAGTCATAAAAACAACGATCAATAATCAATCTAACACCATTATTCCATCTTTATCATATTGCAATGAAATACAACTAAATATACTTATTTGGACAACTAAGTGATGCACAAATCTGTCTATTTTATTAGACTAAAATCATACAAAGTACTCCCTTCGTTCCTTTCGGTTGTCTGCATTACTTTTTCACACTTGTCAATGCACGTTTTCTTTTGTCTATATCTTTAGTTACGTATTTCTAAAAATTATAAAAAATTAATATTTATAACGTACTCAATTAGACAATTTAAACAAGATCCCACATGACTATATTTTATCTTATATATTAAAAGTTACATTGACGATTTCACTCACCTATGAATAATGCACAAAAAGCAAACGCAATCAACCAAATGGAATGGAGGGAGTAGTAAACTACAAAATCTAATTAACTGATACCAAATGAATGATTGTCGTTTGATTTTTTTATAAGTGTGGATAACATTAGTTAGAAGGACGATAGCATTATATTCCGTATAATTAATGCAATTGATCAACTATTTTGATGCTTACTAATTAACTCCAATATTAAATTGAGACATATGTATAAATATAGATATTACATGGATATTTTAAAGTGCCTATATGAATCAGGTTTGGGTTACCATAATTATTCAATTAAGACCATAATTAATATTAATATATTCATCAATACTCATAATTAGTCAATAATAAAAATATTATATTAACAAATGGTAATGTCAAATTAATGTGATAATTGATATAAAATTAGTGATTTAATACTTTTTTCCACCCCGGTCATCTGTTTAACATTTATATTATTTGTGAGATATATTTTAATCAAAAGTAAATAAATGACTAAGATCGGAGTAGTATAACTTAATTATTTCTTTTGGTTTTAAATAAAAATTGTTGCTTAATAATGTTCATTAAAGAAGTTCTTCAAAAATGGATAATTTAGTGGACATTAACAAAATTTTGGTTTTGAACTCCAATGTTTAATTTACAATTAATTAATGACAATAATATATGATAAAGATTAATAATATCTAAAAGTTAACTATAAAATTTGGTTAGTATAAAAAATCAGAAAAACGTGATATTGTAAAATATGAGTACATACTGACTGAGATAATTTATCTCTATATTTAAATTTATTTCCATAGTTTTCGTATTTAATTGAAAATCATATATTATATTGAAATTTGGTTATTATAAAAAAAATAATACAAGCTTTGATGCCGTAACTAAAGTTCAAAAAGTAATTACATAAGAATAGATTATAAAATTTGGTTGGTATAAAAAAACCAGAAAACCTGTTATCGTAACGTATTTGATTATTTATTTGTTTAAATTATGATTAAAATGTCGTTAATAAGGTAATGAAATAATGAATGATTATTGGTAATTCACGTAATTGTAAGTTTTACTTTTAGTGTATTGTTTATAAATATTATTCTGTACTACGTATCTAATTGATAATCTATTAATTTTTCATATTTAATTGAGTAATTTTTGTTTCAAAGTTGATTATATTTTTCCTAAATTTTTCCATGATAGTTAAATAAAAATGTTTTTTTATATCATGAAAACAATACTCGCAAAATACGGAGTACATAACTTTACTCCATAATATTTTACTCTGTAGTTTAAAAAATATTTTATTACATTAAAAAAAAAATAGATATAATTTTAAATCAAAATTTTAAAGTATTTTATATACTTTTTGGGTCTCTCACTTTTTCCCATTGTAAATAAGTGTACAAGTACGCACTTGACTTTATAGTTTGTTGACACTTATATTTTGTTATAAAAGAAAATTATGTATCATAAATATCTATTTTTTTAATAGTCTCTTACCTAGTTGTTTTTTTATTAAAGTATTTTTGGTCTAATTCTCCATAATTATTTAGGTTGCTTTTAATTTAGATTTTATGATTATATGAAGTTAATTAATAATTCATTTGTTTCCATATTGAGATAAGAGTGTTTTGAAGGGGAAAAAAATCACAAGAGCTTGACACCTCACCATATTCCAAGCAATCTTTATTCTCTTAGTAGAAGAGGGATGCCAATTTTGTATGGTGATGACACGTGACATTAACATATTGGGGTGATTATTATTTTAATGTAATATATGATGTAGGGTAAATAGTGAGTTTAAAGTATTTGTTTAATATTAAAAAAATGACTAAAATGGAAATGGAAAGCTTGGACTTGAACATTAAAAAAGAAATATGGGTAGATTGAACTTGAACGGAGGGAGTATATAAATAAGATAATCATTCGTTCTTAAATATTAACCAAAAGTCTTTTGAGCTTTAAAAAAACTCTTAAGACTGTAAAGTTAAGTAAAAAATTATCTCACATCGAAAAATTATAATGAGGTCATAGATTTCTATTATATAAATAAGAATAATAATTTGTTATTAGATATTAACCAAAAGTCTTTTGAGTCATAAAATGAATTTTAAAAAAAAAATTAAGACGTTAAACCAAAAATCTTTTAATTCTTAAGAAATTCTAAAAATATAAAATTAAAATTTTAAAATATTAAGATAATTATAATTAAAATAAAATAATAATTATTATTCTAATACAAGTAGATATATTTTGTTTTCCTTTATTTTATTATGATAAATAAGAGTAATCGTTCGTCCGTGGATATTAACCAAAAATTATCCCACATCAAAAATTGTAAGAAGGTGATGGAATCTTATACTCCTTCCGTATCTATATGTTCGTCCCCCTTTTATTAAAATACTCTTCACATATATTATACAAATGAGATGAACATATAGAAATGGAGGGAGTATTATAAATAAGAGTAATCGTTCGTCCTTAGATATCAACCAAAAATTTAAGAAAGTAAGATTATCAACCACATCGCATGGTCCTGAAACTCTAACGTGGTGAGTATCTACAATTATAAATATGAAGTCGTAATTTTCAACTTTACTATCATTTCAGTTCATAATTGTAGTACTTCCTTCAGCTTGCTATGATCTATCCAAAGAATATTCATTTGAGAGAGTATTAAATAATCAAGTGGGAAGATCTTAGAAAGTTAGAGGAAGTACTATAAATAAGCAAGCAAGGGTATACATCGTTACTTTAATCGACAACATTCATTATTATAACTTGTGCGCCGATGATGAAAAATTTGTTTTTTATCACATGTTTCATCGTTGTTAATTATAAAATGTTTCCATTTTACCTAGTGAATGTTTATATCTACGTATATTAATGTCCCAGGTGCTTTAATTAGCCTTTCATTCTAATTACAATGCACCATATATAATGTCTATAATTTAATTTGACGTTTAGCGCATATATTATCTCTAATAATGGTAGACACACGCATTTTGCCTGCTAGTGTCTATGGCAGTTCCCGACAAAATACCCGATGATGATCGGACGTAAACGTGACTTAATACGCTCGAATACAGACTCAGAATCAAAAATATCCGACGTGGGCATTTACCGGAGTACAAATCTCTCAAAACCGACCTCAAATCCAGGCCCAGTGGGTCGTTTCCAATAAAATGAGACTAATTTGGGTCAAAACCGACACAAAAAATAAAACCGTCTTTTAGCGACCAGGTCAAAACCCGGTCAAAGACGAATTCGACCCCAAAAATCAGCCGGGTGAGCTTCTAGAAGATTGCGCCCAATCACCATTTTCAAAAATTCAAAAAACTCAACTTCTTCCTAAAATGGCTCACCCGCCTGATCCACTCGATCGAGTGGACTGACCTCACTCGATCGAGTGGAGCTACGAAAACTTAGCAGACCCTCTTTTTCAGGGCACTCGATCGAGTGGCCCTAGGTCCAGGGGTATACTCTATAAATACCCCCCTTTGTGCTCTTCCCATTTCAGAATTTCACATACAAAAAACCCTATATTTTCAACCCTAATTCACATATCCTCACTACACTACAACCCTAAGCAATCCTAAGAAAAAACCGAGTCCTTTATCCCTCGAAAAACCGATAAACCATCTCCATACATACACATAGCATAACTCTACTTACATCCTCGATACTCCCGCGCTCCCATCGCTATTACGAGTCCATTTTCGAGGCCATTTTAAGCATGTAGGTTGAGAGTGTCATCAACCCATTTTCTCTCCTTTCTCTTCCTCTCTATCCCGATATATATATATATATATAACACACACACACACACACACACACACACACATATATAGGTTCAAATAAGGTCAACAACTTTTTTAAGTTCATAAGTTCCGGTGCTAAAGTTACACAAAAAGTGCTTAAAGTTACACGAGATGAGTGATGAAGTTGCACTTTATCACTTGAAGTGATAAAAGTGCTGAATGTTATAGTTACATATCAATTTTAAACAAATGCAACTTTATCATATGTCATCTGTAACTTTAATATAGACTTAAAAAAATTGTTGACCTTATTTGGACCTACCTCTCTCTCTCTCTCTCTCTCTCTCTCTCTCTTTATGTATATATATATATATATATATATATATATATATATATATATATATATATATATATATATATATATATATATATATATATATAGAGGAAGGATCAAGTGAGTTCTCTTTTCATTTTTTAGTCCATAAGTCCCAATTACATCCATTGATCTAGAGGGAGATTGAGGGTGGTGATTGATTTGAGCAATAAAGGAAATAACTAACATATTTGGTAAAAGTATATTAAATTCCTCTCTCTTCCCTTGATTCTCTCCAACTACTGATCAAAACTCCTTATTTCCCTTTACCAAATAATAATTATTAACCTCTCTTCTCAAATTCTCTCTCACTCACGCACAAAACCCCAATATCCTCATAATTAATCAAAATTCAAAACCCTCCATCTTCATCTTCATAATTATTTCCTCTTCATAATTTTCAATCGTCATATTCAACAATCGTCATCTTGCGTGACATGGATTAATCAAAATACTTTAACGATTAGTGTGTTACAGCGACACATTATAACAATTACTTTAACGATTAAATGATGTTACTCTAAGTGATGAATGATGGTGTTTTCATAATGGTGGTTAAACAACGCTGTTTGCATCAGTTACTCTGACGCATTATATATGTTACTTCAAGGAACGAATGTTGTTACTTTGGTAATGAATGGTTATAACATATAACCTAAGAAAGAAGGCTGTTAACCCGCATTACAAAGTTGGTTTCATCATCAGGGATTGAGGTTCTTACCCTAGCAAAAAAATATGTGTTACTCTAACGCAGTGTAGCTGTTACTTTAACGAACAAATCATGTTACTATAAGGAATGGTTGTGGTTAATCTAGAATGAATGGTAAACAACGCTAATATCTTTAGTTACTTTTATTCATTATATTTGTTATTTTAAGGAACGAATGGTGTTACTGCAATACATCTGAGATGTTACTCTAACCAACAACATATGTATTAAATAAATATAGAGTTAACTACAACGTTGCACATCATTACGTGTAAAAAATATGTAAAAAATCAGTTATTCTTGTAAACCCACAAAAAAAAAACAACTTCGAATCCGCAAGCCAGCGCGTAGATTTTATAAAATTCCACCGCGTCATCTATTTCCCCGAATACTTGCCCCATGTACGGAGTGAACGCCTCACCCACATCTCTGCACCATTCTTGTGTATTCGTTTCTTTGCCAATGCTACCTGCAAAAAAAAAAAACAACGTTACACCCATGGGACATATGTGTTACTTTAACTCATAAGTTGTGTTACTCCAACTCGTAAAGCAAGTTACTTCAACATTAGCGCAAAAAACCTCTTTTAAATGTTTAATGTGTGTCACTCTAATTAAAATAAGGTGTTACTGTAACTTAGAACGTATGTTACTTCAACGCCGTGTCTGCTTAATCTATGATTAATCAAATCCAAAAACCATTGATATGAATCTATGATTAATCAAATGAATAAAATTCCATCTTTTCCAGTGTTGTTCTTTGCATTCGCATCTTTGCCAATTCCACCTGCACAAAATTAAACAACGTTACGCCCATGCAACCAATGTGTTGCTTCAACTCATAAGTTGAGTTACTCTAACTCGTACATTACGTTACTCTAACATCATCGTTAAAAACCTTTTCTCAACGTTCAGTGTGTTACTCTAATTAAAATCAAGTGTTACTATAACTTAGAATGTATGTTACTTCAACGCCGTGTCTGTTTCAATAGACAACAAAACAATAATATCAGTGGAGATTACGAAAATCCTAAATAACAAACATAAAACTCTGGAATCTATACTAACAAGAGACCAATTAACCATTGATATGAATCTATGATGAATGAAACGACCATGAAAGCAATATCAACAAGAAAATTGACGCAAAACATGAACGCAAATTGACGCAAATTAATCAAGATGATGAATAAAAATTAACGCAAAACATGAAAGCAATATCGAAACTCACCATTGTTATACTCGATGAATGGTTTATCAACAGTTGATGAAGATGTCGCGATCATTGAATTCATAGTAACGGGATTTCGAGCACAGATTTGATTGAATGAATGAATGAACGTGATGATGGGAGCGTTTTTTTAGGTTTTGATGAACAACATGAATGAATGAATGAGGAATGCAGATGATTATGAGAGTTATTGTTTCCTAAAATATTGGGAGTTATTTTAGGATACTAAATCTCTCTTTTTTTTAATACAAATATTATGATGCATCTTGTCCATCCATCCTCATCCCATCCAATGGATGAGATGAGGACTTATGGACTCATATATAGAGAAGAACTCATAAGAGCCTTACTCTCTCTCTCTCTCTCTCTCTCTATATATATATATATATATATATATATATATATATATAGACACACACACACATATATATATATATATATATTGTACTTTATATTATAGTTATATTAGTATGCTAATATAACTATAATATAAAGTACAATATATATATATAAAATAATAATAAAACTTTCGGATTCGAACACGTTCGACTACGACAACCGCTTCAAGTCCGTTTAATCCCTTTACAAGTCGCGACGGAGGTGGCACCCTTTCGAGGAGCGCCGCCCCAAGCACTCAAGGGCGTAACGCGATCGTGGTCGCACGTAGTTGAATGCGTCCGTTTCCATTTCTAAGATTAGTACGGAACCCGTTGATGCGAAAATCGACACCACATAATTCGTGAGGATTAGTATCGGTGTCGTGATGCGGAGGGAGACAATTTCGTCACTAATCAAAATTTTCGATCCTAAAACACTTTTTTTTTTAATAAAATCCCAATGCCGGCCTCGTAATCGTAAAAATGTTACGGGTACGGAAAACCGAGCCGAATATAAATTATGCCATATTTATATTCGACCCGGTTGACAATCGGTTTTAAACAAATCACAAATCTCAAAATTGTCACCTTTTCGAAACGAGCAGTAGCTCGTACAGGGGGCACTCGATCGAGTGCCATAGGCTACTCGATCGAGTAGCACCCCAAAAAACAGGCAGAGAGCCTTTTAAAAGGCCACTCGGTCGAGTCTCTGCCATGACTCGATCGAGTGGACTTCTTTATTCAAAAAAACCGAGAGCTTCAAGCATCATCTCAGCCTCGTCTTTTTTTACGACTTTGGTCGTCACGTGTTAGGCCGTCACGTGTCTCCTTTTTCTAAAACCATGCATCGTCTCATCTTAGTCATTTAATTTAATTACGTATCCATTATTATTGCTTATTTTTTTGCTCGTTATTTTTTGTTTTGTCCGGGTTGTATTTCCGCCCGTGTATGTTGTATCTATTTACGAGTTTTATTTATTTTCGATGTTTATCGTTTTATAAATGAACCTCACATGCTAAATGATTCGACTCAAGTTTTGATGCATTAAAATGACGTAGCTCACATATAATTTGCATGTTTATCCGAAAATGTTGTTTACATAACATTTAGTCAATTTACTAACGCGCGTACACGAACACGAACGATATCTTAGTAGAGGCCGCTAAAGAGCAGGCGGGGTTGGGTGTCCTTTGTGGGCTTCCCAACACGTACCCTCACTCCTTACTCAGAACCATGGTTTCTGGATGTCCGAAACCGTTGGCGCACGAGAGTCATTCGATGCACGATATCCGATAACTCGACATCAGTATCGTAATGCAAAGGGACGAACTCACAAGCTCTAGCACCAAAAGCGGGACGTGTTTTGTACACGAAATGCCTAGGTGTAGAGTGAGTTCGAACGGGTCCGAATTCCCATAAAATTCGGTGACGACTCCTATTTTGATTTAAATTTCGACCCGAGATCAATCTTACCACGAGATTCATTCCCCTCTCCAAACCCGCGCGTGGCCACGTCGGGGTGGACCTACGTCATGTCCACAATTTGGCGACTCCGCTGGGGATACCTGATGTACCACTAGTCATCGGGGTTCCTAGGGTGAGACTCGAAAAGAAATTATTCGATTAATTGTGTACGCGCATTAGTTTAATGATTCATGCATAACCCAAATTTTTCGGGGGCATTCTTAAATGGGTGCGCTAAAGACTTCTATGGCCGAACTTGTATGGGTTTCGCGGCATGTTCTAAGACCACTTCGGTTTAGGAAGTCCGTCCTGATTTACGAGAAAGCCGTCGTTGTTGGTAAAGACTTAGTGTAAAGCATACATAGCGTCGTTATAATGTTTGTGTGACTACGTGCTACTTGGTTTTCGTATCATTTTTCAAAAACCGTCATTTCAAAAATGCATCTTTTCAAAATATTTCAATTTTCAAAAATTTGGGATGCCGCCAAAATTTAGACTTAAGATTTGACTCAAAATAGCCTATTTATTTTACCCGGCGTGCCGCCCATTTCAAAATTCGAATTTCCGATACACCATTCGATTTTCGAATTTTCAAAGTCCCATTTCGATTTTCAAATCCTCGAGATCCCATTCTCAATTTTCAAAATTTTGGAAATTTATTTTTGATTTTCAAAATTTTCAAAATTCCAAACATTCAACTTTTCAAAAACCTTCCTTATTATAGGACCTACCGTTATCCGTGTGTCGGATCTTTTCATAGTATGTCGAAGGTCCGTAGTGTCGAAACTCCGTTGATCTTATATCGCGAGTTTCCCCCCTTTCCCGAGTCCGCCTTGTCCTAAAGGCATGACCAATCCGCGTAGGGCATACCCCTACAACGAAAGGTCCGTCTAGACATTCGAGTCAAAAGTCTGGGGAAAAATATCACGTGGACCTTCCTTCGAACGGGACTCGGCCCACATAGCCTAATCCTAAGGAAGTCATACCACCCATGAGTCACCCGTCTAGGTGTCTTCGTCAAGTCTTTTCTTTTTCACTTGGTCTTTTTCCTCGCTCGGGATGTGCTACTTTGATTCCAAGATCTGGGGTTCGGTTTCTGATTACGTGGTATTTTTACAGACAGGCCACCGTCAACCAGAAACAGAAACAAGATGGAAGCATCTTTGAACAATTTGAGGACCTCATTGGATGCCATGGTCGCCAAGCAGACCAATATCGAGACCGAGCTAGCAACAATGAGGGCTAACCAAACGGCTGCCGCTGCTCGTTTGGCTGTGCTGGAGCAAGGGACTCCTAATGCCGAGGTCACTGGGCCTATAGCTGAACTAGTTAGTGCTGTGCGCCGACTAGATGAACAAGTTCATTTAGCTGGGAGTAACAATATCCATCGGGAAAATAGTCGTGAGTATGCCCCGGTGAGTGACAAGCTACCCGCGAACCTGAATCTCACGGGCTTACCAATGTTTGAGGGTACTGAAGATCCGTTACTACATGTACGGGCCTTCAAAGAATTCATGGCTATCAAGGGGGTAGATTCTTTGATGTTCAAGAATCTCTTTGCTGCATCCCTTGAGAAACACCCACGGGCCTGGTACTATAGGCTAGACCCGAAAAAAATACCCTACTTGGGATGATGTGGCTACGAAATTTGCTCGGAACTATGCTGACAACACCGAGATCCAAACCACGATGCGCTCTTTGGAGGTTATGGCCCAAGAGCCCAAAGAAGGTTTCACCAAATACCTTCAACGATGGAGGGCCGAAAGCGTAAAACTGGTCGACAAGACCAGTGAGAAAACTCTAGTGGAGGCTTTCGTCAAGAATCTCCTCCCCTCCTACCGGGTTCATCTCCGGTATGCTGCCATACCCAATTACACCATCCGTACTGAAATGGGTATGAGGATTGAAGACGATCTGAGGTTAGAGGACCTTACTAAGGCCTCTAGCAAAGGATACCAAGGGGCTTCCTCTTCCACTACTAAGCCCCAAGCCGCCACTCGCAGCATTTTCGATGCGGTCAATCTACTAGATGCCCCGTCCAAGAAGAACACCCCACCTCGGGTATTCACTGATATAGGTACCACCTATACTTATGCCTTACAAAGGCTATCCTCTAAAGGCCTAATCCAACCGATAGGCCCAACTCTCGAAGTTCCGGTCGAGCGACGCTCCAAGAACTATAATGCTCAAGCCTATTGCCAATACCACCGAGGCAATGGGCACGATACCAAAAAGTGTTGGAAGCTGAAGCATTTGATCCAGGACCTAATTGAAAGCGGCAAGATCCCGCTGCTTGGAGATAAGCCGAGTAACAAGGAGAACCCTTTCAGCTCCCATGCCATCTTTACCGGGGAGGTGATTGATTGCTCTCATCTTATATCTCCATTTGTCCCACAAGTAAACGGGATCTGGTTCGACGACGAGGATGATGTCTACCTCGCTAAAGGGGAAGCTGTCCCCATTACCCCCGAGGAGATTCGAAAGACTAAATCCCGAGTCTTAGCTAGTAACCACCTTGGTCGTCCCTATCAAGCCACTAGTTCTAGGGACACCCCTATCCCGACAGCCGTCACTGAGCCACTCAGGACGGAATTCGCCCCTGAAGAGCCGACCGCTGAAACGGCTCTCGTGAAGCAACTAAAGAAGACCCGAGTTGACCTCACTATATGGCAACTCTTAGTTAGCTCACAGGAACATCGAGAAGCACTCACTAAGGCTCTCGATCAAATTAAGATCGACTCACTGGTTACCCCTGCTAAAATGGTAGCTACGGTCCTGCCCCACTTGAAGGGCAAAACCAAAGAAGGAGGCCCACTGATCACCTTCTCAAAAGCCGACTTGCCGCCGTTCAGGGCCTCTCATAATCTGGCCCTATACATCACTGTGATCTGCCGGGAAAAATATCTCCCGATGACCCTGATTGATGATGGGTCTGCTGTGAATGTCCTCCCCTTGAGAACCGCCAAAGCCCTTGGTATTACCGAGGCCGATTATGTTCCGACTACTCAGACCATCCAGGCTTTTGATGGGAGCCCAAAGTCGGTAGCTGGGGCCGTAAAGCTGACCGTTATAACGGGCCCAATAGAAAAGGAGCTGGAATTCCAGGTGATCGATGTCGCCTCTTCCTTCAATTTGCTTCTAGGGAGGCCATGGATCCACGCTGTCAAAGCGGTATCCTCAACTCTCCACTGAAAGATCAAGTTGTCCCTGCACGATAATATTATTACTTTAGAGGCAACCCCAATGAGTGTGGCTAGCTATAACGCCACGGGCCGCACGGACCTCTGGGGGCTACCTCACAACTAGCATTGACACGATGCTACAAAACTTAGGGTACATTCCGGGGGCTACCTCCCGACCCAATCTTCCAGCTCGGAATATTATCGAGGTCCTTAAGGATGAGGACTCCCATTTCGGCCTTGGTTATGCCACTACTCCGAGCAACGTTGTCCTAGAAGGTATCGAAAAGGCCGGCAACATTATTAAGGGTATCCATTTGAGCCCTTACAGCCCACGGTTGACTGACTACTTTGTCACACCGATATTTGGGGCTATTCAGGTTGGTCTGTACCAACCCAATGCTGTGCACCTCGGGACCCAATTGGCCCGAGACTGCAACTACATTCCGGACGATGTGTTCGCCCTCATCCAGTCTGATGGAGCTGACAATACTGAGCCCGCGTTAGGGCTACTTTTTGGGGAAGACATTGTAGCCCCGACTCCAAAAGAAGACCTGGTCAACCTGATTCTCCGCAGCAACAGGCTTGACCCGACCAAGCTAATCTCGGATGTTGGCTCCAAGACGGGCAATAGGGCCTGGAGGAAGATTGTCAAGTGGACTGACAGTCAAGGAAGGATCTACAAGTTGGTCGCCGGAGAAGGAGACATGCCTGAGTCTGTGTCCGAGTATGAGTCAGAGTCAGAGTCAGAGTCTGAGGTCGAGTCTAGGGGGTCCGGTGCTAGAGTCACTCCTGTAATCCCCCTCCCTTTAGTTACTCCTGCTGCTGGTGCTTTGAGGCCTGTCCCGAGCACCTTACCTATCCCGCTACTGACCAATGATCAGATGGCTGCTCTTTTCGAGCTGTTTTCAAAGTTTTCAATCAATAATAACAACCGTTCTGCTTACGACTTGTCTCTCTTTAATTATGATTTCAAAAATATTTTATGCAATGACATTGAGAAACCCGACGAACAGGTACCATTATCTCCACATCTGATCGAGTAACTGGAGCAAAGGGAATCCCGGAATCGGTAATCGAGGAGACCGAGTCCATTAATGTGAGAACAACCTTAGAGCCCCAGATACATAAGATAGGGTTATCCTTAGATCCCGAAGAGAGGCAACAATTCACGAACCTCCTCCAAGAATTGAAAGATATCTTCGCATGGTCCTACAAGGACATGCCGGGGATAGACCGGGAAATAGCCGAGCACCACATACCCATTAAAGATGAGGGCAAGCCGGTTAAACAAAAACTCCGCCGAATGAGGCCTGACTTGTCTCTCAAGGTAAAAGAAGAAGTCGATAAGCAGTTCAAAGCCGGCTTCATACAAGTGTCCGAATATCCAGACTGGGTTGCGAACATCGTATCGGTTCTAAAAAAGGATGGTAAGGTACGAGTATGCGTACATTTTTGGGACCTTAACAAGGCAAGCCCGAAAGATGATTTTTCGTTACCACACATCGACATATTGGTGGATATACGGCTGGCTGATCATGCCCTTCTGTCATTTATGGACGGGTATGCCGGATACAACCAGATCAACATGGTGGAAGAAGACATGAGTAAGACCACCTTCACTACACCTTGGGGTACTTACTGCTATACCGTCATGCCATTTTGTCTCATTAAAGTTGGGGCCACGTACCAACGGACCGCTACAAATTTATTACATGACATGATGCATAAAGAAGTAGAAGTTTATGTGGACGACATGATCGTCAAATCCAAAGACAGGGATGGTCACATCACCGCCCTAAGAAAATTCTTCACCCGATTGCGCAAATACAACATGAGGCTAAACCCTCAAAAGTGCAGTTTCGGGGTAACATCGGGCAAATTACTGGGTCATATAGTTAGCCAACGTGGTATCGAGGTCGACCCAGCTAAAATCAAAGCCATTACGGAGATGCAACCTCCTAAAACCGAAAAAGAAATAAGGGGATTTCTCGAGAAAGTCTAGTATATCAGCCGGTTCATTTCCAAACTGACCATGGTGTGTGAACCGATTTTCAAGAAACTGAAAGTAGGGGAACGGATACTGTGGGATGACAAGTGCCAAGCTGCTTTCGACAAGATCAAGGAAATCCTGTCTGCCCCGCCAGTCTTAATGCCACCTCAACCCGGTTTGCCTCTGTCGGTATACCTAACCACGACCGAGACAACCATGGGAGCTATGCTGGCTCAGACAGTTGACTCTGAAGAACGACCTATTTATTACATCAGCAAAAAGTTTTTAGAGTATGAGTGCAAATATACCATGCTCGAAAACACGTGCTTAACTCTAGTTTTGGCCACTAAGAAGCTCCGACATTATATGCTTAGCAACGAGGTTCAGGTATTATCCAAAATGGATCCAATCAAATACCTCTTCGAAAAGCCTATTCTCAATGGAAGAATTTCTAGATGGAGTCTAATGTTGGCAGAGTTTGACCTAAAATTCGTACCGTTAAAGGCTATTAAGGGTCGAGTAGTAGCTGAATTCCTTGCCGATGGTCCCGTAATGGAAAAAGGACACATCGACACTTGGTTCTTCCCAGATGAAGATATTTTCCATAACGATACAGAAACATGGGATCTGTACTTCGATGGGGCATCCAATTTCTGAGCATTCGGAGTCGGGATTCTTTTAATCTCGCCAAAAGGAGAACACACTCCCGTGTCCATCAAACTGGACTTCGATGTTACTAATAATGCAGCCGAGTACGAAGCATGTATCCATGGGCTACAAGCCGCCGCCGACTTGGGGGTCACTAACCTCCGGGTACATGGCGATTCGTCCTTAGTCATTAATCAAGCACTTCAAAAATGGAAAACTCGAAACGCTAATCTCGTGGCCTACTAGGCACGAGTACGGGATCTCGAGAAACAATTCCAAAAGGTGGAATATATATATTTGCCTCAGGAAGAAAATCAGTTTGCAGATGCACTCTCAAAACTGGCATCTTTACTGAATATTCCCGATCACGTGACCAGTATGCCAATTTGTGTCGAAAGACGGTCTGAGCCGGCATACATTCACGACATTGAAGATATTGAGATAACTGATCCTGAGCCATGGTATAAGGCTTTATTGACATACCTAACGACCGGGGAATATCCTCCCAGGACCGAAGGCCGGGCCAAGAAAGCCTTACGGAGGCTAGCTACCCAGTTCGTCCATACCGACGGCGGACAACTGTACAAAAAGACGGCACAGGAGGCTCTTCTCCTTTGTGTTGATAAATATAAAGCTGAAAATGTTATGGCCGAAGTGCATGATGGTGAATGCGGTCTGCATATGAAGGCCCATATGTTAGTTCGAAAAATTATGAGGCTCAGATACTACTGGAATAATATGGAAACCGACTGCCAGTTATATGTCAAACATTGTCATGCAGCATATGCCGTCATCTTTACTATATACCATGACGTCACCTTGGCTATTCTCGAAATAGGGTATCGACATAATCGGGAAAGTAAATCCCTCTGGTACCGGCGGACACTGCTTCATTTTAGTAGCTATCGACTACTTCACCAAATGGGCCGGAGCTGAATCTTACCGTATTCTCAATGCCAAGCATGTCGCCAAGTTTATCCAAAATAAGATAATATATCGGTACGGGATCCCGCATGAGTTTATTAGTGATCACGGGACTCATTTTCAAGCCGAAACGACAGCCCTGTTAACAAGGTATAAAATTCAAAGGCATACGTCTTCGCCTTACCGTCTCCAAACGAATGGAGCGGTAGAGGCGGCCAATAAAACAATTGTCACCATACTAAAAAAGATGGCCGATAATTACCGGGATTGGCCCGATAAAATACCTTTTGCCCTATGGGGGTACCAGACGTCAATCCGCACCGCAACCGGTGCAACGCCGTATTACCTAACATACGGAATGGAGGCAGTCCAACCAGTCGAGTTAGAGGTTCCGTCCCTTAGAATCCTGCTGGAAAGTCAAGTACCTGAAGCTGATTGGGTCCGAGCACGGTATGACTCGTTAGTTCTACTAGATGAACGATGATCTCGTACCCTCAACAATATTCAAATTTACCAGAAAAGGATCCAGCGGGCCTTCAACAAGAGAGTAAGGCCCAGGAACATTAAGGAAGGAGATTTGGTCCTTAAGTCTGTTCGAGCTTTGATACCAGTTGACCCGAGGGGAAAATTCAAACCCAATTGGGCCGGGCCATATTTGGTGAAGAAGATTTTATCAGGCAGAGCTGTGGTGCTAACGGACCTAGACGGGAATGAGTTTGTCAACCCAACCAACCTGGACCAGCTGAAGCGTTACTACCCTTGAGTCCTTTCTCAATGTCATTAGCAAAATTTATCAAAATCATTTTTTTACAAAAAGCAAGTTAATGAGCCAGAATTATTTATTCTACTATTGTAAACATCTTGAACTAATGGTCTTGGTGTATTTTGAGATTGCAAATTTACAAAAGCCCGAACTACGTTTGGTTTGACTCCGCTAATTGTGGATACGTAGGCAGCCCTCAAAAGGGCGCAACCAATGCAATCAAGAAAAGACAGGAACGGTTTAATAATAAGCTTTCTTTATTATAAAAAACTGGTAAACTCGGGAAATTACAAATGCAAAAATTTAAAAATTCAAAAAAACAAAAGCACACGACACTCTAAAATAAATAGTAGTAATATTCAAATAATAAAAACTAAGGACTCGGCATTCAAGGCATCTTGCCTTTTCCCTTGTCCTTGGCCTCTTTGGCCGTCCACTGGCGACAACGTGGAGGGGAGTGCTCCCGAATCACCACGGGAACCTCTTTAGCCTGGACTCGTTTCTTTGAACTCAAGTCCTCGATCACCTCAATTGGCCCAAGCCGGGCCCTCACAGGTTCAGGTAGTCGATCACGCGGGCCTAGTCGATCTCTGGCCGCCAGTTTTGGCCCGAGCCGTCTCTCCAAGTCGGTCTGGGGGCTTACCCGCCCCCGCACGCCGCTAGCACCGACATCCTTAGCTCGAGTCTTAGTTTGTGACTTAAGACCCGATTCTAATCGGACTAGAGTAGTAGGAGTCTCTTCTTCATCAAAGAAACCCCTGTTGTCCTTCACCGTCTCCCGACGGAGCAATTCGAAGGCCTCGTCGACCTTTAAAGCTTTACGAGCCTCTTCCGACTCCTCGGAAGTCCACTTCTGATATGCTTCTGAAACCCAAGCGGATTGGCAAGGGTTGGGAATAGTCCACGTGGGACGGGTGAACCACCTTTGCAGCCACGTATCGCACATAGCGTCCGTCAATTGGAGCGAAACGCTAATGATAGCCTCAGTTTCGGGGATCCACTGAGACGAACCGAACTGCCTCAGGATGCGGTCCGGATAGATGTGAACAGTCCAGTCAAGTGACAGGATCACCAGGTAGCGGGCTTGGTCCCTCTTGGCCAGCCCCATCAGCTTCGAAAGAAACCACCAAGTGACGGTCCACCTAATCAACGGACCACCATGAAACACAAGCTTTTTATCTGAATAAGCCCGGTTCAAATAATGAGTCGAGCTTATCCGTCGCCTCCTCGAGAAAATTTGACTGCTGCGGTAATTGGGTATACTCGGAGGAGACTCTATGATTGATAGACGTTCAGATAGCCAAATCTGAAAAAAAGGAAATATACAAATTTTGTAAGCAGAACGTGGTTCGCTAGAAGCTACTCGATCGAGTACTGCAACTGACTCGATCGAGTAACCCCTCTAAAAATGGGCAGACTCCTTTCCTCGAGGTCACTCGATCGAGTGACGGGCCCACTCGATCGAGTGACTCACGTACATCATAATTTTTGCGTAAAAAAATAAAAAATAAAACAAATACGTGAGATATATACCTGCAGAAGACGGACGCTCCCCGTCAACTGATTTTCCGGGTCTAGTCTCTCAGCATCGAGACCCATAATGATTTCGCCCGTCGCTAGCCAAGCCGGGCTGTGACCAGTCTTCATCTGGTCAACCACACCAATCAGCCTAATCTGACGCAAGCACGAGTCAACCTCCATCTTCCCCTCGAAGACATAACGGTGGAGCATTCAAAAGGCAAAAGCCCTACGCTTATGAGCAGCAGTAATCCTCACATCCTGGGTACTCATAAATTTATCAGCCAGGTCGAAAAGGGAAACAGAATTTCCCCGCACCATTGGATCTGTCTCAGCATGAGACAAACCTAAGAAATCTCTTAGCCTCCTCCTTGGATCAGGATAAAACGGAGGGATGGCAGGACGAGCAATAGGGCTCCAACCGCCCACAGATGCAATCTCCTCTGGGAGAGGACACACTTCTCCTCGCGGAAACGCAAAAACGTGATGGGTAGTATCCCAAAACGCTAGACAAGCATCCAGAAAGTGAGAATCGACCCTAAGACGTTGAAGTGGGAATAAAGCAGCAATTCCCATCTGGGTCAATTGAACTTTCTCCTCATCCCGAAAGTATTGGGACCAGGCCAGAAGCATCGCAGTCAGATTCTCGATACCCATAGCAGAATTTTTTTTGAATCTAGAAGGTTTTGAGAAGAAAAGAAGAGAAGAGTTTGACTTGGGACACAGAAAGTTGAAGCAGAGTCCTATATTTATAATAGGAGACCCTAACTGTAACCCTAACTGTCATGCCTCCTCAGCAAGCATGAGCCCAATGCGCGCGCAAGCCCGATCTTAGATTTCAGGCTAGAATCTAGGATAGGAATCAAGCCGTCCCGAGCTTTTCTAAAAATTTCTAAAAAAAATATATATTCAGAAATTTTGCTTTTCAAGAATCAATATTTTATTTCCCCAGCGTGAATCGGTGTTTCGCTTATGTGTTACATGCAAGTTGTTATGTGTCAGCATACAGGTACACCCAAGACTTCAGAAGCAAGTTTCCACGCAGCTCATTTACTCCCCACGGAGCTATCATTATCAGGATATGTATGACCCTATGCTTATGGTTGGCGATCCCTTCACGTGAGTCTGATGGACTATAAACGACCCGACCGGAAGGCTGCCAGGTTTTAATCCTCGATTGGCCTGGTAGCTACTCTGACTTTCGCCTTGTCCAAGCCTCAGTCAGAGTGGGGGCTCTATAGACACCCGCATTTTGCCTGCTAGTGTCTATGGCAGCTCCCGACAAAACACCCGATGATAATCGGACGTAAACGTGACTTAATACGCTTGAATACGGACTCAGAATCAAAAATATCCGACGTGGGCATTTAGCGAAGTACAAATCTCTCAAAAACGACCTCAAATCCAGGCCCAGTGGGTCGTTTCCAATAAAATGAGACTAATTTGGGCCAAAATCGACACCAAAAATAAAACCGTCTTTTAGCGACCAGGTCAAAACCCGGTCAAAGACGAATCCGACCCCAAAAATCAGCCGGGTGAGCTTCTAGAAGATTGCGCCCAATCACCCTTTTCAAAAATTCAAAAAAGTCAACGCCTTCCTAAAATGGCTCACTCGCTAGATCCACTCGATCGAGTGGACTGACCTCACTCGATCGAGTGGAGCTACGAAAACTTAGTAGACCCTCTTTTTCAGGGCACTCGATCGAGTGCGCTAGGGCAACTCGATCGAGTGTTCCTAGGTCGAGGGGTATACTCTATAAATACCCCCCTTTGTGCTCATCCCATTTCAAAATTTCACATGCAAAAAACCCTACATTTTAAACCCTAATTCACATATCCTCACTACACTACAACCCTAAGCAATCCTAAGCAAAAACCGAGTCCTTTATCCCTCGAAAAACCGATAAACCATCTCCATACATACACACACCATAACTCTACTTACATCCTCGACACTCCCGCGCTCCCATCGCTATTACGAGTCCATTTCCGAGGCCATTTTAAGCATGTAGGTTGAGGGTGTCATCAACCCATTTTCTCTCTTTTCCCTTCCTCTCTATCCCGATATATATATATATATGTATATGTGTATATGTGTATATATGTATATGTGTGTATATATGTATATGTATTGTACTTTATATTATAGTTATATTAGCATACTAATACTAACATTTTTTTTATCATTATCGCATTTTTTTATCGCTTATATATAATAATAATAATAATAATAATAATAATAAAACTTTCGGATTCGAACACGTTCGACTACGACTACCGCTTCAAGTCCGTTTAATCCCTTTATGAGTCGCGACGGAGGTGACACCCTTTCGAGGAGCGCCGCCCCAAGCACTCAAGGGCGTAACGCGATCGTGGTCGCACGTAGTTGAATGCGTCCGTTTCCATTTCCTAGATTAGTACGGAACCCGTTGATGCGAAAATCGACACCACTTAATCCGTGAGGATTAGTATCGGTGTCGTGATGCGGAGAGAGACAATTTCGTCACTAATCAAAATTTTCGATCCTAAAACACTTTTTTTTTAATAAAATCCGAATGCCGGCCTCGTAATCATAAAAATGTTACGGGTACCAAAGACCGAGCCGATTATAAATTATGCCATATTTATATTCGACCCGGTTGACAATCGGTTTTAAACAAATCACAAATCTCAAAATTGTCACCTTTTCGAAACGAGCAGTAGCTTGTACAGGGGGCACTCGATCGAGTGCCATAGGCTACTCGATTGAGTAGCACCCCAAAAAACAGGCAAATAGCCTTTTAGAAGGCCACTCGGTCGAGTCTCTGCCATGACTCGATTGAGTGGACTTCTTTATTAAAAAAATCGAGAGCTTCAAGCATCATCTGAGCCTCGTCTTTTTTTACGACTTTGGTCGTCACGTGTTTGGCCATCACGTGTCTCTTTTTTCTAAAACTATGCATCATCTTATCCTAGTCATTTAATTTAATACGTATCCATTATTATTGCTTATTTTTTTGCTCGTTATTTTTTGATTTGTCCGGGTTGTATTTCCGCCCGTGTATGTTGTATCTATTTACGAGTTTTATTTATTTTCGATGTTTATCGTTTTATAAATGAACCTCACATGCTAAATGATTCGACTCAAGTTGTGATGCATTAAAATGACGTAGCTGACATATAATTCGCATGTTTATCCGAAAACGTTGTTTGCATAACATTTAGTCATTTTACTAACGCGCGTACACGAACACGAACGATATCTTAGTAAATCCGCTGAAGAGCGGGCGGGGTTGGGTGTCCTTTGTGGGCTTCTCAACACGTACCCTCACCCCTTACTCAGAACCATGGTTTTCGGATGTCCGAAACCGTTGGCGCACGAGAGTCATTCGATGCACGATATCCGATAACTCGGCATCGGTATCGTAATGCAAAAGGACGAACTCACAAGCTCTAGCACCAAAAGCGGGACGTGTTTTGTACACGAAACGCCGTGGTGTAGAGTGAGTTCGAACGAGTCTGAATTCCCATAAAATTCGGTGGCGACTCCTATTTTTATTTCAATTTCGACCCGAGATCAATCTTACCACAAGATTCATTCGCCTCCCCAAACCAGCGAGTGGCCGTGTCGGGGTGGACCTACGTCATGTCCACAATAATATTCATGTACTATAAGGCATACTCTTACTTCGACTGACTCTCTACTGTTGTGTAGTCTCACGAATTTATGCAATCATCCAAATTTGT
This sequence comes from Agrostemma githago, assembly GCA_958450325.1. Classification (NCBI taxonomy): domain Eukaryota; kingdom Viridiplantae; phylum Streptophyta; class Magnoliopsida; order Caryophyllales; family Caryophyllaceae; genus Agrostemma; species Agrostemma githago. The sequence goes on along the minus strand of OY288246.1, from coordinate 52,974,127 downwards.
ATCCTTATCAACGTCTCTAACACGATGCACAGGCTTTCCAACTAGTTGTATTCAAATTTTAAACATTTAAAATATTCCAAATTTAGAAGTATAACATATAAGAATTGAAGCACAAATTATATACCATTGATACAATTAAATATTAAATAATTAATACTCCCTCCAACCATTTTATAACTTACTATTTTCGTTTTGTTGTTGTCTACGTTCAAACTTCATATTTGTAATGTTTCCTCATTTATCTCATATTCATGGTCATTAAATTTTCTAACCCCACATTTTCCCCCAACTTTCATTTTCCACCCCTCACCCCATGAGATATGAAGAAGTTTAATTATTGATGGAGGTAGGGATGTCAGTGGGGCGGGTGAAAAGTGGATACCGCACCGCACCCGCACCACTTGGGATGGGTGCGGGGGATGGTTATGCGGGTAGCGAAGCGGGTAGAGGAATTAAAATGTTATCCACGATGGGTAATGGGGTGGGTGTGGTTTTGATATTTTACCTGACCCACGTCTGCACCTCCCCATACCCGCACCGCACCACCTTCCTGCACCGTTTTACAGTCGCGTTGCCTTAAATCTATAGTATTACGAGAAAAAACAAACATTGTAATATGAAGTTTGTACTTAAACTTTAATTTTATTTTTCTATTTTTTTGACTTCAATTTTATTATTAACTTTACTTACATTTATTTTTCAATATTTTATCATTAGTTAGTCAAACAGCTAATGAGAGTGCTATTTATTTTTCTTAGCGGGTGTCGCTGATACCCGCAAATTTGACGGGTAAAGACGGGTGATAGGTGGATAACGGAGCGGGGATTAGTCATCTAAGTATGCCGATGAAACGGGTGGGGGTGAACACTTTTGTACCCACGGTGGTAGGAGGGTGGGAGCGAGTATCACTTTTGAGTGGTGGGTGCGGGGTACCTATCCACCGCACCCGCCCCTCCCTAATGACATCCCTAGATGGAGGGAGTACATGTATTAAAAAATTATTCTTTTTTTGGTATCTTTGGTCAGACCAGTCAAATGGGTCGGGGTTTCAGGCCTCAGGTCGGATCAGAATATAGGTCGGTTCGTATACGGGTCGAGTCATACAACTCAAGGGTTGGGTTAGGGTCAAAATACGGATCAAAAACATTTTCGAACACCTAATTTTTCTTCTCGCATCTTAAGTAAAAAAAACTTTATAATATTAGATTTTAATTTATTTTAATGGTGTCATTATTATACTCTTTAGTTATAAATTACTCCGTATAATGTTTATATTTTTAAAAATATTAAAATTGGTAAGTGAAGCTCACTCATATGAATGAAACGATTGAATTAAGACACCAAAGGACCAAACTAATGGAATATATACTTAAAGGCATTTTTAATGATAGTTGATTTTTTTTTTTTAAATTCCACTCTTTACCATTGAATTTCAAGAATATTCATAAAGTAATTAAGGCACTATACATTTGATTTATGCTAGCTAAGATTTTGTTATGAAAAGATGTTTACGAAATATACGATAACACAAATGATGTTGTGTTAGATGAGCAAAAAATGAGATTCAACCAAAATATCAAATACTTCGTACAAAAATTGAAATTACTTCGTTTTTGTCCCACATGATCAACAACATCACGATACACAAATTATGAAAAAAACACAATAATCGTACATTAATTTATGATTTACCGTGTTCTTAAGAAGCAAACAATCAATCATCCATGCCAAATAGTCAGATTAAGTCTCGACTTAACACCAATAATTGACATCAGAAAGTAAAGTTTTTCACTAATTTCTCCAAGGTTGACAGCAACCTCTGTAGAGGAGAGGGGTAGCTCGATTCCCGTGAACTTGTACAAAGGCCCGAGTTCATCCATGCATGATGCACGTGGAGCCGTCTTGTATCCGCTTATTGTTCGTATAGCGTTAATTTTCTCCCACATTTTCCCTCATTTACCGACTTCTAAAATACACATCATATACTCGTTATAGAAAGAAGACCTTTTGTAGTTATAAGAGATAGAAAAACCGCTTCATTCACCCCAATTTTATCGTGTTACTCGGGAATTGACTCGATTCGAGTCTCTTGGTAATCAATTCTGACATATATTGGACTTCCTGTTGCTAATCTTCCCCCTGCACATTCGAAAATTTACTTCATATTGTTAAGAAACTGTTGTATTTAGCTCTTAGCCGAGGAAATTTATTAAACAGATCCGGTGTTTTATAATTGCATCTTCCAAGAAGGTGCTCAACTCCAGGGGAAGGTGACACATTAAAAGTGGTCAACCGTTCATTATAAGTTGGTTTCCCGAGGATAGATGTTTGATCGACTATGTCACATACCATTATTTTGAGTCCTAATACTCGCTTTTGGACACCCATCTTCTTTAGAATGATTGTCATAATTAGATTGTTTAGGAGGACTACATTCATCTCCATTTCCAGAAGTATTGGAGTGTTTGTGAGTTTCATTACTATCCACATTAGCAAGGCCATCACTTTTAGCAGGCTCGTCCTTAATTCTCGGAGCAAGCTCTGAGTCATCCTTCTCCCGACCCCGAGAGGATACACCAAGCATGGGTTCTAAAAATGAGGTCCATATATTCATCGCTTTATTCAACTATTCTGTTGCACAGATCGACCTCTCCACATGAATATTTAATTTCACAATTAAGCTCATATAAATCATCATGTAACTCTAAATCAGGATACTCAAACTCCATGTGGGAAATGATTATGCGCCTATTACCCGCAGCAAATCGAATGACAATGGAGATACTATCAACAATACTATTCACAATTCTCAACATCCCAAACAAATATAACCATCATAAATTCATATTGCATTGAATTATCAATAACATTATGAAAATTACCCCAACCCAGTGTATCAATTCCATGAAAATGATAAAGATCACATAACTGAGCAAAAGTCAAACGATTGTAATTACAAAACATGAGTAATGAGATCAACGACAACAATGATACTATAAAATAAATAAAAAAAGAAAAATCATTAACAAACCTAGGTCAAATAAAGAGGTGAAATAATAAATTGGAGGAAGAAGTGAAATAATAAAGTAAGATTCCACCAGAAAGTGCGGCAAATGCACTATAAGATGTTCTAGCCGTCTAGCGCATCTGTGGACGTCCGTCCGCACCGCCTGGCGCCCCACACGCGCCCGCGCGAGACTGACCCGGTTTTCAACGTGTAGCGGCAGCCACCCACGCGGCCCCCTCCCGGTCGAGGGCCGGTCCGATCTCGCATACAGGGCGAAGTGTCGGACCTCGATTTGGATGACGATCCAGACTTATACTAGACGGGTGTGGGCACCCGTGTTTCCGTTTGAGAATCAATCGAGTCGTGGTTGTAAATGTTTAAAGGCCGATTCATTTGGTAACGCGACCTTTTTAGTGAACTGAATTCGTTGCCGATTTGTGGAGTCGCCACCGAGTCAATTATGGGGACTCGGAAATCGTTCAAGTCAATTTTGATCCCTTGCCGGCTCAAAGTTGAGTGGCACGGGACCTAAAGATAAAGACTTGTACCCTTAAGCACTCCATGCCTGGAATGACTCTCATTGCCAATGGTTTCGGACATCCGGAAACCGTCGATTCTGAGTAAGGGGTGAGGGTACGTATTGGGAAGCCAACATCCGATAGATGTAAACACCCAATCCCGCCCGCACTATAGCGGCCTCTACTAATCAATCGGTGGGCTGATAACCTAGTTCTTTTGTTGTGGCGGAAATACTGTAACATCCGTTGTGTTCACCCTATATCTTTTGCTACGTCGGTTGTTTAAGGACAAGTAAGTTTTGTCGTCAAAGTAGTTGTGTTTACATTCTTTGCATGTGATTTCACGTGACAAGCTGGCCCTGAAAAGATGCACGTAGGAGGGTAGAGAGTACTAGTATTATACGTATTATCAAATCAGTTTTAACGTGATAATACGGATATTAGTCGTTCTCGTGGTATACCTTACCCGGTATTATGCTTAAGATGCGCCAGTTTGGTATTAATAGAGATGCTTCGAACCTAGTAAGGCGAGCACTTTGACTAAGAAGGAACCCGACCATCACTTTGTTCAGTTTTAGTTGTTTTACGTTTCGAACTTCGTGTTAGGTGATTTAGCATGCGATTATAAGGTCATAAAAGCAATAAATCATACGAAAAGCTGTAAATGCGAATGTAAGTAAATCACATTGTGAGGAGTTTCACCCTCGGAGTGTACACTAAACGGGACCTGATGCATAGATAGTTTGAGAGCGGATCTCGGAATTACTCGAGTCTATTTAGTGTTGTTCCGGTCACGGAAACAATTAACCCGGCCTTGGATCCGGGTTGTAGGATTGGATTAATAGTGAACAGTTGACCGTTTGATTTCCTTCAGCCTCCCCTTCCTCTCACTCCCTTGATCGGACCTTCCCGGCGAGTTGGCCTGCTCCCTGCACAATGAACGCACAGGGCCTCGGAGGTTGTCCGAGGAAACCCTCTCCGATGCCTAAGTCAGTCCGTGAATTGCCTTGACGAACCTAGCTCGTGAGGAACTAGGTGGCTTTTTTAGAAGTAAGAGTCTAGAGAGAGAAAATCCAACCTCCTTTATGTGGGAAATGGGTAAGTATTTATACCTTCCCACAAGAGAGAGGAAAAGAGAGGGAAGAGAAGGGAAATGAGTGGATGCTGGTGCGACACGTGGACTCACCTTGTCCACTCATTTCCCCTTACCTTAGGCAAAATGACGGATGGGTCCTCGGTTCTCCTTTGGTCCTGCCTAGGCGGGAGCGCCCTGGAAGCAGGCAGGAGGCCTGGTTCGCCCTGCTTGGCAGGCGGCCAGGCTGTGCCAGGCGGCTAAGGGATTAAGGCCATACACTTGGAGGTTTCAATGATGTTGACGGACAGTCTGCTGGGCAGGCCTTTCCTCTTTTTGGGATTGGTCACCTTGGGGCCTGACTGGCAGGCGGCCCGAGGTAGGCAACCGACCCCCATCAATTGGCCCTCGCCGGCTGAGGGGGAGCGGGGCTCCTGCTCGGCAGGCGACGTCTTGTTTTGGGACGGTGGGAGGTTGACTCCTTGGACACTCTTGCATTAAATGCGCCGCGTATTCCCGAGGGAACATGCTTTAATTTCTCTGGGTATGCAGAGAGTTCAAACGTTTTTTGTTATGATTACTCTCCTCTGCATAGCGAATTTTCGAGTAGTGTGCCAGTTTGATGATTGGCTCTCTTCTTTGCAGAAGTGGTTGGGGCACCATTAATGCCCTGCTTCTGCTTTTGTATAAATTGCATCCTCCACTATTTTCACGATCCATTTCCAACTTTCCTTTCTTTGTCTTTAATCATGGCTTGGATAAAAAAGAACGTAACTTGTCGTGGAGTTAAATATGTCACTTTCATCTTCAGAGGGTTTTGGAGGCTCCGATATGCTCGTGCTGCTTATCTAGCTGTCCGCCGTAGTCGCCGTTCACGGCTTCGTTCCCACTGGATGGGTCAGAAAGCTTCTGCTAGGAGGGGCAAACGCCTCAAGAGGTCCTCTCCTCCTACTGCGCCTAGGTTTAGGCGCTGCCTCCAGGGAGGGGGCTGTTTTGACAGGGGATGCCACGAGTGCTTTTCGTGGCTGCACCCCGAGCAATTTTACCCCAACCTTTCTGACACTGATTCCTCCTTGGCGTCAGGTCCCCCTTCGCCTGTGAAGAAGACAGGCTGTCGCACCTGCGACGAATCCCAGGCCGTTCCCTTTGGCAGGGACTGGGAGGACAGCAGCCATGACTCTGATGACAGTGAGGGTCTTGGTTGCCTGAGTGATAAGGATGAAGACGGAGCTTCTGATGATCCTTTCCAGGGCTCCCCAGACTGGGACTGGGGCTCGGCTCTCGGGAGTCCAGGCAGCCCTGGGGATTATTCCCCTGATTTGGGCGACGACTAGGCCTGCGTGGCAGGGTGTTTGGTTTCTGTCAGGCCGGAATTTTTGGGCCTTATGTATTTTTCTTTTCTTATCTGTCTCAAGATGTAACATTCCTTTGTAAGACTTAACGAAATGAAATTCAGGCGACGCGTTTGTGCACTGTACTCCTCTTTTTTTTTTTTTTTTTTTGCCAAGGGGGACGTCATAGGGTGACCAATCTTCTGACACCCTTTGGTCCTCCCGAGGTTTTTCTTGGGAAGCTACTCAGAGTAAACCTCCGTAGGGGTGACACGTGGACCGCAGCCTTTGGGTGAATTCCTGAGGGTTGGGCGACTCTTGGCATGCCTTTCTTTCTATAAAAGCGTTCAGTCATCCACTCTTTCATTTTTTCAATCTTTCTTTTCCTTCGAAACTCCCTACTCTCTTTATCCGTTAAAACCCTCGAGTGTTAACGAATCGTATCCTACTTTGCACCCCCCTTTCCCTGGGAGACTCTTTCTTCAGGCTTGCACCGTGCTGTCAGGCGATCTTAGGTCATATTCTCGTCTTCCATTTTCTGCTTTTTCCTTTTGATTTCCTGCTTTCCGCTTTCGCTAGAGTAAAATGTCTAGAACCCGCGAGCGGATTTTGCCCTTCACTGACCCATCAAAGAGGGGGGAAGGGGTAAATTTTGCCTCCTCCTCCAGGGAGGTTGGTTTTGAGGAAGAGCATTCGGCGGGTAGTGGGGGTGGTAATTCTCCTGACCCCCCTTCGTTTGACGCTATTGACTCGGACGACGAGGCGTTGGAAGTTGACCCTTCTAGAACTTCCGGCCCCCTTGTTCATCGAGAAAGGGGTAGGGTTTACTATCTAGACAAGGCCAAATACCGTATCCCTCTGAGTACTTTCCCTGACCCGAAAAATCGGGAGACGATCCTTGCAAAGAACGCCGCTGGCGTGATTGAGCGGCTTTATAATTTCGGGGAGGGGTATACAGTTGTTGTCCCCGGCGAAAAGGATACCGTATGCAACCCCCCTGATGGGTGCATAGCGGTTTACCATAAATGTCTGGAGTTCGGCCTTCGCTTTCCCCTCCATCCTTCCTTAGAGGAGATCTTCAGGCGTATGAACGTCGCCATCGCCCAGCTGACAGCCACGGCCGTCAGGGCGTTGATTTCATATGTCTGGACCTGTCTTTTTCACCGCATGGAGCCTTCCATTGACGCCCTGCGGTTTATGGTGGGATTACAAATGGTTTCTTCTGGGAGTACGGGCTCCCCTGGTTATTGGTCCCTCTTGAGGCAGAAGGGACATTGTTTGGTATGGCCTGGCATGGACAGTTTGAGAGACTGGAAGAACAACTTCCTCTACATACACAGCATCCACGGGTGGAGGGTTCCTCGTCATTTCAGGAATCATGTCCACACCAGGCTTGAGACCCCTAAGGAGTACCACCCTGGCGTGGGTGGAAAGGCCTTGGAGGTTAAGTTAAGTGAGAAGGACAAGGAATTGACGGCCTACTTTGCGGCCCACACTAACAAGTATGGGGTGTATGGCCCCACCTTATGGCTCCCTCATGCGGAGCTTATAGCGACTGATAATTACTTGACCCGGTTGGGCATGAATCCGGGTCTAGATAAAGGTAGTTCAGGAGCGTTGGTGATTCTTTCTCACTCTTTTTTCCTTTTAAAAGTGCCCTGACAGCTTGTATGTTTGCCTTGCAGATCTTGCTACCTTTATTTGGAGGAAAGGGGAGGTGAGACGCCTGGGCCTGGACGAGAATCTTACTGTTGTCCAAAGTCGCCCTTCTCTTCCCCCTGATTTTAAGAGAGGTGAGAAGAATCTGATGAAGCATTTGAAGGGTCTATCGTTCAGTAGACCAAGGCTTCCCCCCCCCTCCTAGAGCAACGCCTGCAAAGACGGCGGTTTCTGAGGCCACCCCCTCTCCAGTTGCGAAGGCGATTGCCTACGAGGCTACCCCTTCGCCTGTTGGCAGGCAAGAGGGCCTTTCAGCAGGGGTCCAGATTCCCCCGGGGCCGCGGGCTGCAGGTTCCGAAGAAACTGGGGAGAGCACTCCTCGGGCGCTGCTTAGAAAGAGGAGCAGGGAAGCTCCAAGTGCTGACCAGGTGGTGGACCTGGAGACTTCCACGCCTGAACCTAAACGTTTTGCTCAGGGGATTCCTGCCACCCTCTTTTCTGAGGAGAACGCTGAATTCCACTATACCGCCGGAGACAACCAAGATGTTTCCGCCCTACTTTCCGACTCAGGGGCAGTTCTAGCGGACCACATCCTCAAGATTGTCCAATCTGCTACAAACCAAGTGACCCAGTACATCCAGCGCACTGCCCGAATCATGCAAGCTTCTGCAGAGCTGGCGGCCCTCAGCCGTCTGAGTGATGAGGAACTGTCCAACTCTGACCGCCTTTCTGCAGTCGAGAGGGACGTTGCTCTCATTGTCAGCCTGAAGGATCAGTTGGCGAAAAGGGAGACCGAGCTAGAAGAGGCCAAAGGTCAGGTGATCCACTGGAAGTCTGAAAATGAGAAAGCTATTAGGGAGGTGTCCCGCCAGGGGGAGGAGTCAAAGAGAGCTCAGCAGGCCTTTGCGGAGTTGGAGCAGGCCAGGAAAGCTTTGGCTGAGCTGGATCACGCCAAGAAGAGCGTCATCGACCTTGGGGAGCGCCTTTCCAAGGCAAATTCTGATCTGCAGGCGGCTCTTGGCGATCTGGCGGCGAAGACCAAGGATTGGGAGAAGGAGAGGGATGAAATACTCCAGGAGGTGGAGACGGCTGTGTCGGCGGGCTTTGTTAATGGTGCTAACTCTTGCCTAGGGGTTGTCATGGAAGCCGTCAAGGAGATGTTCCCTGGCTTTGACGAAGATGCTTTCCGAGCCCTTTATACTGCTAAGGACGAAGCTCAAATGCGCAGACTGTCTGAAGGAGCTGCCACTTCCGGCCCAGATGCTCCCCCTGCTTAACATGGAGGGCAGTCTTCCTCAGAGGGCTCTCGCTCGTCTCTTGCTGCGCCTGTGCCGACGTTTTAACTTTCTTCACTTCTTTGCGCGCCGAGCCCTTTGGTGGCCGGCTGCCGTACTCTTGATTGTAATCACTTGCTTTAAAAACTCTTGTCCTGTATTCCTTTGACACTACTCTTTTTATGTGAATTTTCTGTTTGCTTTTGTCTGTTTTGATTCCTCATGAGCTTGATTCGCAGCCTGTCGCTGCCTGCCTGTAAGTAGGGGGGTTTCTGATTGTTTCTTTACACAAGTTTGGGGACCTGCCCTCAGTCCTTGTCAGTCTGGCCTGTCCCTGGCTTTTGTTCAAAGTCCAGGGGGCCTGCCCCCTGCCTGCCCAGAGGTAAGCAGGGTGGCTTTTGCGTTTTTTATACAAGGTTGGGGGGCTTGCCCCCAGTCCTTGTTAGTCTGGCCTGTCCCTGGCTTTTGTTCAAAGTCCAGGGGGCCTGCCCCCTGCCTGCCCAGAGGTAAGCAGGGTGGCTTTTGCGTTTTTTATACAAGGTTGGGGGGCTTGCCCCCAGTCCTTGTCAGTCTGGCCTGTCCCTGGCTTTTGTTCAAAGTCCAGGGAGCCTGCCCCCTGCCTGCCCAGAGGTAAGCAGGGTGGCTTTTGCGTTTTTTATACAAGGTTGGGGGGCTTGCCCCCAGTCCTTGTTAGTCTGGCCTGTCCCTGGCTTTTGTTCAAAGTCCAGGGGGCCTGCCCCCTGCCTGCCCAGAGGTAAGCAAGGTGGCTTTTGCGTTTTTTATACAAGGTTGGGGGGCTTGCCCCCAGTCCTTGTTAGTCTGGCCTGTCCCTGACTTTTATTCAAAGTCCATGGGGCCTGCCCCCTGCCCGCCCAGAGGTAAGCGGGGTGGCGCTCGGATTTTTGCTGGGGGGGTCATTTTTCCCGGTTTTGGCAACAGGGGGGCCTCCCCTATTGCCCCCTGCTCGTTTGTGTGTGAAGAACGCGAGTGTGAACAGGCAACGAGTATAAATCTGAATATTCTTCATTTCTTTATAAAACTGTGACATTTTCGGGTGGTCGGAGCCGTCGACATTCTTTTGACCGTCCTCCGCCATTTGTTTTTAGCAAAAAATAAAAACTATCTTCGAATTCTCTTCAGACGTAGTATTTCTTTAAAGTGTCCGCATTCCAGTGAGCATGCAGTTCTTGCCCTTCAAGGTTGGCGATTTTGTATGTGCCTGGTCCCAGGACTCGAGTCACTTGGTATGGACCCTCCCAGTTGGCACTCAGCTTCCCATGTTCTCTTGACTTTCCAATCGCCTGCGTCTTTCTCAGAACCAGCTCACCCATCTGGAAGTTCCTCTGTCGGACTTTGGTGTTGAAGGCTTTCCTCATTCGTTGCTGGTAGGCAACGACGTTGGTACTGGCTTCTTCCCTTAGTTCATTTACGAGGTCCAAAGCTTCGACCATTGCAGCTTCGTTTTCAGCCTGGTCGTACTGCAGGGAGCGTAGAGAGGGGATCCTTGCCTCAATTGGTAATAATGCCTCTGCTCCATATACCAGACCAAACGGGGTCTGGCCTGTAGACTCTTTTCTGGTAGTTCAGATTGACCAGAGTATACTGGGGAGTTCGTCAGCCCACCTACCCTTGCAGTCATCCACCAATTTCTTTAGGCCGTTCAGGATTTGTTTGTTGGCTGCTTCTGCCTTTCCGTTGGTTTGAGGATGACAGACGGCTGAATAGGCGACTGAGATGTTGTGGCTTTCCAGCCAGATTCTCAGCGGATCATTATCAAATTGCCTGCCATGGTCAAATACCAACATCTTTGGTAGACCGAACCTGGTGATGATATTTCGCCAGACCACTTTCCTGACCGCCGGCTCAGTGATGTTGGGCACTGCTTCGGCTTCCACCCATTTGGTGAAGTAGTCTATGGCGACAATTAAGAATTTTCTGCCCCCTGTGGCCACCGTGAAGGGTCCTAAAATGTCCATCTCCCATTGAGCGAAGGGGATGGGGGATAGGATTGGCCTGAGCTCCTGGGCCGGGGCATGGATTGATGGGGCAAAGAGTTGGCATTTCCTGCATTTCTGGGTCAGGCTCTTGGCATCTGCCAGCATGGTAGGCCAGTAGTAGCCTGCCCTGAGGGCCTTGTGGGCCAGTGATCTCCCCCCAATGTGATGTCCACAAATCTCTGAGTGGATATCCTCCAATACTTCAGCGGCCTGATCTGCCCGCAGGCATTTGAGCAGGGGATAAGTAAAAGACTTCTTATAAAGTTCTTTATCAATGAGTATGAACCAGGCTGCTTTAGCCTGTATCTTCCTTTTTTGTAATGAGTCTGATGGTAAGGTACCATGCTCCTTGTACCGGATGAAGGGAGTCATCCAGCTTTCTAGCTCTTTTTCCACAGTATTAACCGCTTGACAGGGGTTAGTGGACTTCTCGTGTAAAACGTCGACCCATACTGATCTCCGGATGTCCTGTAGACTGGAGCTTGCAAGTTTTGACAGGGCGTCTGCTCTGCTGTTCTGGGATCGGGGGATCTGTTTGACCTCATATGACTTCAGGCCGGATAACTCTCCCTTCACCATCTCCAGGTACGTGGCCATTGCTTGGTCCCTTGCTTCGTATTCACCATTAATTTGGTTGGCGATGAGCTGGGAGTCTGTCGCTAGGACAATCCGCTCTGCCCCTGCGGCTTTAGCTAGCCTGACGCCTGCAAGTACTGCTTCGTATTCTGCTTCGTTGTTTGATGCTGGGAAGACAAACCTGAGGGCATGCTCAAAGTCAGCCCCTCCTGGGCTGGTCAGCACGATGCCTGCGCCTGCGCCGTTGGCAGTCGAGGATCCATCAGTATGCACGACCCATTCCTCGGCAGGGGTCTCTTCTTCCCCTGAACGGGAGCACTCTGCCAGGAAATCTGCTAAGGCTTGGGCCTTGATGGCTGTTCTAGGCTGGTAAGATATACCTAGCCCACTCAGCTCAATCGCCCACTTCAGTAGTCTCCCTGATTTTTCAAATTTTTCCAATACCTTCTCTAGTGGTTGGTCGGTGAGGACTACGACTGGATGCGCGTCAAAGTAAGGTCTGAGTTTCCTGGCGGCAATTATGACCGCGTAGGCGGCTTTTTCGACCATCGGGTAATTTTTCTTGGCTGCCCCCAGCGCGTGACTCACGAAATATATAGGTTGCTGGGCGCTTGCCTCTTCTCGTAAGATGACCGCGCTGACAGTTATATTGGTCACTGCAATGTAAAGGAAAAGCTTTTCCCCTGCTACTGGCCTGGCCAGGGTGGGGAGCTTCTTAAGATGGTCCTTCAACTGTTCGAAGGCCTCTCTCTGCTCGTTTTCCCACTTGAACTGTTTGTTTCCTTTCAGTATCTTGAAGAAAGGAGTGGCCTTGTCTGCTGATCGGGCGACGAACCGTGCTAGGGCGGCCATGCGGCCCGTCAGGCGCTGGATGTCTCTAATGGTTTTGGGCTCAGGAAGGTCTAGAACTGCCTGAATTTTCTCAGGGTTGGCGTCTATCCCCCGAGAGCTGACCAGGAACCCCAGGAATTTGCCGGAGCGGACTCCAAATGTACACTTCTTTGGATTGAGTTTCATTTTGTAGGCGCGCAGAGAGCAGAAGGTCTCCTGCAAGTCCATCAGGTGCTCTCTGTCCTCTCTGCTTTTTACGATGGCGTCATCAACGTAAGCCTCGATGTTTCTGCCTTTTTGTTTTTCAAACACTTTATCAACTAACCGCTGGTATGTAGCCCCTGCATTTTTAAGCCCGAATGGCATCATCTTGTACATGTAGGTGCCTGAACTGGTGATGAACGCGCACTTCACCCTGTCCGGCTGCCACAAGTATACTTGATGATACCCTGAAAAGGCATCTAGGAAGCTCAGCATGGAATAACCACTGGTGGAGTCTACCAGTTGGTCGATTCTGGGGAGCGGATAACAGTCTTTCGGGCAGGCCTTGTTGAGGTTTGTAAAATCCACGCACATTCTCCATGCGCCTGACGATTTTTTAACCATGACTACATTCGCCAACCATTCTGGGTAGTCACAGACCTCAATAAAATCTGCTTTCAAGAGTTTGTCAATTTCTTCCTTGATTGCTGCGTCTTTTTTCGCGGACATATTTCGTTTCTTCTGTTTTACAGGGCGAGCATCCATGCTTACATTCAGCTTGTGAACGATGCATGATGGATCAACGCCGGGCATCTCGTCTGTCGAGTAGGCGAATACGTCTTTGTTTTCTTTTAGCAGCTTGACCAGCTCTGCCTGGTAGGATTTTTCCAGGTCAGCTCCTATCAGGACCTGCCTACCTGGCTCCAAGTCTACTAACATGCTTTCGCCCCCTGGCTCCAGGTGGTCAGGCGCCGAGTGCTCGGCTGGTATTTCGCCTTCCCTGCTGGGGGAACTGTCAGCCTTTCTTTTTCCCTTTCTTTCTTTTTCGTGTTCTTGCAGGGCCACGGAGTAGCATTGTCTGGCTGACTCTTGGTCCCCGCGCACTTTTCCTTCTAGTCCAAAGTCGGTGACATACGCTATGGTGAGGGCCCTGATGGAGATGGCCGCCTCGATTTCGTCTAGGGTGGCCCTGCCGATTAGGGCGTTGTAGGCAGATCTTGCATCCACAACAACAAAGGTTGCCCTGACGTTTCTGGCAGTAGTGCCTTCTCCAAAGGTTACGGGCAGGTCTATGACTCCCATGGGCAGCACGCCTGCTCCACTGAATCCGTATAGCGATCCAGGGGCAGGTCGTAGGTGCCTTTTTTCCAGGCCCATTTTCTCGAAGGCGTCCTTGTACAGCAGATTCGTGTACGCGCCTGTGTCTACCATACACCTCCGCACAATGTGGTTGTTGATCTCTAGGGACAGCACCAAAAGGTCACTGTGCGGGTATACTACGCGCCCTGCATCATCAGGGGTGATGCTTAAGGTCACCCCCCTTGGACTCCCTGCTTTCTCAGCATAGCAGATCTGGTTCCTTAGTTCACGCATTTGTCTTTTTCGGCCTCTTCGACTGAGCTGGCCCTCAGTGCCCCCTGAAATTACATGGATCACCATGCGGTTCTGCACTGACCCTTCGGGTTTTTCAGATACTTCCTTCTGAGACTTATTCTTAGCTGCGTAGTTAGCTAACCATCCGTTCCTGATTAACTTCTCGATCTCGTTCTTCAGGTGACGGCATTCCTCGGTGGTATGGCCTATGCAGTCGTGGAAAGTGCAGAATTTCTTGGGGTCTCCTTTCGGGCTGTGAGGCTTGTTCGGGCGATTCCATTTGGCAGTTTCTTTTTCCAGTTCGAAGATCTCCGCCCTGGATTTGTTCAGGGCAGTGTAACTGTCGAACCTGGGCTGGTAGACTGTGCGCTCTTTCTTGGGAGTGTCTCCCTCTTCCCTTTGCTTGCCTGGCTCACTTCTGCCCCGTCCACCCTACGGTCCCCCTTGTGGCCTTGTTTGACCTGCAGGGGTATCCGTCAGGCCGTGGAACTCCTCCTGCAGAATGAACCCTTCCGCAATTTTCCTGGCCATGGCCAAGGTTTCTGGCTGGGCCCTGATCATCTGGTTTTTCATTTCCCCTGGAAGTAGGGAGATTGTCAGGGCGTAGGCGGCAGTGGAGTCATCGATCTCCCTAACCTGCTGGTAGGATAGATCAAATCTTCTCAGGTATTCCCTCACACTTTCACCCTTTTTCTGCTTCAGGGTCATGAGATCGAAACGAGTGAGGCGTCTTCTCTTATTCCCGGCATACTGTTCGAGGAAGATCTCAGCCAACTCTATGAAGAATCTGACTGACACCTGGCGAAGGTCCCTGAACCATCCTTGTGCGAGCCCTACCAGGGTGGTTGGGAAAACTTTGCACCAGATGGCATCATCTACGTCATACATGCCCATGTGGCTCTCAAATGCCGCCAGGTGATCTTCAGGATCTGTCGTCCCATCAAACTTAATAGTGGGCATTTTGATTTTTGGAATGGGGTACTCTTGTACCTCAGGGTGCAGCGGGGTTTTTGTGGGCCTGCCTACCAATCGTGACCTGCTTTCCCCAGACTGGTTACCGTGAGAATCCCATTGTTTATGGGTCGGTTTCCTCGCACTGGGGGAGCGGTGCCTTGGTGGCGGCCTGCTTGCTGCTTCATCCTCTGTTTCCGGGGAAATCTGCCTGGGCCTCTTCCTCTGAGAGTGGCAGAGGTTCTCACCCTGATGATACCTGAACTCGAGCGGTTGTCCCCGGTTGAGCCTGGATTGCAGGCTTTGGGATAAGCCGGGGGCCGACTGTTCCTTGGCTGCAGGTGTTAGCCTGGAGAAAACTCCGCCTGGCCTTTCCCCCAAGCGTTTTGACATGGGCTCCCTGGGCCTCATTCTCTCCTGCATTTCCCGGGACAAGCCTCTTTGTTCTCCAGACGCAGATTCCGTTGTGTGAATGGAAAACGCCTGCTGGACAGGTGGCTCTGGACTGCCGGTAGTAATGCGCCTTTGCACATGTGCATACGCTTGTGCCGTCCTTCTTGCTTTCCTCTGAGCATTCCTGGCGGCGGTTCGCCTCGTGCCCCCGGCTTCATCCCTGCTGATTGGGGATGGTTGCCTGGGAGCCGATGCGACCCTGCCTACCAAGTCCTCAGGAGTGAACTCCTGGTTCAGTATCGCAGAGAAGAAGGCGGCTGTCTACGCCATCTGAGCTGGGGTCAGATTAAGAGCGTGTCCTGGGCGTGCCCCCAGCTCAGGCGTCACAGCAGTGTTAGGTCCACCAAGGAGACTGGTTCCCCCTACCCCTAGGATTGTGGCAGGAGGAACTCTCTCCGACTGCGGCATACCATACAAGGGGGCCACCGGTGGGACCGTCGGACCCGTTCCTGCACTGGCATCAACGATTTCTGGCATGATTGTGTTTAGTTTTGTGATTATGAGTGGTTGATTTTAGTGGGTAACTCGTGAGCACAACCGTAAGTTCCCCACAGACGGCGCCAAATTGTTCCGGTCACGGAAACAATTCACCCGGCCTTGGATCCGGGTTGTAGGATTGGATTAATAGTGAACAGTTGACCGTTTGATTTCCTTCAGCCTCCCCTTCCTCTCACTCCCTTGATCGGACCTTCCCGGCGAGTTGGCCTGCTCCCTGCACAATGAACGCACAGGGCCTCGGAGGTTGTCCGAGGAAACCCTCTCCGATGCCTAAGTCAGTCCGTGAATTGCCTTGACGAACCTAGCTCGTGAGGAACTAGGTGGCGTTTTTAGGAGTAAGAGTCTAGAGAGAGAAAATCCAACCTCCTTTATGTGGAAAATGGGTAAGTATTTATACCTTCCCACAAGAGAGAGGAAAAGAGAGGGAAGAGGAGGGAAATGAGAGGATGCTGGTGCGACACGTGGACTCACCTTGTCCACTCATTTCCCCTTACCTTAGGCAAAATGACGGATGGGTCCTCGGTTCTCCTTTGGTCCTGCCTAGGCGGGAGCGCCCTGGAAGCAGGCAGGAGGCCTGGTTCGCCCTGCTTGGCAGGCGGCCAGGCTGTGCCAGGCGGCTAAGGGATTAAGGCCATACACTTGGAGGTTTCAATGATGTTGACGGACAGTCTGCTGGGCAGGCCTTTCCTCTTTCTGGGATTGGTCACCTTGGGGCCTGACTGGCAGGCGGCCCGAGGTAGGCAACCGACCCCCATCAAGTGTGTTTTAGTACTTGTGATTGAAGTTGGGACATTTACGTGTTTTAGTAGATGCTCGTGGACCTAATGTCCACATCCAGTGTTATTGTAGTGCATAATAAAAGAAAGTGTGAATATGGAAAGTTTTGTTTAGATGACAACCTAGTGACGACTCGGTTTCAACAGGCGGATCCTTCTAGCTTGACCAGTGACTCTGGCAGAGCGTCGTTACCGTTTGCCCCTCCTGCGGCTACTCCGGCAGAGCTTCGTTACTACGGACTAGTTCTGCGGCTAATCCGTCAGAGCTTCGCTACTAGACTTGAGCGAGTCGATCAAAGGCACCTCGGTATCGAGTGGGGTGCTCGAAGGTGAGGATTAGCGTCGATGTCGCTTTTATCGGAACTACGATCGAGTGGATCGTTTGCCTTGGGTGTCGGAGTGCGAGCCCTTAGCGAGAGTTTAGAGGGAGAAGAGAAGAATGAGAATTGTGTAGAAGTAGGCACAAACTCGTGATTGTGTGTCGAATGAATGAGGTGGGTGGGGGGGTGGGGGGGTATTTATAGGTGATTTCGGTCCTCGTCACCCATATAAACCCCCAGGGTCATGCGGCTGGTGTGAGGCAGTTCAGTCTTCAGGCGCCTGAGCTGAGACTGTCGAAGTTTTGAAGATCCGATATCAAAACTTTCCAAAACGGAGAAGATGCATATCTTAGGTTATCTTGGAGGTTAAGGCTTCCCCTTAACCCTACTGTGTTAAGCGCCGGGTGGGGTTCGGGTGCGCGTCCCGAGGTTCGCTCGGCCCGACGCGTTGACTTGGGTTTGACTTTGCATATTTCGGGACCAATTCGGGGCCCCGGTGTTGGAATTGACTCTAATTAGTGTCGACGCGACCGTAATGACACGACTAAGCCTGCTTTGATGTTAATTTAATCTATCCGAGTAATTATTTGACCCGTTCTATAGAAAAACTATCTAAAACATCGCGAACTCGCGTCGCGTTGCAGTCCGATCGTCATCGGGTGTTTGTCGGAGACTCATGCAGCCACCAGGTCCAAATCTGGGTGTCTACAGAAGCCCCCACTTTGACTGAGTCTTGGACAAGGTGAAAGTCAAAGTATAGCCACCCAGGTCAATCGAAGATTACGACCTGGTGGCTGTCCGGTCGGGTCGTTTTAAGTCCATTAGACTACGTGTTGGGGCTCGCCAGCCATAGCTTAGAAATCATACCTGACGTCTTCGCTTGTGGTTGCTTGCTTGGATCCGGGCCGTTGCTTGATATCTCATTCTTGGTTCTTTATGCGCGCGCGCTTCATCTTCTTTGGCTTGTTTAAACGGTTTGTTTAGTTTTTTAAAATGTTTTTAGTGATGTGTTAAGTGTAAGTGCAAAGAATGTTCATACTTATCTTTGAACAAACTTTTGGGATGCTTGTGAACCCTTGATAAAACGTTTGAGGGTGTTAGTCTCCACTCGAGCGGTCGTCTTCGGGATGCTTGTGACCCCTTGGGCGAAATGAAGTGAAACATTAAAAACGTTCGAGGGTGTTAGTCTCCACTAGAACACCTGTCTTTCGGGATGCCTCTGGCCCCTAGGACAAAACAAGATGATATAAACTATTCGAGGGCATCAGTCTCCACTCGAATAGCTGTCCTCGTGGATGCTCTGACCCCTAGGACAAAATTGCTGTTGTTAACTACTCGAGGGCGTCAGTCTCCACTCGAGTAGCTGTCTTCGGGGATGCTCTGACCCCTAGGACAAAATTGCTGTTGTTAACTACTCGAGGGCGTCAGTCTCCACTCGAGCAACTGTCTTCGGGGATGCTCTGACCCTTAGGACAAAATAAACCATTCGAGGGAGTCGGTCTCCTCTCGAATGAAAAAAGCTGTGGAGGTATCGGAGTCCTTCGAGGGCGTTGGTATCCACTCAAAAAATTGATGTCGGGGGTGTTGGTATCCACCCGACAAATTGCTGTGGAGGTTTCAGACTCCTTCGAGGGCATTGGTATCCAGTCGAAAAATTGATGTTGCTGTGCCTCCGGGAAATTAACGTCCCTCGGGCAAAATTGCTGTTTGTTTATTCGTTTTAGTTGAAAGTTTTTTGTTTAGTGAGTTTGTCTTATTTTGTTTGGGTTTGATCTTGCTTTGGTAGTTTCGGTTTTTTGACATGGGCATTTTGCTAGATTCTTTATTGGTGTCTTAATTCTAGTTAGATATCCTTGGCGGATGGTTGTATTGATTTCTATTTTGCTTTAGGTATTCCTTAGGGGGACGTGAATTGAATACTTAGGGACTCGTTTCAGGTTGATTTGATTATTATGAGTGCTACCAGGGACTCACTTAAAACTGAATTGAATTAAATTAAATTAACATGAATTAAAATTGGATTGAGTGCTACCAGGGACTCATCCAAAATCGGAATTTTAAGTTAAATTGAGTGCTAATAGGGACTCGTTTAAAATGGGTTTGAGCGCTACAAGGGGCTCGTTTGAAATTGTTTTGAGCGCTACAAGGGGCTCGTTTAAAATAGTTTTGAGCGCTATAAAGGGCTCGTTTAAAATTGTTTTGAGCGCTACAAGGGGCTCATTTAAAATGGTTTTGAGCGCTACAAGGGGCTCTTTTAAAATTGTTTTGATTCTGAGTGCTACCAGGGACTCGTTGAATTAAACTGAGGGCTACTAGGGACTCGTTTAAAATCGGATTTTGGAGAACTACCAAGGGCTTCTTTAAAATTGTTTTGAGCGCTACAGGGGCTCGTTTAAAATTGTATTGAGCGCTACAAGGGGCTCGTGTAACATTGTTTTGAGGGCTACAAGGGGCTCGTTTAAAATGGTTTTGAGCGCTACAAGGGGCTCGTTTAAAATTGTTTTGAAATTGAGGTCTGAATGCTTTGCGGTTCGTTAGACTCACGAGTTTAAAATTTTCCTTAGGAATGCTTTGGGATTCGATTGAGGTTGTTTTGTTCAGATATCGCGCATAGATTGTCATGTGCTTCGGTATGAGTGGTCTTATTTATTAGCTAGGGGTTTTCACGGTTTTTCCGCTGGGGGGTTGATTTTGATTAGGGTAGGTTTTGAGGTTTCACCTAGTTTGGTTTGGTTTTGCTAATGATGTTTTTGGGTTTTTGCAGGATTAGTTTTATTCCTATTTCCTTCGATTGACACCTAGGATGGTGCATGCTCGTCCGGTAAGGCTTCCGGCGGGGATTGAATGGTGGTTGGCTTAGGCTAAGAGTACGACAAGTCACTACTCGTCGAAGAATATGCTGGTGAACCAGCTGCGCATCGAGGATGTAAGTTTCCTTCTTACGGTTTGTTTTACTTAGTAGCCCCCAAGGTCAAGGTTGTTGAAATGTTAGTTTTGGTTTTATCGCTTGTTTTGTCCTACGGTATATTGTTTGCTTTCATTTTGAACAGTTCACTTTTCTTTCGGCTTGCCGATTCGGCTAATGCTGTTCAGCCCCCAGACTACCCTTTGACGCTGCTCAAGGTTGATGTGGCTGGAGTAGCCTTTACAAAGCCTCTTTTCCCGTGTTCTGCTGAGGAGATGGAGACTGGGATGGAGTGGCGTGACCGGGTATACTGGGTAAGTTTCGATTTCTGTTTCGGATTTGGGTTCTAAGGGTTAGGTTTTGTTTGGCTAACTTGTGTGCTTTCACCTTTTAGGTTTCGTCGGCTTGCCATCAGCGGTTGTGGCAGGCTGCCAACTGCTTCAGGGTCTATGCCTCGAGGGTCTCCCGTGACAATTCGGGACTTCGATCGATAAGTGCGTGTACCTAGGGTTGGCTCTTAGATTGTTTGTGTGTTTTCCTCAAGTCCTGTATGGTGGGACAGCTGGAGACTCGGGTGACTGAGCTTGAGGCGGAAGCGGCTGAGGCGCGACAACTCCTGCAATCTCGGGCCGACGAGATTGCTCAACTTAAGGAGCGGCTGGATCGGTCTCAGTTCGATACCTCCGCGCAGGGTGAGGCTAGGCATCGGGTTGAGAAGGAGAGAGAGGCTGAGGCTGAGGCTACGGGTCATGCTACGAGTGCTACTGAGGAGGTTGGAGAAGTTCCCGAGACAGTTACCCTAGACATGTTGTCGGGAATGGTCGGTAGCGATTCTCCTACCTTTGCTTTAGAGGACTTAGGTTTGGACGACAATATCGGTGAGCTTGTGATAGCTATAGGCGCAGCTTCTAGGGGCCCTCCCTAGTTTGTAAACTCGGTTTGTGTTTGGATTTGTATATTTTAGATTTCAGACTTTTAGTATTTTGATTGATTCGTTACTCTTGTGTTTTGTTTTGCTCTTGAAATGTTGACCTAGGCGACAAGTAATCACTTCAAGTTCGGTTTGTTTGCGATTTCGTCGTAGTTTAGGACCTTTTAGAATGCGTTGAGATTGCATGAGAGTACGAAAATGTTTTTTTGGGATTCTTAAAATGCGTTAGTTTGACCCGGGATTCGGATCAAATAGTACGTCGATTAAAATGTTTGACTTGAGACGTGTAGAGATGTAAGAAATGTTTTGTAGCTAAAGTGTATCGACCGAGTGCGTGTTCGGTGTTGGGAGACAAGTGTGATAGTCTCAACATTCATGTTGAAAATGAGGCAAAGAAAATGTTTGACCACTTTTTATATCTTAGTGACAATGCCGTACTGGGCCACAGACGCAAATTGACGATGTCATTCAAGGCTATAACACGCCTAGGTGGGGTAGATTATCCCCCTAAAAATAAAATAAAAAAAAACGTCTAAGTCTGGTGGATTCGATGGACAAAATGTATTGTCCGTGTGGACCTGATACTCTTGCGCGGGCATATCGGTTGTTGGAAAGGGGTTTAGCAACTTCAGGAGGTCGTTCCTGACGTCCAGGGTTGTCGGATGTGAGGGAAAGGTTAAGGATTGTGGAGAAGACCGTGTTACAGAATAAAGAAGCTATGTGGGCTAATGTCACTAAGCGCCCGACCGGAGACGGCGTTACCGGTCCTAGTATTTGTCAGTTCATCTAAACGGGCCGAGATTGATGAGACTCATATTTGAGAATGTGAGTGAGGAGGGGAAGTGGGATTGGCTCCGCCCGCCTTTAGCTAGGGCGGTGGAAGCTTGTGTTTGGAGGGGCCGATGGTGAGAGACCCGAACAAGCACATCCGAATGGCGAGAAAAGGGGAAAGTCGGACCGGTAGAGCCCAACCATTTAGTATTATGTTCTATTAATTGATATTATGTGGCGTATTAGTACTAGTTTTTTATAGGATTTTGCTTGACATGTTGTCATTTTCCGGGGTGGCCGGATTTTGGATGCTCGATGTGAAGGGCCTCGACAAAGGCTTGATTTAACTGATTTTTTTTACTAATGAGAAGCACATTTTTTTTATTTTTTTTTTCCTTTTTTTTTGTGGTGGCTCGCAACTCGATTCTTCATTTTGCCCGGAGCACCCTTTTGGGTTTTCACTCCGTCCTCGGCTCACCTTTTCTGCTCTTTTTTTTTCTTCTTTTTTGTTATTTTTGTTTTTTTTTGTATATATTTTTTTACGATGGCTCGCAACTCGTTTCTTCTTTTTGCCCGGGGCGCCCTTTCGGGTTTTCACCCCGTCCTCGGCTCGTCGTTTGTGCTTCGTCATTGGAATCACTCGTTAACCGGAGCGTGGAAAAAAGTTCCGGTTTGCATGTGAATCGAGTAATCAATTCTGTTATTTGGTTGGTTGTACCCGAAGAAGGGTTGCCTACGTATCTGTGTTTAAACGGAATCAAACCATGTTCGTAGTTCTTTATAGATCTGAGTGATTTTTCTTTAGACCCGTTATGCCAATTATTGACGTGAGATGTTTAGAGTGTTTCGCATGGGATTTCATCCTAGCTAAAAATTAATGTGAAATGGTCGGGTGTGACCCTTTGAAAGTGACAATTACCGAGATACCGCGTTTGGGTCAGGGCGACTGACTTGGATGGTTTTGGAATGTGAAGCTAGGTAGTGAGTGGCTTTGATGAACTAAGATCTGGAGCGCAGCTTGATTTTTGTGGAGTTAAGGCTATGAGGTTACGGTTTCGTAATGTGGTAGGAAAGGGGAAGCTGAGTAAAAATGACTCAGACTTCAATCGGGTGGGTTGTAAATTACGTGGGATCTGATTTCCATGTCTGGCCCTAACGGTTGAGATTATCCTATTGAGCTTGAATCCTCAAATTTCTGGACTGTCTCCTAACAAGTGTCTCGGGGAGGTCTTAAGGGTTGTAATGTAGAGAGGCTAATATTTGGTGCTAATTGACCGTTGATTTTGGTCTTGATCATTGAATTGGGCCGGTTTAATTTGGCCTTGGTTTCATTCTTTCTTTGGCTCCTTTTGGCCATTTCAGATCCTTCTTCTTTCTTTTTTTTTGTCAGACTAGCACCTACGGTTGGAATTGGTCGGTCTTTATTTGAGGGATGTTTATTGTGGGAAATGGGTTTGCCTTCCGTCTTTGATCACAAGGTAAAAGACTATCTAGGTTTGCCATAGGATTCGGGAATGCTCGTTCTAAGGGATAGTTTGTGGCTTTCTATACCAGACACGGGATAGGTAAAAAGAGAACACGGGATCTCGGTTTTTGTAATTCCTCGTTGTTTTGAGGTATGTTTGATTGTTATCGATAAATGGCATAATATCAAGTTCTAAGCAAGAAAGTGCCCTATTAAATCAAGCGATTGTCGAGGCGCATTATAAAGGAAGAAAAGTTTATTTCTTTTTATTGATAGTAATAAGCGGGCTACGTGCCCGAGACATTGTTTTTGGGGAGGTGGAGGACAGGTCCCCTCGCACCTCCTAACTCGATGTAAAAACAAAAGACATTTGTTATACTATTAGGTCTAGGCCCTTAGACGAACTGGACTCTGACTCGGACACAGATGTACTCGTCTTGGTGGAAGCCCGTGGGTTGTCGGGATCTTCCTCAATATTCAGGACATTCTCCTCTATAGGGTTGAGGTGGGAACAATCGATGGTGTCGTCAAAGGCAGCATGAACGCTAAAGGGGTTTGTGGTATTGTTTGGTTTCTCGGGTGGAGGGAGAGGGATAGTCCCATTTTTTATCATATCTTGTATGGTATGCTTGAGCCGAAAACAAGATTCGGTATCGTGGCCCTTGCCACGGTGGAAGTGGCAATACTTATTAGCATCCCATGACTTTGCGCTTTTGTCTGCGGGTGGGTCCGCAGTGGGACCTATGGGCTCGAGCTTTCCTTGATCGACCAAATGCTCGAGAGCTTCGGTGTAGGAAGAATTGATTGGGGTGAATTCCCTTAGTGACCTTTCTACTTTGTTGGATGTGGTTTTATAAGGTCTTGAGGTTATTCCCCTATCGACTTTAGGAAGTGTCGATCGGGCGGAGCATTGGGATGCTCTGCCCTCGGTAGGTTCTTTGGCATGGTAACCGCTCGGATTAGCGTTTGTTTCGCTTTCTGGGTCTCTACTCTCAAGGAAATTGAGGCGGTTATCGATGTAATGAACGGAGAAAGTCAAACGGGTTACCGAATTATTGATGTTGCGAACCAATTTGGTTAGGGTACTGATATCGTTGCGGATGCTTTCGATGGCGCTTGAATCTACCGACATGTTGGGGAATGATTCTAGTGGGAAAGGATCAAAAGGTCTGATCGGATCCACCGGATGACTTAGAGACTCGAGGAATGCTCCTAGTAGAGCGACACGGGAATAAGACCCTTGATGTGCGCGTGTTTGCGGTCACTAGTTTAGGGACTCGGGTGCTTTAGACTCTTGGTGTATTCGGCGAAACGCCTATTGAGTTTTAGGTCTCGGTAGCGAGACGATTGGACACAAACCTCGGAGGTGAGGTTTAAAGAGGACTTCTCGAAATGAGACGACCCAAAATGTAAGACTTAGAGTAGAGTGATACTAGTAACTAACACAGACAGTTAATCACACGGTTGTACGACGTAAAAAGTTGATCGCGATCCCGACTCAGGATCGAAGAATTTTGATACATGTTTTTTTGAAAACGACCAATTCTTTGCAGAAAATAATTTTTTTTGAAAAGGATGATTTGTGAAAAAAGGAAGGGTGACAATGGCGTGGCGGCATCGCTTGTGATGTGAAAGCGTGTTGCTATATGTGTGCGTCGAGATTCAGAAGATAGCAAAAGTGTAAATGTTTTTTTAAAGGAGCATGGTCCTTAGGGGAACCAGTTTTGGAAATGACGATGTGATGCCTTTATCGAGACTACAATTAATTAGCTAGTTCGATACTCGTGGTGTATGTGGTGCTCGTGATGGAGCGTGAAGTCTAATGATGGTGTTTTAAATGTGTGACTAAACCCTTATTAAGGGATCTAGGTGGTGAATGGTTTTTTTTATTTTTTTAAAAAAAGATGATGTTTCGTGAATGTGACCGTTTCAGGTTCCTTGACTTCATTAATTGAAGCTTTGGTTGTGTTAACGGTATGTGTGTAATTTTTTTCTTTTTATAAAAATAAAAATGTAACCGTTTGGTATACCTTGATTCCATTGATCGGGAGCCTCGGCGGTATTAACCGTAATAGTTGTTGACGGGTTTTGCTTTGGCCAAGGTGATGGCATTAAAGAAATATCATTTTTTCGAAAGTAGTGAGTGTAAAATTCGCCATGATGCGGCATCTGAAATGTTTTTCCTTTTTTTGGAAATCATGGTTTGACCGGAGTATCGACATTCAAAAGGTCGTTTTGAAAAGAGGAGGTACTTTTCGAAAACAGAATTGGGTGCGGTTGAATATGTTGGCGTGGTTGAATCCAGATTTTTAGTGTTTTATTTGGGTTGTTCAAACACGCTACACATAACTAGGAATGCATACACTCATGCAGGATGCAGACACGGGTAGGTTAGGGTAGGCTACTGCCCACGAATAGTCTTTACTTAGGCATCGACAAATCGTCTAGGGAGACGAGTGTCATACCGTCCGTTCGGAACTATCCGTTTATTACTCCCGCGGGGTACGCGTTGGGCGGCCGGAGCGTCAATCTAGGATCTCCTCGCGTGTCCTTAAGGATCTCACTGCGAAGAGGTTGATTGGTCCGGATATCGGTTAGGGTGAGCTTTTTAGGGCCAAAACCTGTAGTGACCACAACTAGGAACTAGGAAATGAGCTTCACCGACCTCGTTCAAGTTACACCACCACTGGAAACTTGTTTCCAAATCCCCAGCGGAGTCGCCAAACTGTGGACGTCCGTCCGCACCGCCCGACGCCTCGCACGCGCCCGCGCGGGACCGACCCGTTTTTCAATGCGTGGCGGCGGCCACCCACGCGGCCCCCTTCCGGTCGGGGGCCGGTCCGATCTCGCATACGGGGCGAAGTGTCAGACCTCAATTTGGATGACGATTCGGACTTATACTAGACGGGTGCGGGCACCCGTGTTTCTGTTTGGGAATCGATCGAGTCGTGGTTTTAAATGTTTAAAGGCCGATTCATTTGGTAAGGCGACCTTTTTAGTGAACTGAATTCGTTGCCGATTTGTGGAGTCACCACCGAGTCAATTATGGGGACTCGGAAATCGTTCAAGTCAACTTTGATCCCTTGCCGGCTCAAAGTTGAGTGGCACGGGACCTATAAAGACTTGTACCCTAAGCACTCCATGCCTGGATTGACTCTCATTGCCAATGGTTTCTGACATCTGGAAACCGTTGATTCTAAGTAAGGGGTGAGGGTACGTATTGGGAAGCCAACATCCGATAGATGTCAACACCCAATCCCGCCCGCAATATAGCGGCCTCTACTAATCAATCGGTGGGCTGATAACCTAGTTCTTTTGTTGTGGCGGAAATAATGTAACATCCGTTGTGTTCACCCTATATCTTTTGCTACGTCGGTTTTTTAAGGACAAGTAAGTTTTGTCGTCAAAGCAGTTGTGTTTACATTCATTGCATGTGATTTCACGTGACAAGCAGGCCCTGATAAGATGCACGTAGGAGGGTAGAGAGTACTAGTATTATACGTATTAGCAAATCAGTTTTAATATGATAATACGGATATTAGTCGTTCTCGTGGTATACCTTACTGGATTCTGCTTAAGATGCGCCGGTTCGGTATTAATAGAGATGCATCGAATCTAGTAAGGCGAGCACTTGGACTAATACGGAACCCAACCATCACTTTGTTCAGTTTTGGTTGTTTTACGTTTTGAACTTCGTGTTAGGTGATTTAGCATGCGATTATAAGGTCTTAAAACCAATAAATCATATGAAAAGCTGTAAATGTGAATGTAAGTAAATCACATTGTGAGGAGTTGCACCCTCAGAGTGTACACTAAACGGGACTCGATGCATAGATAGTTTGAGAGCGGATCTCGTAATTACTCGGATCTATTTAGTGTGTTTTAGTACTTGTGATTGAAGTTGGGACGTTTACGTGTTTTATTAGATGCTCGTGGACCTAATGTCCACATCCAGTGTTATCGTAGTGCATAATAAAAGAAAGTGCGAATATGGAAAGTTTTGTTTAGATAACAACCTAGTGATGACTCGGTTTCAACAAGTGGATCCTCCTATCTTGACCAGTGACTCCGGCAGAGCTTCGTTACCGTTTGCCCCTCCTGCGGCTACTCCGGAAGAGCTTCGTTACTATGGACTAGTTCTGCGGCTAATCCGTCAGAGCTTCGCTACTAGACTTGAGCTAGTCGATCACAGACACCTCGGTATCGAGTGGGGTGCTCGAAGGTGAGGAGTAGCATCGATGTTGCTTTTATCGGAACTACGATCGAGTGGATCGTTTGCCTTGGGTGTCGGAGTGCGAGCCCTTAGCGAGAGTTTAGAAGGAGAAGAGAAGAATGAGAATTGTGTAGAAGTAGGCACAAACTCGTGATTGTGTGCCAAATGAATGAGGTGGGGGGGGGGGGGGTATTTATAGGTGTTTTTGGTCCTCGTCACCCATATGGACGCCCGGGGTCATGCGGCTCGGTCTTCAGGCGCTTGGTGTGAGGCAGTTCAGTCTTCAGGCGCCTGAGCTGAGACTGTCGAAGTTTTGAAGATCCGATATCAAAACTTTCCAAAACGGAGAAGATGCATATCTTAGGTTATCTTGGAGGTTAAGGCTTACCCCTAACCCTAGTGTGTCAAGCGCCAGGTGGGCTTCGGGTGCGCGTCCCGAGGTTCGCTCGGCCCGACCCGTTGACTCGGGTTTGACTTTGCATATTTCGGGACCGATTCAGGGCCCCGGTGTTGGAATTGACTCTAATTAGTGTCGACGCGACCGTAATGACACGACTAAGCCTGCCTTGATGTTAATTTAATCTTTCCGAGTAATTATTTGATCCGTTCTATAGAAAAATTATCTAAAACATCGCGAACTCGCGTCGCATTGCAGTCTGATCGTCATCGGGTGTTTGTCGGGCACTCATGCAGCCACTAGGTCCAAATCTGGGTGTCTACAGCATCCAACGGCTCAGTAATGAGAATTAAGGGGGGGAAGTCGTAATTGTGGAGATGTTAATGGATGAATAACAATTATTGGATATGGTGATAGACACTTTCTAATAATGAGAATCAAGAGCTGAAACTTGCACGGTTAACTCAAGAACCGCGAAAACTTACCCGAAACTTCAAAAAGTCAAGATCTTAAATCAACCCTACATAGATCGTCACAAAATCCATTTCAAATTCAAACCCAACATTTCTTATTTATCTATCACATTCAAAATTCAGCTCCAATCCCAGGATCTTTTTTTCCTACTTTACTCAGTCTATCAATCTACCCTAAATCCTTATCAAATTGCAATAAAACAGAGGAATAACATGACTTTCACACTCATTTAATTTGTTTTTTTAAAATTGATGATTTTGTGAGGTTATATACAAAAAAATACAAATGAGTGATAAAGTAATAATCGTTCACATCATCATTTATTAAAAGTAATTTTTGTCTCAAGTGTGTCAAAGCAATAAGTGAAATTACCTTATGTATTGACTAATGCTACCACATGCTGTCGTTGTCGCCACACTGCCTCCTGCAATAGAAAAAATTGAAAAGTATTAATCTGTGGAGTGAGGGCCGATTGTCGTGTTACGGTGGTTAGTTGTTGAGTTAGTTTGTTGTGTTGCTCCACCATTCACTGCAAATACACAACTCATTATAAAACAATCATTCGTATTCGGATCCGACAAAATGGACCGGTGAATAGTATTAATGATAAAAATTCTACCTCGAAATGAATTTACATGAAAATACATCTATCCCAGAATGCTTAGTCTCTACGGTGGTAAGATGATCTGAGGCATAGACTGGTTCCACAAGAAATATAAATAGAGAAACAAAGCAAGGCGACGGGAGGGCGCGTCAGGGGAACCTCATGGTCTGCACCTCTGACAGTCACATGGGTTAGCCCATTGTATAGTTGACTCCACCAACCAACCTGATTTGAGAAAATGTAGAAATCCGATCAGAATAAAAAAGTAATGTACATTTTGAGAAACGGTAAAAAAAAATTCTGGCAATTGATGTTGAGAAAGACTACCCTTTCAATGTCGTACCAGGTGTAATACCCGCATTTATAGAGAGTCAAATCGAGTCAACACTTTGTAGTAAGTTATACAGAGTCTTTATGGTATGCTAAGTCGACCCGAGCAACACGCCTTAATTTATTAAACAAACCGAGCTTATATCGGGTCTGGGCTCAAATTGTACGTGATAGCAACCTAAAATGAAAAGCCCACGTGATGTTTAAATAATACCCCAACCTAGCTAGCTACATCCTTATAAGCACATACACAATAGTCCACGATCTCATAAACAAAACAGTACAACACAAAGTCCTTGAACGTACACGCAGCTGCTCCAATCAAGCGAAGAAAAGGGAACCATAGGAGTCAGATCAGACCATTGGTAGGCTAGACCTCGACCTTACGTGCTACCTAGGTATGCCAAATAGTCACTTATATTTCCGTAATATGGTTTGTGTATATTTATGTCGAACATCGGTGTCGGAATTGGGTTTATCGCTTGTTGTTGTTATTATCACAGTTGTATCGTGCTAAGTTTCATCGATGTTTTAATGCGGTGTCGGGTTTAGCCATGACAGTGTTGTTACGGAAATTGGGCGGGGTTATAGCCAGGACAGTGTTGTTACGGGTTTAGTGTCGCTAGTCACTGATCATTGTTGTCATTATGATTGATGGCGTTGAGTGTGTGGTCGTTGTTGCTGCTGCCGTATAGGTGCAGGGTG
Source organism: Agrostemma githago (assembly GCA_958450325.1). NCBI lineage: Eukaryota > Viridiplantae > Streptophyta > Magnoliopsida > Caryophyllales > Caryophyllaceae > Agrostemma > Agrostemma githago. The sequence continues at coordinate 52,944,494 of OY288246.1, read as the reverse complement.
GTATCGGTGTTTGTGTAGGTGGATAATCGTGCAACATATTAGGATTTCTAAATAGTACGGTGTAGCTGAGACTCATAGTTCGGGCAAAAATTTGCACCATCAAGAGTGCAACGTGGCACGCTACGAATGGACGGTCAAAGGTCAAAAGGACAAAAGTCAAAGTCGGAAAGTCAAGGGACGACAGTAAAAAACCGAGGGTCAAAACCAAGTCAGAGTCAGAGACCGAGGATCAAAGGCCAAAATCGGCATTATTCGGCCATTCTTGAACCCAGAACATCAAAAGACAAACGGGCTGCGAAAAGGTGCATCAGGAGGAGAAATGGGCCGGATCAAGGGAAAACAACAACCCAACCCAGCAAGTATAGTAACCTACCTCCACTCCAACCAGATATAAAACAAGAAAGAAGTCAAAATCAACTCCAAGACCAAAAGGATAAGAAGGAGGATGTGTAACTACTATGGGAGTTAAGGCAAAGATTCTCCATTAATGAGAAACCAATCATAACAACTATCAAGCAGTAATGAATTCAGCATTAAGAGGCAATAAAGGAGATTGAATGACCAAGATTCTCCATTGATGATGAAGATAACAACCGACAACAGTATAAAAGAGGGGGAGAAGGACATTCAAAGGCATCTCGACACCAGCACACTCACGCATAATCTAGCATAGTCACAATACTGTCCAATTACTCATACTTGTATGCTTTTTGTCATTCTTTTCTCATTCCTAGTAGAACTTTGGTGGGATTCCGACTCCCCCCGCGGTTTTTCCCACATCGGGTTTCCGCGTCACCAAGTTTTTGTGTGTTGTTATTTTGTTTCGTTGTTCCTCGTCCTCTATTTTTGCATCGATTTCACCAACCCGTGGTTATAGGACGATCGCTTTGACCCGCAACCGATATTAAGAAACCTCGGTAAATTTTTTACCAAAACAATTTGGCGCCCACCGTGGGGCAAAGTGATCATCTCCTATAAGTCAAATCCTACAGTGAAGCAATTTCGTGTCGCCATGTCCGGATCTGACCGAAGTCCCTCCAGCAGTCAAGGAGCTTCAATCCAGCCCAGTGGAGGAGGATCGTCCCCAGCGTCTGCAGAGCCATTTTTCACACCTCTCACTCTGGCAATTCCCACCAGCCAGACGGTGAAACCCGTAATATCGGCGTTTAAGCCCCCTTTGACGCCCAAAACCTCTGGGGTCACCAGCTCCTCTAAGGCCAGGAAGGAAATCGTACCAACCAGAGCCTCGACTCCAGGAGGATTCGTAGAAGAAGCTTCCAGTGGAGCGGGGTCACCAGACCTGATGCAGAGTATGCTCCAGGGAATCAATGCTCTGCGCCAAGCAGTAGAAACCCTGCAGAAGGACAACCAAGATATCAAGGCTCGGATCTCGGCAGCAGACAAGACCCCAGTTGCATCGCTCCAGATGTCACCAGAGATGATGCCTCTGATGCCTAGGGGAGAACCCAGCATCCGTAGGGAATCAGCAGCTGGCAGGAAGACCACCAGAGAGGTCCCTTCAGAGTTGGTCACCAGACTAGAGCTAGGATTGGCTCCACCAAGCCCGGTTATTGAACCCCAAGGGTTGGGTTACTTGACCTATGGCCCCACACCCGGCAGATCTCCTACCGCAGGTAACTTTCTCTCCAACATCGAAAGTCGAGATACTAACTCACTATCTTCTGCAGGCACCCCTGTCCACCAGACGCCAGGATGGCAATTTGTAACTCCACCAGAGATGACCACCTTATCCAACAACCAGCCCTCTGGAGGAATGTGGACAGCGCCTACCCTCAACCAGCAGGCGTCAGAGTGGCAGCCCAGATCCGTGACAGCAGCAGCACCTTTACCTCTTCCTCCTAGTAGTCAACACCCTGGAGGACCTTATGCAGGGAGTACTCCTTTCAACTTTTCTCCTCCTGTCTCTAACCCTCTTGCAGGAACAATCAGCACAGCAGATCAGCAACGCCAGGAATTGAAGGAATTGAGGGACCTAATCAACAAGATTCCTGGAATGCCACGCCCCCTGGAGAGAGCAGCTAGGGACAGCTATGCAGATTCACCCTTCATCGACGATCTAGCCTGTGTTGCTGTACCCAAGGGCTTCATGCCACCAGCCATGACGCTTTATGATGGCACTGCAGACCCCCTAGTTCACATCAACCAGTACAAACAGAAGATGATGGTGGTGACCGCTACGGGGCCCCTGAAGGAAGCCTGCATGTGCAAGGGGTTTGGCTCCACTCTGTCAGAAGCAGCCCTCCATTGGTTCGTTGGTCTGCCTAACCGAAGCATCACCTCCTTCGCTGACCTGGTCAATGCCTTTAACCAGCAGTTCGCCAGCAGCAGAAAACCAGAGAAGCAGACCAGTGACTTGTATCGGGTAGTGCAGAAGTTCGAAGAATCTACACGTGACTTCCTCAACAGATTCAACATGGAGAAAGTCACCATCCCCAGATGTGATGTGCCCACCGCCATAGAAGCCTTCCGCCAAGGGCTCCACCAGGATTCAGACCTCTATAAAGACCTCACAAAGTACCCATGTGCCACATTCGAGGATGTGCAGACCAAGGCGATGGCAGCCATCAGGTTAGAAGAAGATTCAGGCCCCAGAAGGGCTGCGTATGGTTATGTCACCAAAAAGGCGCCAGCAGAAAAGAGGGGTGAAAAATCAAAGCCCTATGACAGGAACGTGAGCAAAATTTCCGAGGAGAAAGACTGGAAGGACAATCCAGAATTGCCACCAAAAGTAAGTGAGTATGGGTTCTCTACCAACCTTGATTGGGTGCTCAAGGCTCTGAGGGAGTTAGGGCGCAGAGTCAGGTGGCCCAGGAGACAGGAGTACACCAATGACCGAAGAGACGCCAGCAAGAAGTGCGAATTCCATGACGATATCGGACACCATACCGATGAGTGTGTCCAGCTCAGGAGAGAGGTTAAATTCCAATATGATCAGGGGAATCTGGATCACCTCATGTCCAGAAACTCTAGCAGAATAAATGCAGCAGATCAGGTATTGCCTTCTCCACCTCCAATATGTACCAGAATTGTCAATGTGATAACAGGAGGATCGGAATTATGCGGGCTGACCTACTCAGCAGCCAAGAGACATGCCTCTCAGACCAGAGGAGACAAACCCGAGCACTCCTGCAGAATCAGTTGCAAGGATCTTCCAGCTGTCACCTTTGACGAAACTGACGCAGAAGCTACTCCAGAGATGCACCATGACGCCTTAATAATTACCCTCTCTATAGGGAATTGCACCGTGAAGAAGATTCTGGTGGACACAGGGAGTTCAGTCAACCTCATCATGTTGGAAACTCTCCAGAACATGGGGTTTAGCGAGAAGGATCTAACGAGGAAGGCGGTTCCCTTAGTGGGTTTTAGTTGTGAGACTAAGCATTCTCTGGGAGAGATCACCATTCCTACCTATGCCGGAGGAGTGAACAAGCAAGTACGGTACCTAGTCATTGATGGACCCTCCACCTACAACGTGATTCTAGGAAGGCCTTTGATTCATGAGATGAAGGCAGTCACCTCCACCTACCACCAGTGCTTGAAGTTTCCTACACCCTGCGGAGTGCAGAAGATCACCGAAGACCAAGGAGAGGCCAAAGACTGCTACAGGGTAGCCCTTAAGAAGACGGCGAGCCCCCCAGCATAGCAATTACAGAGCCTTCATCTGCCTCTACAGGAGTACATAGAGCCACCTCAGGCGGAGTTGGATGAAGTCAACTTGGACAAGCAACATCCAGAGCGAAAAGTGTTAATCGGATCAGAATGCACAGGTAATATCCGCCAAAACCTCATTGAATTATTAAAAGCTAACATGGATTGTTTTGCTTGGTCGCATGATGATATGGTAGGTATAGATCCGAGCGTTATCACTCACAGGCTAAGCGTGGACCCAAGCTACAAACCAGTCCAGCAGAGGAGAAGGAAGTTTGCCCCAGAAAGAAATCAAGTCATAAATCAGGAGGTTGACAGTCTGCTGGCTGCTGGCAAAATCAGGGAGGTAAAGTATCCAGAGTGGTTGTCTAACGTGGTGGTGGTCCCAAAGAAGAATGACAAGTGGAGGGTGTGTGTCGATTTCACTGACTTAAACAAAGCATGCCCGAAAGATCCATTCCCCCTACCGCATATAGACGCCATGGTGGATGCTACAGCAGGCCACGAGATGCTAACCTTTCTTGATGCATGGAGTGGGTACAACCAGATCAAGATGCATCCAGCAGACCAGGAGAAGACAGCCTTCAGGTCTGAGAGAGGTATATACTGTTACAATGTAATGCCTTTTGGTCGGAAGAATGCAGGTTCCACCTACCAGAGACTAGTCAATAAGATGTTCAAGAGACAGATTGGGGACACAATGGAGGTATATATTGACGACATGGTCGTCAAGTCAAAACAAGTTTCGCAACATACAACACACTTGGGGGATACCTTCAACACCTTGAGGGAATACAAGATGAAGTTAAATCCTTCAAAGTGCACATTTGGAGTGTCATGTGGGAAGTTTCTGGGGCACATGGTGACCCAGAGGGGAATTGAAGCTAGCACAGAGCAGATCAAGGCCATCCTCCAGCTGGAATCCCCACAAAAACCAAGAGACGTACAAAAGCTGACTGGAAGAATTGCTGCTCTGAGCAGATTTATCTCCAGGTCTTCAGATAGATGTCGGCTGTTCTATGATATCCTGAAGAAGGCCCAAAGGTTTGATTGGACAGCAGAGCACGAGAAGGCATTCAGCGACCTGAAGCACTACCTCAGCACTCCACCTCTGCTGTCAAAACCAGAACCTGGAGAACCACTCTTCCTGTATTTATCAGTAACCGAGGTAGCAGTCAGCGCGGTATTAATACGTGAGCACGAAGGAGCACAATGCCCAATATATTATGTTAGTAAGTCTTTGCTTCCTGCAGAGACCAGGTACACATCCCTTGAGAAACTCGTACTTGCACTTGTTACAGCATCTTACAAACTTCGACCTTATTTTGAATCGCATGCTATTTCCGTAATAACAAATTATCCGCTAAAAACTATTATGAGAAAACCTGAGTTATCAGGGAGAATGGCCAAGTGGTCTATACACTTGAGCGGCTTCGACCTGAAATTTGTCCCCAGAACAGCGATAAAATCCCAGGCGTTAGCAGACTTCGTATCCGACTTCAGCCCAGCACTGCAGACACAGGCAGAGAAAGACATCCTCCTCCTTGAGGAGGACAAAGGCGAACAGGTGTGGAAGCTAAATGTAGATGGCGCCTCCAACATGCGAGGATCTGGAGCAGGATTAGTTCTGAAGTCTCCTCAGGGGGATCTCATAGTCCAAGCAGTACGGTGCGAGTTCCGAACAACAAACAACGAGGCAGAATATGAAGCTCTAATCTTGGGTCTCCAGCTGGCTCTAGACCTCAAAATCAAGTGCCTAGAGGCTTACAGCGATTCCCAGCTAATAGTCAATCACATGAATAGTTCGTATGCAGCTAAAAACTCCAAGATGGTGTCTTACCTTGAAGTGGCAAAGGAGCTCTCCCTCAGGTTCGTAGCCTTCTCAATCAACCAAGTCCCTAGGGACCAGAACGTGGAAGCAGACGCCCTAGCCACCCTGGGGCAACCTTCAAACCAGGCGTAGTTTCCACCATACCCATTGTCCATGTACTGGAGCCAGCAGTTTGGACAAGCACACAGGAACACCAGATGCTGAGGCAGGAGGACAATTCACCAGACCAGAGATTGCAGTGGCTGCAGGAGGCAGGAGTCTGCAGCACCTCAGCAGAACAAGAAAGAATCCCAGACTGGAGAAAACCCAACCAAGAATGGCTGCAAAACGATATCCTGCCAGTAGACAAGAAGGAAGCCCGGAGTTTTAGAATGAAAGCGTCCAGGTACACCCTCATTGATGGTATCATGTTCAAAAGATCAGCCGCTGGACCATACTTGGGGTGCCTAAGTCAGCAGGAGGCAGAGATGGTTATGCATGACCTCCACAGTGGTGAGTGTGGAAATCATGCAGGGGGCAAGAGTCTATCCAACAAAGCACTCCGCCAAGGTTACTATTGGCCGACAATGCGCAAGGACGCGAGGGAATATGTTAAGAAATGTGACGCCTGCCAGAGACATGCACCGGTCAATCACCAGCCAGCAGAGCCGTTGCACCCAGTAATTTCTCCTTGGCCCTTCATGAAATAGGGGATGGATATTGTTGGCAAGCTACCGAGAGCCCCAGGAAACAAGGTTTTTATGTTGGCCATGACTGACTACTTCTCCAAGTGGATAGAAGCAGAAGCATTCCCTCAGGTGACTGAGAAGCAGGTTATATCCTTCATAAAACGTAACATTATCTGCAGGTTTGGCATTCCTTCAGAGATCATCTGCGACAACGGATCCCAGTTCATTGGCAACAAGATGGAGGCCTACTGCGCCAGGTGGAACATCACACTAAGCAAGTCAACCCCCAGAAACCCTCAGTCTAATTGTCAGGCGGAGTCTAGCAACAAAATTGTGATAGACAACCTGAAGAGAAGGCTGGAGGAGGCAGGGGGCAGATGGGCAGAAGAACTCCCCTTGGTGCTGTGTTCTGACAGAACTACACCCAAGGTGGCTACAGGACAAACACCTTTCAGTTTGGTCTTTGGTGCTGAGGCGGTCATCCCTTCAGAGGTGAGAGTGCCTACTCATAGATACGGATGCATAACCGAAGATAGGAACCAGGTAGAGATGGCAAGCAGCTTGGATACTATAGATGAGCTAAGAACCGATGCTCAAATAAGGATGGCCTCCTACAGACAAACAGTCGCCAGAAGTTACAACAAGAATGTCAGAGTCAGAATCCTGCAGGAAGGAGACCTAGTCCTCAGAAAAGTCTTCCAGAACACCAGGAACCAACGAGCAGGAAAGTTCGCTTACAATTGGGAAGGACCCTATCAAATAGAGAAAGTAGTTGGGAACGGAGCCTACCGACTTATGACCATGGAGGGGAAGATCATCCAAAAGCCATGGAACATCGTACACCTAAAGAAATACTTCTTCTGAGTGGGCCACAGCCGCCAGCAATCTGGGCCACTGCCGCCAGAAACATGGGCTACAGCCGCCAGAAACGTGGCATCTATTCTGCCAAGTGCACCTCCACCAGAACCCAGGTTTAATCTTTTCAAACCTCGCAAACACGTATTTAGATTTTCCTATCATTCTTCTGTTTTCTTTTCTTTCTTTTAGCAAAATTCAAATTTTTTCCCGCATATTTAAATCAGATAAAATTTTGATTTCCTTTTTACGTGTGTCGTCAAAATTCAATTTTCTTTGGCATTAAGGTTTGATTTTCTTATTGCGTACATTTTCAAAATTTAATTTTCTCTCTCCATATATTTTCGAAATTTGATTTTTTGCTTCCACATATGTCCTCAAATATTGTGTTCCCTATCTTTGCCAAATTTTTGTCAGTTTTCTCAAACTGAGTGCTGGTGACTAATCTGGTGGAGTGTACAATTTCTACAGAGGGCGTGCGTCTGTGACTAAGTGCCTACAACCGGGACATTACAGTCTCCTGCGCCACATAGCACCCACGCAAAGCGTGGCACCTCCGACTGAGTGGGCGAACTAAACCCCAGGCCACCACTATATCAAAGGTCGACCATACAAACATAAGGCATGCATACAACAGAAGGTAGTTAGACAAAACTACAACAAAACGATTACAATCAAACGCAAACAACCACGATCAAAAGCAAACGATTACGATCTTCTGTTAAGGCACGAAGTGCCACAAAGTACTAACACACTTCGCTCCCCTGAGCAAAGGCGAAGTCATTACAGAATTTTTTGCAAACACTAACAAATCGGAAGTTCATGCCATGCAGGATTCACAAGCCGAAAACAAAGGAGGAGTAACATCACTCCAGCAGAACTTGGTCCACAGCCTGGACATTCTCCTCTGGTGGAGGCGGAACTGTAGCAGATTCTCCTGCAGAAACCTGGGTCTCTGATGAACAGCAACAGAATCTCCCCAGGGTCATCAACGACATCCTGCTGGTCCACGCTCTCTTGCCCATCAGCCTCCTGATCAGCAATGAGAAATCAGCTGACTCCATCAGATCCTCCGCCTCCACATCAGAAAGAGCATCCAGGTCAGGCGCCACAGGAAATTCCTCATTCAGTCACTTCTTCTCTACAACCAGATTTCTCCGCCAACAATCTGCGAACCAAGTCCAACTCCTTCAGAGAACCTTCTTCTAGCACAGACCTGGGACCAGGAAGTAGCATATGACCCAGGAAAGTCATATCCTCTGCAGACTTACCAAAGCCTTCAGGAAATTTGAGCACCACTTCAGCAGAAACCTCATCAACAGATCTGGGGGCAGAATAAGAGGTAGACTTAGAAAGGTCTGCCACCAGAGGTCCAGTTTCTGCAGGAGCAATTTATGAGAAAGAGAGAACGGATTACGCCTTCTCCAAGAACCAGCAAGCTAAGGCTAGCAGAAGCAGAGCCGACTGCCTACAATGGAGGCAAACGGAAATTCCCGCCTAAGATGAGCTTAGTCGGAAATTTGGGGGCATTTGTTCGGGCAAAAATTTGCACCATCAAGAGTGCAACGTGGCACGCTACGAATGGACAGTCAAAGGTCAAAAGGACAAAAGTCAAAGTCGGAAAGTCAAGGGACGACAGTAAAAAACCGAGGGTCAAAACCAAGTCAGAGTCAGAGACCGAGGATCAAAGGCCAAAATCGGCATTATTCGGCCATTCTTGAACCCAGAACATCAAAAGACAAAAGGGCTGCGAAAAGGTGCATCAGGAGGAGAAATGGGCCGGATCAAGGGAAAACAACAACCCAACCCAGCAAGTATAGTAACCTACCTCCACTCCAACCATATATAAAACAAGAAAGAAGTCAAAATCAACTCCAAGACCAAAAGGATAAGAAGGAGGATGTGTAACTACTATGGGAGTTAAGGCAAAGATTCTCCATTAATGAGAAACCAATCATAACAGCTATCAAGCAGTAATGAATTCAGCATTAAGAGGCAATAAAGGAGATTGAATGACCAAGATTCTCCATTGATGATGAAGATAACAACCGACAACAGTATAAAAGAGGGGGAGAAGGACATTCAAAGGCATCCCGGCACCAGCACACTCACGCATAATCTAGCATAGTCACAATACTGTCCAATTACTCATACTTGTATGCTCTTTGTCATTCTTTTCTCATTCCTAGTAGAACTTTTGTGGGATTCCGACTCCCCCCGCGGTTTTTCCCACATCGGGTTTCCGCGTCACCAAACTTTTGTGTGTTGTTATTTTCTTTCGTTGTTCCTCGTCCTCTATTTTTGCCTCGATTTCACCAACCCGTGGTTATAGGACGATCGCTTTGACCCGCAACCGATATTAAGAAACCTCGGTAAATTTTTTACCAAAACACTCATCAACAATTTTAGACAAATACGGGGTACCTCATTTTGATGAACTTGTTAGAGTCGTAGTGTCGATGGGTCGGTGTTGATGATTCGGCGTAGCATGGATTGTTGTTATCGTCTGTACTTTGTTGTCATTGTCAGTTCCTTGTCGTGTTGTCAGTTATGGCCACCGTTATTGGGGACGTCATCATTGTAAGGTTGAATAAATGCATCAGACTAAAATCGGAGGGCGGTTAGCATGTTACTGTAGTGCGTAGTAGTAATATTAATAATAACGCATGTTACTGCAAGTGTCTTATCATTATGATAATAACAATAATCATAATAAAGGTAATATTTATATTAAGTTGTCGTAGTCTAATTTAACTAGAAAGGTGCCACTTTCGTTTTACATATCAAATACGATAGGACCGATATTGATTTATATAATATTTTATTAGGATCAGACTTCGTAGAGTTTCCGTGGTGATCTGTACTACCGATCCGGTGGTGACCTGCTAATTAGGTAAGGTGTTCCTTACTTAGAATACGTTAATATTATTATGCTGTAGACACCCAGATTTGGACCTGGTGGCTGCAGGAGTACCCGACAAACGCCCGATGACGATTAGACTGCAACGCGACGCGAGATTACGATGTTTTAGATAGTTTTTCTATAGAACGGATCAAATAATTACTCGGAAAGATTAATTTGACATCAAGGCAGCCTTAGTCGTGTTATTACGGTCGCGTCGACACTAAGTAGAGTCAATTCCGACACCGGGACTCCAAATCGATCCCGAAATACACAAAGTCAAACCCGAGTCAACGCGACGGACCGAGCGAACCTCGGGATGCACACTCAAAGCCCACTCGGCGCAATGGCGCGCTAGGGTAGAAGGGGAGACTTAACCTCCAAGATATGATATTATACGTATCTTCTCGGTTTTTGGAAAGTTTCGAAATCGTATCTTCAAAATCTCAGGCGCCTCACCCCGAGCGTCTTACTCCTTGTGTGCAGGACCCCAGGCGCCTGAGTTCTGGTGCGCCTAGAATCAGGCGTCCATCAGGGCGATGTGAACCGCGCGAGCACCTATATATACCCCCCTCACCTCATTCATTCGACACCACAACTTCTTCTCTTCTCCCTCTTACTCTTTACGAGTTTCTCCTAACTTGGGATCACACTCTGACACCCTGTAGACACCCACATTTTGACCGACAGGTGTCTATAGTAGTTTCCAAGCAACACCCGATGATGATCGGACGCAAACGTGTTTCTACGCGGTCGGATGTGGGCTCGAAACCATTAGTTTCTGGCTTGGGCTTTTTACGGAGTACAAATCTCACAAAACTGACCTCAAATTCAGACCCAGTGGGTCATTTCCAATCAAATAAGACTAATTTGGGTCAAAACCGACACCGGAAACAAAACCGTCTATTAGCGACCGGTTCAAAACTCGGTCAAAGCCGTTTCCGACAGCAAACCCACGGTCCTCTTTCAGGCGGGCCACTCGATCAAGTCCATCAGGGCACTTGATCGAGTAACCCTAGACAAGGAGGGGGAGCAATTGCCTATATAAACACCCTCTTGCATGCACAATTCAACACTTTACAAAAACCCTAACACATCTACACACAACTTAAAAAATCCTAAGAGAACCCTAATCAATTCTACATCCTAATTACTACCCTAAACCCTAACAATCTAGGAACCCTAAACCACCATAACTCAACCTTCATAAACGTCGAAACTCCCGTGCTAAAGCCACAACGAAACGAGTTCCATCCGAGACAAGAAACATGTAGGTTGAGGGTGCAAAATCCCGTTCTTTTCTCTTCTCCTTTCTTTCCTCGTGTCGTCCGCGCGTCATTGTCGTCTTCTTTCGTTTTTTTATTGTTATCGTCGCGTCTCTAATATCGGTAATAATCTCTTATATAAAACATTAAATTACTTGCTAATTCGTGTCGAACACGAGGGATGACGGGATAAGAAAATCCGAATATTACGAGGGTAACGCACCTGATGTTGACGGTCGTTTATCCCGACACCCCGAATGTTTGATTGTTGAAGCAAGTCAACATCAATAATCGTTTTTTATTTCGTTGCGTCGCTAGTCACGTTTTTTTATTATTATTCGTGTCGTTATCATCATCGTTCATCGCATTTTTATCAATTTTGAAACTTTTTTTTAAGTAAGGCATCTTTTTTTTAGTCAAGGTCGAAACGCGTTGATGCGGATCCGACATCACACAATCCACAAGGATTTATTACGATGTCGGGATGCGGAGGGAATCAAGTCGAGTCCTTTTTTTAATTCAAGTGTCGATCCACTAGATTCGATACCAATTCAATAATTGGATGTCGAATTTAAACGATCTAGTCAACAAATCCGACTAATACGATTCTCGTTGATGCTAATAATAGTGATCATAATTCGCAAGAATTAATTCCGACACTATAAAACGCGGAGACAGTTTATTTCGTTTTAGTTGATTTAAAACGACTTACAAATTTATTTTCTAGATTTCGTTTTAAATATTCGATATCAATTGAATAATCGAATATCGTATACGACGAGTATCCAAATCCGAATCGAACATAAATCATACAATATTTCTGTCTGATTCAATAAAAATCATCATTCCAAGGATGCGATACAGACTCCGTAGTCGAATATCAAATCTAACGGAATTAATCAAAAAAGCCAAAACAGCCATCCATGCGAGTCGCGCGGGTGCCATGCGAGTTGCGCGGATCTCATGCGAGTCGCGCGAAGTTCATACAAGTCGCGCGATTGCCTGGAAATTGCGACACAAAAGGATTTTTTAGTTCAATTTTAAAACGACTTATAACATCTTTTCTATACTTGCTCCTAATATTTGATATTGATTCTATAATCAAATATCGAATATGACGAGCATCGAAATTTTAAAGTCAAGTATAAATCATACCATATTTTTACACGACTTAGCAAAATTATCGATTTTCCAAAATCATGCATCATGTTTACATTATCTTATAGCATTCTATATTTTCGCAAACAGTTATTATCATTATACCGTTACTAACAAGTTTGTTTCTTTTTTTGTCGATTTATTTTCATTATTCGTTTTATTATACTAAAATGAACCCGCATGCTAAATCCAACTTTGACGTTAAATTTAGATGCATAAAATCGACTAGCAACCCATTCAATTGTTCGCATGTTTAGGCAAAATACTGTTTGCATATCATTTTTCATCGTTCTACTAACACGCGTATTCGAGAGTCAAACGATATCTTAGTAGAGGCCGCTAATGTGCGGGCGGGGTTGGGTGTTCTTTATGAACTTCCCAACACGTACCCTCACCCCTTACTCAGAACCATGATTTTCGGATATCCGAATCCATTGACACACGAGAGTCATTCAATACACGGTATCCGATAATGTCGGTATCGGTATCAAATGCAAAGGGACGAACCCAATAAACTCTGACATCCGAATGGGCAGTATTTTGTACACGGTCCACTAAGATATTGAGTGGGTTTGAATGGGCCCGAACTCCCACAAAGTTCGGTGGCGACTCCACTTTGATTTAAATTTCAATTCGACCCATCTCATATGGAGATTCATTCGCCTCCACAAACCCGCGCGTGGCCGCGTCGAGGTGGACCCATGTCATGTCCACAATTTGGCGACTCCGCTGGGGATTAACTGATGCGTGACTTACCATCGGCATCCTCAGGGTGAGACTCGAATAGAAATCGTTTGACTAGTACAATACGCGTTTTAGTTTTACGGTTCATGCATAACCCCATATTTTTCCGGGCCGGTACTGTTGACCGACGTCCCACTATACCGTGATGTACTCCAATATGGATATGTCAAAGGTGTTCATGGTCGATTCGTATGGGTTTCGCGGCATGTTCTAAGCTCAACTCGACTTAGAGAGTCCGTCCCGATTCACGTCTAGGCTATGTGCACTGGTATAGACCCTTTATAGACCGACCGAGACTTAGTATAAAGCATACATGGCGTCGTTATATTGCTTGCCTGACTACGTGCTACTTGGTTTCTATGTCGTTTTAAAAAACCTTTTTTTTTCAAAAAGTGCATCTTTCCAAAAATATTCAAATTTTCAAAAACCCGGAGTGCTACCGAAATTAGGACTTACGATTTGACTCAAAGTAGCCTATTTTTAGCCGGTATGCTATCCATTTCAAAAATTCAAAAATTTCCGAGTTTTCAAAAAATTCGGGCCTAACGGCATTTTCACCAATTTTAAAAGTCGGGATCCTGTTTTCGATTTTCAAATTTTGGAAATTCATTTTTGATATTCAAAATTCCGAAATTCCAAAAATGCATCTTTTCAAAATTTTGAAAAAATCCGAAATACCGTCCTTTTCGGGACTCGTTTTTTCAAAATATCCAATTTTCAAAAAAATCGGAACACTGCCGAAATTTAGACCTAAGATTTGACTCAAAACAAGCCTTTTTTCTAGCCGGCAAGCTACTCATTTCAAAATTCGAATTTCCGATCCACCCTTCGATTTTCAAATTTTCAAAATTCAACTTCGATTTTCGAATCCTCGTGATGGCATTCGCGATTTTCAAGTTTTCGAGATGTCATTTTCGATTTTCAAAATTTCCGAGATGCCATTTTCAATTTTCAAATCTTCGAGATGCCGTTTTCGATTTTCAAATCTTCGGGATCCCGTTTCCATATTTTCAAATTATCGGAAATTCTTTTTTTCGATATTCAAATTTCAAGATTCCAATTATTCAATTTTTCAAAAACCGGAAAGCTACCGAATTTAGGACTTATGATTTTACTCAAAATAGCCTATTTCTAGCCGGTATGCTACCCGTTTCAAAACTCAAAATATTTTCGAAACTTCAAAACCACGGCCCGATAACACTTTTCCGATTTTCGAAAAATCGAGCCATCCGCGGATTTTCCGGAGTTTCTAAAAAAATTCCTTTTCAAAACTTTCCTCTTCGTAGGACTTCCCGTATTTAGCAGTGTCGGGTCATGTCGTAAGTCGTTGAAAGTGTTTAGCGTCGAAACTTCATCGATCTTACATCGCGGGTTTCCCCCCTATCCCAGTCCGCCTTATTTGACTAAGGCATGGCCCACCTACGTGGGACATACTCCTACAAAGGAAGGCCCGTTTATACACTCGAGTCTAAAGTCTGGTGAATGTCTCACATGGACCCTCCTTCGAACAGTACTCGGCCCACATGCCGAGTTCTAAGGGAGGTCCACCTTTCACAAGTTACCCGTCTAGGTGTCTTTTCCGAGTCAATCTTTTTACAAGGCATAGCCCTATAACAAAAGGTTCGCAGTCCTTACGTCTAAGGGCCACTCGTCCGACACTTGAGTCTTAACAGTCTTCAATCCTACTTTGGGGCTACCCTTCAGCGGAGCGATCAATCATGGTTGCTCTAAGGGTCATGTCTTGCACGTGTTGTCTCACGTACCCCACTTTTGAGTCACTTAGATGCCACATCATCTAGGTCCTTAGTCTCACTTGGGGGCTATTCTCCGACGGAGCGATTAATCACAGTCACTCCGAGAATTGCACTCTACACATTAGTCTTAGGAGAGTCTAACCCGAGTCAAATTGGAGTCGTCTCTCCTCCCGCGCTATTTCCTATGCCTTGGTGAAATTGAGTTCCGAAGAAACTTTACTGATTACACGGTATTCTTACAGACAGGCCACTGGTAATCAGACGCCAGAAAATGCAAGAAACTTTGGACCAATTGGCAGCCTCCCTAGCTAAGCTTGAAGCCCAATTGACGGCTATAAGGACCGACCAAACAACCCTTGCCACCCGTTTGAGTGCCATGGAGAAAGGGACTCCTAATGCTGGATCTGAACCCACTGGGCCCATAGCTGAACTGTTCAGCGCTGTTCGCAAGCTTGAAGAATAGGTCCATTTGTCTACAAACAACTCAATCCATGCGAAAAATGCTCGCTCCTACTCGCCTCTAGATGACGAGCTACCCGCCAATCTCAACTTTACGGGAATACCGATGTTTGAGGGTACTGAAGACCCGGTCGATCACATTCGGGCTTTCAAAGAATTTATGGCTGTCAAGGGGGTGAAATCCACCATGTTCAAGCACTTGTTTGCTTCCTCCCTCGAGAAGCACCCGAAAGCCTGGTACTACAGGCTCGATTCCAAGAAGTACAAGACTTGGGATGATGTGGCAACAGAGTTCGCTCAGAATTATGCCGATAATACCGAGATCCAGACTACGATGCGTACTCTGGAGGTTATGGCCCAAGAGCCAAAAGAAGGTTTCACCAAATACCTTCAAAGGTGGAGGGCCAAAAGTGTGAAGTTGGTAGACAAGCCCAACGAGAAGACACTAGTGGAGGCATTCATCAACAACCTCTTATCTTCCTACCGCGTCCATCTTAGGTATGCCGGTATTTCAAACTTTGCGGTGCTTACCGAAATGGGCATTAGGATTGAAGACGATCTTCGACATAATGAAGATCTGGGTGAAGCTTCTACTGAAGGCTAAATTGGACATCAACTCGAGTCCTTAGAAGCCGACGACTAATGACAACATCATCCGAGAGTCAAGATTTGATTTAAGTCCGAGTCTGAGTCTAGGATGTTCTATTTCAAAGTCAAAGTCAGAGTCAGAGTCAGTTGTATTCTGTCCTCTTTTCCAAAATTCAATAAAATCAGCTTTCAATATTCTTTCTCATATATACTTTCCTTATGTGTTTCCGAGAACATGATGAACACCATCATACACTGTGAGCACACGCACATGACTATTATAGGCACATCTATAATGACTACAGGAAATCGAGACCCGTGTTTTCCTTTACCTGTTCCATGTCTGGTATAGAAAGTCACATAACCACCCTTAGCATGAGCAGTATCGAATCCTATGACAAATATAGGTAGTCTCCTAGTTTGGGTTCAAGACGGGAGGCAAGTCCATTTCCCACAATAAACACCCATCCAATAAGACAGACCAATCCCTACCTTAGGTGTTAGCCTGACCAACGGAAAAAAAACTGGACGAAAAAAAATCAAAAGTCCAAGAAAAAAAAAAGCTGGACCAAAAAAAAGGTCCAAGGAAAAAAGAGCAAAAGGCAAAAACAAAAAAGCAGACCATTATCAGAAAAAAAAGAGGCACCCATGACCGAGGGTAAGAGGTCAACCAAAAAAAATCAAAAAACCCATTATCACGGTTAGCGGTCAACTCAAGTGAAAAACCCCTTGGCCAAGTACGGTCAATTATCAATACTCATACCATCAAATAGGGGAGAAACAACCAAGTTGGTCAGCTAACACCACACTCAGCCTTCCCACATTACAACCCTCAAGACCTTCCCGAGATCTAGGCTAGAGACAGCCCGGAATTTTGAGGATTCAAGCTCCTTAGGATACCCCTAACCATTAGGGCCAGACATTGAAACCAGATCCCGCATTATCAAACCTATCCCAATCGGAGTTTGAGCCATTTTTACTCGACTTCCCCCCTGCACAACAACTACAACACAACACGACATAACAAAATTCACAATCACCATACAAAGATCCGAGATCAAAATTCGTCAAAGACCCGAGATCAAAACTCGTCAAAGACCCGAGAGCAAAACTCGTCAAATCCCATCCCAATTCTTCTCATCCAAACCAGTTACCAGCCCCAAACGCGGGAATTCAACTTGCAGTCGGCATAGAACATGCCCAAATAGTTCACACCACCCTGGGGCTACCCCGGAGAATGCTCACAGTCACAGGATCAATATCCTAACCATTCTAACCCTTTGATCAAGACATCACTGGGAATGCACCTAGCCTACACCGTCAATATGGCTAGTTACACACAAAGTCCTATTAGACTAGGCACCATAATATATCTTTCAATTCACTGAACTACGGCATGGTTTGATTTCACTACACGTGAATACGTAGGCAGCCTTTCATTAGAGGCACAACCACCCACATTGACACACATTCAAAAAGCACCATCATTCCGGTCAAGACACTGTCATGTTCTCAATAGTTCGCTTCGTCATCCTGGGGGCTTCTCTTAGGCAGAAGTTCTCCATCCACTCACGAAATCCAAATACTTTCAAAATTTAGCCTCCTTTCTATAGTGTGTCCTAGTACTCGGCTCAGTCAAAGACGAGAATCTGTCAGGATTTGAAGCAACACCCACTTTGGGAATGTCACCCCCCCAAAAAAAAAGAAAATTCAAAAGAGCACCAGTCTACAACACTGCTATTACTGAGTCCTGTCATTACATAGTGCATATCTATCCCATTTCGATGTACGACCGTGTTGCCACTCGCCTAGGCAACGGAATAGTGCAACTTAAGAGTCTTGTTAGGTGGCCCACCCCCCTACCGAGTCACGGTCCAACCCTTAGAGAGTCCGGTTCGTGTCTGTCAACTCGTCCTGTTGCGTCCAGAGTCGAGTCTGTCGGTATGTCTCTCTTCAAATTCTCATTTTAAAATTTGCAAAACTCAGCCATTTGAAAAAAAAAATCCTTTTCGACAAGGTCAAATTTCAGTCTGTTTAAGCTGCAAATTTCTTTTCTACCCTTTTCCATTTTGAGAACCTGTCTCCTAGCACGTGAGTTGCTTTCAGACTTCGATTTCAAAATTAAGCAAAAATCATTTATCCAGCGCAAGTCAGTCTATAGATGCTAATTGCATTTCCTGTAAGCTATCTTGCTATCTGCTATATTTGCTATTTCTGCCTGTACATCTAACGTTTCAGGTACCAGCTTGGCTTCCCAAAGGAACATCAAGTTTTTTTATTCCCCAGCGCCTGCGCAGCTCATATATCTCCCCAGCGGAAAGCCATAGGGGGCATTTTTTCCCCGGAATGGCACAGAATGAGCCCATATATAGGCACACCCAGGACTTATACGACAAGTCCGATTCCCCACGGAGTAATCATCATCTACTCAGGTATGATTTCTAACTTGTTGCTGGCGAGCCCTTCACGCAAGTCAAATGGACTATAAACGACCCGACCGAAAGTCTGCCAGGTCCTAATCCTCGATTGGCCTGGTAGCTACTCTGACTTTCGCCTTGTCCAAGCCTCAGTCAGAGTGGGGGCTCTGTAGACACCCACATTTTGACCGCCAGGTGTCTATAGTAGTTTCGGAAAAACACCCGATGATGATCGGACGCAAACGTGTTTCTACGCGCTCGGATGTGGGCTCGAAACCATTAGTTTCTGGCTTGGGTTGTTTATGGAGTAGAAATATCACAAAACTGACCTCAAATTCAGGCCCAGTAGGTCATTTCCAATCAAATAAGACTAATTTGGGTCAAAACCGACACCGGAAATAAAACCGTCTTTTAGCGACCGGGTCAAAACCCGGTCAAAGCTGCTTCCGAGAGCAAACCCGCGGTCCTCTTTCGGGTGGGCCACTCGATCAAGTCCATCAAGGCAGTTTATCGAGTAACCCTAGACATGGAGGGGGAGCATTTGCCTATATAAACACCCTCTTGCATGCACAATTCAACACTTTATAAAAACCCTAACACATCTACACACAACTTAAAAAACCCTAAGAGAACCCTAATCAATTCTACATCCTAATTACTACCCTAAACCCTAGCAATCTGGGAACCCTAAACCACCATAACTCAACCTTCATAAACCTCGAAATTCCCGTGCTAAAGCCACAACGAAACGAGTTCCATCCGAGACAAGAAACATGTAGGTTGAGGGTGCAAAATCCCATTCTTTTCTCTTCTCCTTTCTTTTCTCGTGTCGTCCGCGCATCGTCGTCATCATTGTCGTCTTCTTTCGTTTTTTTATATTTATCGTCGCGTCTCTAATATTGGTAATAATCTCTAATATAAAGCATTAAATTACTTGCTAATTCGTGTCGAACACGAGGGATGACGGGATAAGAAAATCCGAATATTACGAGGGTAACGCACCCGATGTTGACAGTTGTTTATCCCGACACCCCGAATGTTTGATTGTTGAAGCAAGTCAACATCAATAATCGTTTTTTATTTCGTTGCGTCGCTAGTCACGTTTTTTTATTATTATTCGTGTCGTTATCATCATCGTTCATCGCATCTTTATCAATTTCGAAACTTTTTTTTTAAGTAAGGCATCTTTTTTTTAGTCAAGGTCGAAACCTGTTGATGCGGATACGACATCACACAATCCGCAAGGATTTATTACGATGTCGGGATGCGGAGGGAATCAAGTCGAGTCCTTTTTTTAATTCAAGTGTCGATCCACTAGATTCGATACCAATTCAATAATTGGATGTCGAATTTAAATGATCTAGTCAACAAATCCGACTAATACGATTTTCGTTGATGCTAAAAATAGTTATCATAATTCGCAAGAATTAATTCCGACACTATAAAACGCGGAGACAATTTATTTCGTTTTAGTTGATTTAAAACGACTTACAAATTTATTTTCTAGATTTCGCTCTAAATATTCGATATCGATTCAATAATCGAATATCGGATACGACGAGTATCCAAATCCGAATCAAGCATAAATCATACAATATTTCTGTCCGATTTAATAAAAATCATTATTCCAAGGATGCGATACCGACTCCGTAGTGGAATATCAAATCTAGAAAAATTAATCAAAAAAGCTAAAATAGCCCTCCATGAGAGTCGCGCGGATATCATGCGAGTCGCGCGCTTGTGCAAGTCGCGCGAAGTTCATACAAGTCGTGTGATTGCCTGGAAATTGCGAGACAAAAGGATTTTTTTTAGTTCAATTTTAAAACGACTTATAACATCTTTTCTAAACTCGCTCCTAATATTTGATATTGATTCCATAATCAAATATCGAATATGACGAGCATCGAAATTTTAAAGTCAAGTATAAATCATACCATATTTTTACACGACTTAGCAAAATTATCGATTTTCCAAAATCATGCATCATGTTTACATTATCTTATAGCATTCTATATTTTCGCAAACCGTTATTATCATTATACCGTTATTAACATGTTTGTTTCTATTTTTGTCGATTTATTTTCGTTATTCGTTTTATTATACTAAAATGAACCCGCATGCTAAATCCAACTTTGACGTTATATTTAGATGGATAAAATCGACTAGCAACCCATTCAATTATTCGCATGTTTAGGCAAAAAACTGTTTGCATATCATTTTTCATCGTTCTACTAACACGCGTATTCAAGAGTCAAACGATATCTTAGTAGAGGCCGCTAATGTGCGGGCGGGGTTGGGTGTTCTTTGTGAACTTCCCAACACGTACCTTCACCCCTTACTCAGAACCATGGTTTACGGATATCCGAATCTATTGGCACACGAGAGTCATTCAATACACGGTATCCGATAACGTCGGTATCGGTATCAAATGCAAAGGGACGAACCCAATAAACTATGACATCCGAATGGACCGTATTTTGTACACGACCCACTAAGATATAGAGTGTGTTCGAATGGGCCCGAACTCCAACAAAGTTCGGTGGCGACTCCACTTCGATTTAAATTTCAATTCGACCCATATCATATGGAGATTCATTCGCCTCCCCAAACCCGCGCGTGGCCGCGTCGGGGTGGACCTATGTCATGTCCACACACCCAAGGCAACGATCCACTCGATCGTAGTCACGATAAGCGAAATCGACGCTACTCCTCACCTTCGAGCACTCCACTCGATCCCGAGGTGCCTGTGTTCCACTAGCTACTCCGAGTCTAGTAGCGGAAGCTCTGCCGGATTAACCGCAGAACCAGCCATAGTAACAGAACTCTGCTGAAATCACCACAAGGCAAGCTAGGAGGATCCGCCCTCGAAGTCGAATCGTCACTAGGTTGTCGTCTAAACCAAACTTTACATTTCTGTACTTTTTATTATGCACTATGATAATGTCGAACGCGGGCGCTAGGTCCATGGCACGTTATAAACGTACGTAGCGTCCCAACTTTAACCATAAACACTAATACACCTTAAATAGACCCGAGTAGTTCCGCGATCCGTTCTCAACTATCTATGCATCGTGTCCCATTTAGCGTATACTCCGAGGGTGCAACTCCTCACTATATGATTTACTTACATTCACATTTACAGCTTTTGGATGATTTATTGCTTTTATGACCTTATAATCGCATGCTAAATCACCTAACACGAGAATCAAAAAATAAACAAGCTAGAACTGAACAAAGCGATGGTCGGGTTCTGTATTAGTCCCGGTGCTCACCTCACACGGTTCAATGCATCTCTACTAATACCGAGCAGACGCATCTTAAGCAGAATACCAGGTAAGGTATATCACAAGAATGACTAATATCCGTATTATCACGTTAAAACTGATTTGTTAATACGTATAATATTAGTACCCTCTAATCTCCTATCTGCATCTTTTCATGGCCTACTTGTCACGTGAAATCGCATGCGAAGAATGTAAACACAACTACTTCGACGACAAAACTTACTTGTCCTTAAACAATCGATATAACAAAGATATAGGGATAAAACAACGAATGTTACAGTACTTCCGCCACAACAAGGGAACAAAGTTATCAGCCCACCGATTGATTAGTAGAGGTCGCTATGTGCGGGCGGGATTGGGTGTCGATGTCTAGAAGATGTTGGCTTCCCAATACGTACCCTCACCCCTTACTCAGAATCGACGGTTTCCGGATGTCCAAAACCATTGGCAATGAGAGTCATTCCAGGCATGGAGTGCTTAAGGGTACAAGTCTTTATCTTTAGGTCCCGTGCCACTCAGCTTTGAGTCAGCTAAGGATCAAAGTTGACTTGAACGGTTTTCGAGTCCCCATAATTGACTCAGTGGCGACTTCACAAATTTGCAACGAATTCGGTTCACTAAAAAGGTCGCCTTACCAAACATATCGACCTTTAAACATTTACAACCAGGACTCGATCGATTCCAACGGAAACACGGGTGCCTACACCCGTCTAGTACAAGTCTGAATCGTCATCCGAATCGAGGTCCGAAACATTGCCCCGAACGCGAGATCGGACTAGCCCCCGATCGGAAGGTGGTCGCGTGGGTGGCCGCCGCGATGAAACCAGGTCGGTCCCACGCGGGACGCCGTGTGGTGCGGACGGACATCCACAGTTTGGCGACTCCACCGGTGATTTGGAAACAAGTTTCCAGCGGTGGTGTAACTCGAACGAGGTCGGTGAAGCTCATTTCCTAGTTCCCTGTTGTGGTCACTACATGTTTTGGCCCTAAAAAAGCCCACCTTAATTGATATAAGGACCAATCGACCTCTTCGCGATAAGATCCTTATGGACACGCTAAGTGATCCTCGATTGACGCTCCGGCCACCTAACGCGCATCACTCGGATATACCAAACGAGTGGTCCTAAGCAGACGGTACGACACTCATCTCCCCAGGTGACCTGTCGTCACCTAAGCAAAGACTATTCGTGGGCAGTAGCTTCCCCTAACCTACCTGTGTCTGGATCCTGCATGAGTGTACGCATTCCTAGTTATGTGTAGCGTGTTTGAACAACCCAAATAAAACAATAAAATCTCTATTCAACCACTACAACATATTCAACCGCACCCAACTCCGTTTTCGAAAACGAAACATCTTCTTTTCAAAACTACCTTTTGAACGTCGCTGCTCCGGCCAAATTAAAGTCATTTTCAAAAACACTTTAAACACAGTCATCATGACAAATTTGACACTCACTACTTTCAAAAGACCCTTTTGAGCGCCATCACCTTGGCCAAAATAAAAAATCGTTTGTTTCCTACAACAACGAGAACCGTTAATGTCACCAAACTCCCAATAAATGGGATCAAGGTACCCTATACGGTTACATCTTATTTTTTACAATACATTTTTTTCGCACATACCGTTACCACAACCGAAACTTTAATTAATGAAGTTAAGGAAACCAAAACGGTTACACCCTCAAAATGTTTTTTCACAATACATCACCCCCGCCGTCGAAATGCCACTTAATGGAATCGACGAGCACGGGTCGCCATTTTAAAAGTTTTTTCTAAAAACACTTTCACTAAAAAGATTCTGTAACAAGGATTTGATCACACCTCCAAAGCACCGTCACAGACGCCACGAACACCGTCTACACCACAAATATAGAACTAGCTAATCAATAGCAGTCTTGATAAAAGCATGATCGGTGGGATCCACGACAAATCATTGGGAGAGGGTATAAAGTGGTGGGGTGGGGCTTAAATGAAGAAGAGAAGGCAAATGAGGCTTGCAGAGGTCCTTCCCGGTCGGGATCATGCCTTCCCGGTCGGGACCATGTCTTCCCGGTCAGGAAGCTCACCCATCTCGAGCGAGATGGCCTCACAGTGAGCTGTCTTTTAGAGCACAACTCGTCCCGGTCGGGAAGACACCCATCTCGAGCGGGATGCTTCTCTAGCTCTTCATTCCCCCTAGATTTTACCAAGTCTTCCACCATAAGAACATTACCAACTATGGGATAAAAATCCCGTCCCCAAAAGCTTGAATCAAGCTCAAAAACCGACTTCCTCCACCAAGCTTCAAAGCTTCTATCATCCATAACCTTTCAAAAATCTTCATCCTCACTTCTAACCTATCAATCAAGCTCAATAATTTCCATAAAAAATCCCTCCCTCACATCACTCAAGAAAATTCCAAATGACAAGAACTCCACAAAAACTTACAAATCCTTGAAACAAACCAACCAATCACACAAATACAAATACAAAAAAAAAAACTCAAAAGAAGAGAAAAAAGATATTTACAACATGATACTCTCACCGTCTACGATCCCATAGCCATCAAGGGCTCGGAGGAGTAAATCAAATGCTCTAGCAACATCTTCATGAAGGCTCATGTGGCCGAGCCAAGCTATATTCAAAAGCTTCCTAGTCGGAGGTAAGAAGCGATCATCTTCATGCTCGGGTTTCTCGTGATCTCCCGGGTCTTTCCAACCAACAAAGCAATGACTCTTATGACCATCCGGTAGGTATAGTGGTCTAAGGTCATGCTTGGCGTTATGGGTTGGGAGACCACACCCTAAGGGCGTTGCTTCTTCTACGGGATCAAGAATAAAATTCTTCTTCTCCGCCCGACAAGGATCCAATTCATCCACCATCTTACAAGACACGGGACTTGAAATTAAGTGCGATAAAGGAGGTGGAGGCATCAAGTTTTCTTCATTGGAGGCTCTAGGGGAGACCTCATCGTTGTCCTTACTAGAATTATCACCATTAAGAAATTCATGGCCTTTGATGGCGGCCTCAATTTCTTCGACGGTTTGGTCTAGCATAGCATCTCTAAATCCTCTAATAGGCTCCCCCAACTTCCCATTCAAGGCAAGTTCTAAGGCATCTATCTCTTTCTCCTAAGTATCACCTTCATTTTCACTCACCTTGTCAATTTGGTGTAGAGGAGTCTTATCTTCAGTTGGCTTTGGATTTTCACTCATGATCTCTCCAAAAATAAGATCCGGTTCATCACGAAGGAAATCATATAAATCAAATTTAATGGCCAATACATTGGCTTCCCAAGAGTTAATTTGAGAATCATGTTCAATTTCCTCCTCATGATCAACCCTTGAAGCTTCAACTTCCTTCATTATTCCCATAGCTTCACCATCCAAGCAACTCTCAACAATGATCTCTTAGTTGACCTTCCCTTCCTCATTCGTGGCTTCATAATTGGGTTGATTTCCTTGTGGAGACAACCAATCTTCTTGCCCAAATGAACCTTCCTCAACAAGTTGCGGAGCTCGAGTGGTCAACATCTTGTAACGAGCCATGAGTGCATTAATTCGAGCATCATACACCTCTTTTTGGGCCATGAACTCCTCTTGGTCCCTTTGCATTTGAATCATCATCTCTTGTTGACTCTTTTGCATTTGAATCATCATTTGACAAAGCTCAAAGTTGGGGATTTTTGGTTGTGGGTAATGTGAAGGTATTTGGTAATTGTTAGGATGTTGGAATGATCCATGACAACTTCCATGGTAACCAAATGAAGGGGGTTCATAAGATTGTTGATGAGATTGAGATAGTTGGTAAAATTGTGGGTCTTGGTAGTTTGTCCCCTGATTGTCCCATGATGATTGATAGTAGCTTGGATGCATAACGTTGCCTTGATACATTGAATGAACTAGAAACACTTGAGCAAACGTTAGAAGCCTAGTGCTTTTGAAGCACTAGGAAGAGAGAAATGAGCACACAAGAAGTAGGAACGGAGATACACAAGGAGAGGAAAACACAAAAATCAAGAACCAAGTCTAAAAGTAAGCACACAAGAGTCTAAACCACGCCGTCCCCGGCAACGACGCCAATTTGATGGAAGGATTAGTCGTGGATCCCACCGATCAAAATAAACCAACTAACCTAGGCTTGGTAGCTTGGGTAAGTCGGGTCGAAATCCACAGGGACGGTAAGTCGGATTAAGGTGAGCAACGATTCTAGACTAGGTTCAAGAAAAACAAGGGCACTAATACCTAGACTAGAGACTAAAACAATAAATAGAAAGGGCAAAACAAGCAACTAATGTTAATGAAAAGGGAGGTAAATCAATAAGGAGAAATTAGGGCTAGTTCAGGTTCATGGATGCCAAGTAGACCAAAAGGGGAAACGGGGTTGCTAGAATGCTTCGTAGCCTAGGTTACATTCGGGCTCTCGCTACTTAAACAGCCTAGGGGTCTCCTCACCACACTCTCGCTCCTATTAGAGGAGCCCAACCCATCACCAAACAACAACATGCAAGAGAAGAGGCAAGAAAAACAAGGAGTGATCGTCACAAGTCTCACAAGCATTTCATCGAACATGTAGAGTGCAAGGCAATATGAAACGACAAAGATAACAACTAGCATCACCCATCTCACCCTAATCATCCCTAATCACACCCAATCCCCGTAATAACCCTAGGGGAAAACTACTCACACATAGTTAAACTAAAATTAACATTAACTAGAGAAACAAACACAAGAACAAAAACATTCATTATGAAGAACAAACAAAGAGAAACAACAAACAATAGATAAAGATTTAAACTTTACTAACTATGGAAGATTAAAGGAAAAGAGAGAAGAAGAATTATACCAATTAGAAAGGAAATGGAAAGATGAACACTTGCATAAAAGAAAACCCAAATACATTCACCAAGGTTGTCAATCTTGATAGAATCTTCAAGAATTCCAATAATACAAGAGTAACTAACTAGATTAAGGCTTAATAGAAGAGTAATTAAGGAGGGATTAAGATAATTTACACTAATATAAGCTAATCTAACCTATAGTAGTCTAGGGTTTTGTGTATGTCTTAAAACAATACAAGAGGGGGGGGGGTATATATAGTGTTCCATGGGTAAGGGAGGCGAAAGAAATGAAATCGAGCAGAGCTGGGTCCTTCCCAGCCGGGAAGGAGGTCATACCGGTCGGGAAGGGGCCCATCCTGATCGGGAAGGTGATGATCCCGGCCGGGACCAACCTCCAGTAACTTGTTTCTTCTCGTCTTCTCATCTCGGCCGTGATGGGTCCTTCCCGGCCGGGATGGGTCCTTATTAGGTCTTCCTAGGCTTCTTATCAATGCTCGGTGCTTGGCATATCTTCAAGTGGGCTCCATGTGACTCGGGATCGAGTCTAAGTCACCGAATCATCGTCGCTTCTCTTCATTGGCTCCATATGCGTCGGAAACGAGTCGGAATCGTTCCATTCTCCAAGATAGGCCTTAGGAACCTAAAACAAGCTAGAAGAAGCGTAAGTATCCTCGAAACCGCTCTAAAGAGCGATTCCACAAGAGAAAACGGGACCAAACATGAGAAATAAACACTACAAAACACACTTATCAAAGCACAATATTATATTTTCCAAAACCGGTTCCTTTAGAACCGCGCTTCTTCTGTAAAATCACCACTTACACTTTTGCTATCGTTGAGTCATTGACGATCACATAGCAACACCTTTTAAATACATCACGAACGATGTCTCTACACCATCGTAATACCAATTTATGAACCCCACTTTTCAAAAGAAAAGGTTTTATCTTTGAAGCTGTGGACATGACATAGGTCCACCCCGACGCAGCCACGCGCGGGTTCAGGTAGGCGAATGAATCTTGTGGTAAGATTGACCTCGGGACGAAATTTAAATTGAAATAGGAGTCGCCACCGAACTTTGTGGGAGTTCGGACCCGTTCGAACCCACTCTACACTTAGGCGTATCGTGCACAAAACACGGTCCGCTTTTAGTGCTAGAGCTTATGGGTTCGTCCCTTTGCGTTACGATACCGACGCCGAGTAATCGGGAATCGTGCATCAAATGACTCTCGTGTGCCAACAGTTTTGGACATTCGGAAACCATGGTTCTGAGTAAGGGGTGAGGGTACGTGTTGGGAAGCCCACGAAGGACACCCAACCCCGCCCGCTCTTAGCGGCCTCTACTAAGATACCGTTCGTTTTCGTGTACGCGCGTTAGTTTGACGATTGAATGTTATGCAAACGACATTTTGACTAAGCATGTGAATTATATATGAACTACGTCATTTAATGCATCTAAATTATCGTCGGAGTTGTTTAGCATGTGAGGTCCATTTATAAAATGCAAACAACGGAAATAAAACAAAACAAATTACAAATTGTGCGGGCGGAAATACAACCCGGACAATACAAAACGACGAACAAAATTAGCATAATCGCAATAATAACATAAACATAAATCGGCTAGATGGTTAGAAAATGGAATGATGCATGATTTTGAAAGAATTAGCTCGTGATGGACTTGACACATGACGACTAAAAAAGTCGTGAAAATATTTGACAAGGCTTTAATGACGAAGGAAGCTTACGTTGTAACACCCGCTATTTTTCCTAAGCATTTTTATTCTTTCCGTTAGGACTTCGTCTTAACTCGGTCACTTTTGGCCTCATATTTTATCATTTTACTAAGCGCTATTTTAATTTTTGAGCTTAATAATTTTTATTTTTAAATTTAAAGATTTAAAATTCTTTTAAATCCATTTGTTTGGTTTCTTCGTAAACTAATTAATTTTTCCGCAAGGAATTCTATTTCTTTTCGAATTGACATTTTTAAGCTTGGATTTAAGTTATTCCTTTTCCTAAAAATGTTTGAATACGTTTCTATAATATTTTCAACTAGTAAATATTTTTATTTACAAAAAAAAAATTAGTTGTTAATGATTTTTATTACGAAGCTTCGCGAATAATTATTTTCTTACGCGAGGTTTACCCGAATTACTTTGAAATGCCTTTAACTATTTTACGATTATACTTTTTATCAACTTATAAATTATTTGAGACTGTTTTCTTACATTTTGGACCGACTAAGCTCTTGATCACAAGTTTTATTAAGTTTTATTTAAACGTTTCATTTTAACACGTTAAAACGTAAACATAAGATAAATTTTATTTCATTCAATTGTAGCATTTGTGTCAAAACTTTTCATGCTCCCTTTCCTATCCATTTGGCCGGCCACTTTGACTATTCCCACCTAGTTTTCATCAAACTTTAAATCCCATTTTAATTAGAAAACCATCCATTTCTTTACTACCTTTCATTCATTTATCAAAAGTAAAAAAAATCTATCTTCATCCTCACTTTGGGCCGTGGCACTCACCTCTATTCTAGGATTATTTTTGCTTCAATTCTAGTCTTAATCGACTCAAATTCATCGTCAAATAATCCCCTTTCCGTTCTCTTCGTTAAGGTATTAATCCACGTCGTTTTCGATCAATTCTTACCTTGATTTTTATTAGTTTTCTCATGGTATTTTTTCTGCCATGATTTTCGTGTTTGGTAGGATTTTTGGACGATCCCGAAGCCGACGGATATATCGTTGATTCAGACTTGGAGTGGAGGTAACGTCGATGTTACTCGGTATTTCATGATTTTAATTGAGTATTTGCATGTATATATTTTTATATTTTATTTTGGCAATATATGTATGTCACGGATTCTGGAAAAATTTTTAAAGTTGAAAATTTGCATGTTTCGATATTTTTATCGCTTTTACGAGATTAACGATTAAATGGTTATATTAATTTGTAAAACCGTAATAATCCGCCTAAACATGTAATATACGTTTATATTCTGGAAAAATGTTGTTTTTGATGATTTTTAGTAATTTAGTATTTTTCTGATATTTTTGATATCGATTATTGAATTATTATCGTTTTCGGACAAAAACGATTAAAAGCCGATTTTTAGTTCTAGTACTTAAACATTTTATTTTAATCTGATTTTTGACGTGGTGAAACTTTCCGGTGAAATAGAATTTTCTGAATTTTTTCATAATTTTTCGGAATTGTTAAGTGGATGAATTAATTAATCACTTTAAATCATCGTTTATCGTTAAAACCGTGTTTGTTGTTTAAATTCTCGATTTATGGTCTTTGGTTTAAATCTGGAAAAAATTATGATTCTGATGATTTCATATTAAAATGTATTATTATGATTTTTAGTGTCTTAATAAAATGTTAGGAACGATAAGCTCATAGGAGAAACTCGATCGAGTGCCCTTAGTGAGGGCTCGCTGCCTCTTTTTTGAGGGGCCACTCGATCGAGTACGCTATGGTACTCGATCGAGTGCCCCTGTACGAACTGTTGTTCGTTTTCGAAAAGGTGGTAGTTTCGTATTTTATGGATTTAAATCGATAGCTAGCCGAGTTACGTAAAAATATTGTATAATTTAAACTCAACTCGGCTTTCGATTCTCGCATCGTGTAATGTACGGTTACGAGACCAGTATCGGGATTTTTTAAAAAGTGTTATGAAATCTTTTTTAACTTGATTAGGACGAAATTGATTCCTCCGCGTTACGATATCGTTACTAATCCTTACGGATAATATGATGTTCGATTCCGCGTCAACGGGTTTCGTTCTAATATTGATTGATAAAGACTCTTCGAGCGCGATGTTTGACTACGGAGTCAATATCGTTCTCTTAGAGTAACGTTTTGAAAAATGGTATCGAACACGCTTAACGACAAATTTCCGTGATCGCATCACGCCCTTAAGTGTTTAGGGTGGCGCTCCTCGAAAGGGCGCCACCTCCAATACTACTTGCAAAGGGATTAAAAGGATCTTAAACGAAACTTATTTTTAAGCGTACTCGATCCGAAAACGGTTTAAATATATATTTATATATATACAAGGTATTAAAGTTAGTAACGAAATAATAAAGAACGAAAATAAAATAAAATGAAAATAAAAATAAAAATGTTAGTGTTAGCGATTAGTAATACTAATAATAATAGTATATAGTGTGTGTGTGTGTGTGTGTATGTAACGAGAGGGAGAAGAGAAAAAAGAGAGAAAATGGGGTTGATCACACCCTCAACCTACATGCTTAATTGGCCTCGGAAATGGACTCGTCTAGTAGCGGCGTGTGCGCGGGAGTATCGATGATATAGGAGGAGTTATGGTGTTTGTATTTGTAGAGACGGTTTTCTCATATTTTTGTGAGGTTTTAGACTCAGATTGCTAGGGTTGCTCTCGGGATGTGTAGTGTATTATGTAGGATTGCAAATGATTGAAAGGTGGTGAAAATGTGTGTGTTGAATGAGGGAAAAAATCTCTAAATGTGAAAAGCAGGGGGGTATTTATAGATAATGACCCCCGACCTAGGGTCACTCGATTGCGTGACCCTGATGCACTCGATCGAGTGACCCAATCGAAGGGAAACTGTGGGTTGTTTTGAAGGCCTACTCGATTGAGTGGGCTGGCACTCGATAGAGTGGGTTAGGTGGGTGAGCATATATAGGAAGGTTGAGATTTTTGTGTTTTGACATGACTTTGTCTTTCGTGATTTGTTGGGCTGTTTCTAGAAGTTTTTGCAAGGTCGGTTTTTGATTTAGACCGGATTTTGGGTCGTAAAAGATGATTTTATTTTCGGTGTTAATTTTGGCTCAAATTAGTCTCATTTTATTTGAAACGACCCACTGGGCCTGAATTTGGGGTCTGTTTTGAGAGATATGTACTCTGCAAGGTACCAATGTCAGATACTATTGATTCCGAGTCCGTATTCGAGCATATTAAGTCACGTTTACGTCCGATCATCATCGGGTATTTTGTTGGAAACTGCTATAGACACTAGCAGGCAAAATAAGAGTGTCTACAGAGCCCCCACTCTGACTGAGGCTTGGACAAGGCGAAAGTCAGAGTAGCTACCAGGCCAATCGAGGATTATTACCTGGCAGCCTTCCGGTCGGGTCGTTTATAGTCCATTAGACTCGCGTGAAGGGCTCGCCAACCATAAGCAGAGGGTCATACCTGTCCTGATGATGACAGCTCCGTGGGGAGTAAAGGACCTGCGCGGGGACTTGCTTCTGAAGTCTTGGGTGTACCTGTATGCTGACACATAACAATTTGCATGTAACATTTCAGGTGAAACACCGACTCACACTGGGGAAATAAAATTGATTTTTTGAAAATTTTGAAGTTTTTTGGATTTTTATGAAATTTAGGAATGCTCGGGATGACTCGATTCCTGTGTCAGGTTCTGAAAGGGGCTTTGAAGCCTGGGATCAGGCATGCGCGCGTAGGGCCCACGTGGGCTGAGGAGGCATGACAGTTATGAATGTTGTCAGGGTTTCCTATTACAAATACAGGACTTCCTGCTCCAGTTTTCTGCATCCCAACTCAAATTTCCTTCTTCCCTTCTCAAAATATTTTAGACTTTCAAGAAAAGTTTCAAGTATATGCTATGGGTATCGAGCAATTGACTGCAATGCTTTTAGCATGGTCCCAATATTTTTGGGACGAAGAAAAAGTTCAGTTGACCCAGATGGGAATTTCTGCTCTATTCCCGTTGCAACATCTTAGGATCGAATCACACTTTCTGCATGCTTGCCTGACGTTTTGGGACACTACCCATCACGTCTTTGCGTTCCCCCGAGGAGAGGTATGCCTTCTTCCTGAAGAAATTGCAGCTGTGGGCGGTTGGTGCCCTAATGCTCGTCCTGCCATTCCTCCGTTTGATCCTGACCCAAGGAGGAGGGTGAGGGATTTTCTTGGTTTGTCCCATGTTGAGACGGACCGAATGGTGAGGGGAAATTCTATTTCCCTATTTGACCTGACTGATAAATTTATGAACACTAGGGACGTGAGAATTACTGTTTCTCACCGGCGTAGGGCTTTTGCCTTTTGTATACTGCACCGATACGTCTTCGAGGGGAAGATGGAGGCTGATTCGTGCTTAGGCCAGATTAGGCTGATTGGTGTGGTTGTCCAGATGGAGATTGGTCATAGCCTGGCTTGGCTGGCAACGGGAGAAATCATTATGGGTCTTGCCGCCGAGACTTGACCCGGACCGTCAACTGACGCGGAGTATCCGTCTGTGGACGTCCGTTCGCACCGCCTGGCACCCCGCACGTGCCCGCGCGGGACCGACCCGATTTTCGACATGTGGCGGCGGCCACCCACGCGGTCCCCTCCCTGCCGGGGGCCGGTTCGATCTCGCATACCGGCCGAAGTGTCGGACCTCGATTTGGATGACGATCCGGACTTGTACTAGACGGGTGCAGGCACCCGTGTTTCCTTTTGGGAATCGATCGAGTCGTGGTTGTAAA